>CM010610.1:2488242-3088242 GCA_003430845.1 Xanthoceras sorbifolium
AAGGATACACTATATTACCATCATGTAGAATAAGAGTAACTGCCTTCAAATGAATTGAGATTATTGAGAATGTGTCTTTTCTTTAATTTTCATTATAAAAGGAAAATAGATGAAAATGAGGGATTATTAGCCAAAACTTTATATACCTTTTCTTCAATCAGAGGTAGTATATCATTTTTATTTACAAAAAATTATAGGTATAACCAAATTGAGTTTATGGTTTTAATACGATTATTTGTCATGAACATTTATATATCATTATAAACCTTTAAATATTTTGACGAGATGATGTTAGCATAGTAGTATATCCCTTTAATCCCGAATTGATTGCAATAGTTAAAAAAATAATAATCTTTTAAATTTTACTAAAAATTGAAATATAATATTATATTGAAATATAATTATATTACATATCTACTTATAACTCTTGTGGATGAAACCTTGAAATCGGGTTATATATTTATGGTCATGGGCTGGGTGTAGGGCAGACTTCAATTACGTTTGAATAATGTTTGATTAACTGCTTAAACATGTAGTTTTAATTAAAAAATAAAATAAAATAAAATAATTTGATGCTTAATTGGTAGGGAAATTACAGTGACACCCCTGAGGTTTGGGGTTCAAACATCAAGATATCAACCTAGTAGCATATATATAATATCTATTCAAAACCAAGAAATTCAAGTCCAATACAATCATAAATAGAACTCAATAGGGAAATTTGTGAAAGATATCACTTATTTATGTGTTTTGTGACACTGTTAACCCTATTATGTGGTTGGTTAAACCAATTTTAATTGTCTTTTTTTACTTGTGCATTCTTTTGTCTTATGACTCTCTCACCTTTACTCTTTTTTTCTCCTCTTTTTCCTTTTCACGAATGCTTCAAACTCTCACTTTATAGGCAATCTTATTTCTCTCTTAGATCTACTTCTAACATATTGGCAATTAAAGAAAACAAAGAGTGTATTTTCTCGAATTTTTTTGGGTCTGTGTAGATTCTTTATATATAAGTATTTCTCTTAGAAGTATATTTTTATTAATTTAAGCGGCGTATTTATTTAAGATTTATGTTCTACATGATCTATTTTATTAAATATCACTGTCTTTGGAGTTGAAGCATGCATTGTGAGAAGGTTTTTTTTTTTTCCTTTTCTTCTCATATTGATGTTTTTCATGAATTAATTTTAGTGTTAATGACTGTTTCTTTAAGTTATCGTGAACTAATTTAGTTACTATAAACTAATTTAGTTATCCTGAATTACTTTATTTACGTTGAACTATTTTTTTTAGTTAACATAAACTATTTAATATAACTTTTAAAAATTAATACTTAATAAATTAATAATATCTTTTATATGATTAATTTTAATAGTCAATTAGGGTATCATTTTTTTTATATATCGTTATACAACTAAATAAATTAAAAATAAATTAATTATTTAATATATTCAATTCATTAATTATTTAATATATTCAATTTATTAATTTAATTCAACTTAGAACTAATAAGAATACCTTCATTTCAATATTCTATTGGCCTAGATTGTAGTGAAGTAATTGGATTCTTTGGGCTAGTTTGGTATATAGGATTGGACTGGACTAAATTTTAGTCTCATATTTGGTGCTTCTCTGGACTAAAAAAAAATGGAACTAATTATTCCGGACCACAAAAAAAATTACCCCAAACCTCACTATCTTGACCGTCTAAAACTTAGGTCTAATATAATCCTCTCCCTATCAAATCCTTCTCTTGTCATCTCCATCTCCTCCCAAACGAAGGCGCCCAGCTCAACAAAAAGGTAATTTTTTTTCTTCATTTTTTTCCTTTTCTTTTTCAATCTCTATATTTAGTTAATTTTTCTTTTTGTTTTTACAAATTTTTGAGTTATGAATATGGGTTTACTTTTGCAATCACATAAAGCATGATCCAAGATATTGTAGAACTTGATTTATGTTGAAGATCCGATAGTTTTATTTAATCAAGATGTTGGGTTTATGAAAATTAAAACTGGGTCAAGATTTTGATAAATGGGTTGGATGATATGTGTGGTCTTCATTGCATTTGGTTAGAAGCTGTAAACAATTTTTACTTGGAACACAATATCACAGTTGAACCAATTCTGTTTCACTAAAATTTTATATAAAACAGACATAAAAATTTTCAAGTTTGTAGATGATCTTTCTCTCATTCAAAGTAAGTGATTTGTGTCCCATTTTTTAGAGGGGTGGTGGAAAGTTTAGGGACGGTGGTGATGGTGGTGAGGCCACCAAGAGAAGAGACTGATGATCAGATGGGTGATGATAATTGGGAATAAATGAATTACGGAGAGGAAAGGGTTGAGGTTATTTATTGTGAATTTTAAATAAGAATGGAGATTGTTACAGGTAATTTAGATGTTTAATAATGGTGGTAGAAACCGGAAGATTAGAATCATACGAGTTTCGTTCAATGCCCTGTGGTAGGCATTTTTGCAACCTGTTTTGCTGCTCAACAGCGGTTGTTGTTAGGCAAGTGACATTATTGTAAGGCATGCTCTGTTACTATGAGGCAACTCAATATTTGCTTTATATGTAATTTGCAATACATGAAATAATTTAATAAGAGTTTCTACACATTTTCTTTTCCTTGTGCATATGATATCTTATTGTAAGACACTGCTCTGTTTTAGATGTTTGACGTTATATATATATATATATATATATATATATATATATATTATCCTCTAAAGTTTGTTGAATTTTCATGTTTATTTGTTTATTAGATATGGATCAAAGAAAGATTTTGTTATTTTTGTTGTTGGAGATGTGGCATGTAGAGATGATTGTTTGCATGATTGTGATTCACATTTTAAGAAAGAGACAAACCCGAGACTTATGGCAAGACGTGAAGGAAGCTTTTATTATTGAGTAGAAGTGAAACTAGGATACGTTTTCTAAAAAATATTTTAGAAAATAATGTAATGTGTGTCAATGAACTTAGAATGGACGTAAGAGCATTTGGTATATTATGTGAGTTGCTTCGAACCCATGGATTGAAAAATGATGGTTTGGTGACCGTGGATGAGCAAGTGTGTATATTCTTACACATACTTGCTCATCAAATCGTACTATTGGAAATAGATTTCTAAGATCGGGAGAGACTATTAGTAGGTACTTTAATTCAGTATAGCAAGCAGTTTTAAGATTACATGGTATCTTACTAAAAGTCCCCGAACCTGTGAGTGAGGACTCCATAGATCCTAGAGGGAGGTATTTTAAGGTATGTTAGTTCATTGGGTGCTTCAACTTTATTTTGTATCTTTTAAATTTACAAATTAATTTACCTTAACAATTTTGTTTTAGAATTGCTTGGGAGCATTAGATGGAACTTATATTAAGGTCTGTGTGCCTATGGAGGATAAACCAAGATATCGAACTAGGAAAGGTGAAATTGCAACAAATGTTTTAGCTGTTTGCTCACGTGATCTTGAATTCATATTTGTCCTACCTGGTTGGGAGGGTTCGGCATCCGACGCTAGCGTCCTTCGTGATGCCATCACTAGGCCAAACGGGTTAAAAGTGCCAACGGGTAAGGTCATTAATCAATGTCAAATACTTATGTATTGTCTTTAATTTATGACAGTACATACCTACATTGATAGGAATGTCGACTTTTGGTTATTAGGTTGCTACTACCTTGTAGATGGTGGTTACACAAACGGTGATGGCTTTTTTGCACCTGATAGATCAATAAGGTATTATCTGTCTGAAAGGGAAGGAAATATACCTACAAATCTGCAAGAGTACTTCAATATGAAGAATGCAAAGGCAAGAAATGTAATAGAGCGGTGTTTTGGGTTGTTGAAGGCTAGGTGGGGGATATTAAGGAGTCCGTCTTTCTATCCTAGAAGGACCCAATGTCGTATAATTACGGCTTGTTGTCTTCTGCATAATTTCATTAGGAGGGAGATGTCTTTAGATCCAATGGAATAAGAAGCTCATCAATTTGAAGACAATATAACTGTGAATGATGATGGTACCATTGGCACCGTCGAAACATCTAACCAATGGACTACATGGAGGGATGAATTGGCAGTGCAAATGTATAATGAGTGGACAAAAATTAGGAATGACACTAGTACTTAATTATTTATTTGTATCTTTGTAATTTGGTTATTCGTTTTCAGTACTTTAGAACCTTGATTTGATATGACTTTATTTGTATGTTTGAAGTAATTTGCATTTTCAATAATTGATGTGATACTTTGATTTGCTACCACTCTGATTATGTGCTTGATTTTCATTTTCTCGATTTGAATTGTCTCTTATTTTGCTAAAGGAATGGAGAGTATTGGTACTAGTGAAAATGTTATGCAAGGTAAAAGCAAGCAAAGGCGAGCTTGGACCTTGTTTGATGAGGAATCATTTCTGACAGCTCTCGAAGATTTTATGGCTAACGGCAAGCGTTGTAACACTGGGAACTTCAAGGCTGGTAGTTTGGCTCAAATGGATCAGATTTGTCCTGGATCTAATTTAAAGGCAAATCTACACCTTGAATCAAAGCTAAATAAGTGGAAAAAGAATTACAACACCATTTATGACATGATCAACACCAGCGGATTTGCTTGAAATGATGTGAATAAATGTATTGAAGTAGATAGTAATGAATCATGGGAGAGCTATGTGAAGGTACACCTCTATCAATTATGTCTATGCAAATGCTATGTGATTGTGGTGGTGGTGTTTTTTAGGATTGTGTTATAGGATATGTGATTTATTTTATATAATTATGTGGTCAATTTTTTTAACAGCACCATAGCAGTGCAGTTGAATGGAGGAACAAACCATACCCTATATTTGATATACTTGCTAATATTTTTGACAAAGACCGTGCTAATGGGAAAGGAGCTGAGGTCCTAAGTGAGATGATAGAAGACATTGGCAATGATGAAGGTGATGATGTTAATGAGAATGCTTCTCCCATTTCAATCAACAAGGAGAGCAACAACTCTAGGTCAACTCAACGTAAAAGGAAAAGGAGATCCAGTAATGATGGTGCTCTTGTGTCTGTTCTGAAGGAACTAGTTGAAGTTAGTGCAAAAAATATAGATATAGTTGCAGAAGCTTTCCGTAAAGGGAATGAAGATCGATCCGATATTGCTAAAGAACTGAAGGATATGAGACTTTCACCTTTTGAACAAATTAAGGCATTGAAGTTAATTTTGGAGAAGCCATAAAATATTTTCTTGTTTATGTCACTTGATAGTGAGATGAAAAATGTTTATGTCGACTATCTCCTGAGTGAAATTATATAGAGTAATTTTCTCTATATCTGTGTCTTTTGCATCCCACTTTTTGTAACCAGCTAAATGTTATGCTTAAGCTTCCTTTTTGTTAATCTGAAAGTTCTTCTACTGTTCTTTTAATGTCAAAACATATGATATTAGTTATATATGTATAATTAATGTGTGTTTTGAGAAAGATAAAGTGAATGATTTCCAAACTTGTATCATTTGCTTTATTCGAGAATTATCTTGTAATTGTTTCGCTTATGCATTCTTATTTGATTTACTTTTGTAGAAAATAGAATAAGGTTAAAAAATTATTAAAATTGTTAATATTTGAAAGTTAAGGAGAAAGTTGTATAATCAAAATAAAAAATTATATCAATAATGTTTTTTATTTACAATTAATAAAATAAAACAAATAGTTTCTTCAAAAAAATAAATAATAAATAAATAGTCCGAAATTTAGTTCGAAACAGCACCAAACACGGGTCTGGACTATTTTACTAGTGCAGCTCTTAGTCCGATGCAGTACCAAACATAGATCAGGACTTAGTCCCAGTCCAAGTCAAGCCAATTCAGTCCAATCTAATCCCAGAATTTAGTCAAGTTCAAATCAATACTGTCTGCCAAACGAACCCTTTTGTTATATATGAGTAAGACTTCTTCACAACTCAGATCAGACAAATACTTCAAGAATTCTAATATTCGTATTTTGAAAGGTAAAGAGATATGGATGATGGGAAATTTATTATAATCAAAGTCACCCTATAATTTTTATTCCGTGTATGGACAATGGGGAAGAACAAGGAACAAAGTAGAACTATTTTAGGCTCGATTTTTTTTTTTGTTTCTAATTCTATTTGATTTTTATTGAATTTGAATTTAGAAATAAAAAAGTTGATGTATTTAATTAAAGAGAAGTAATGACAGATTTTCATCACCAATGATCGAGTAACAGAGAAACATAAAAATAAGTCTTGTACAAGACATAAAAGCGAAAAGGTATATCTCATAAGTTCCATGAGAAAAGGAAGAATAAATAAATAAATAAATCATTTAATTTATCTTTCAGGGCCTTCCAACCAATACTTTGTGCATAGGTATGCTTCTCTGATGTCAGAATCCAGCTCCTGAGAATAAATAAGATCAATTATGTCATATCTCAAGGTAGAATTTGTAAGAGCAGTTGAATAAGGTATTGCTAAGAAATCCTTGGCCATCCTTGCGAGTGTCGGAAAAATCTGATATCTGTCACCCCACCAATGTAATAAATCAAAATTTTCAACAGAGGGAAACTTTGACTGCTTCAAATACAAACTTAGTTCATATTTAACCTCAGCAGGCCAATACATGTTCCTGATCCCAGTCGAGGGTTCAGCAGATGATTTCGAATACTTGGGATCAGTTGCATATTTATCATAAATATCATTAATATCATTAATCAGTTTCGTGAGCTGCACCTCTGCATCATCACCATATATCTTCTTGTACCAGCATTCAACCACAACCATATTGCACCGAGGGTCAAGAATCACTGGAATTGCCAATCCCAACATATAAGGTCTCCAATATTCTTCGATAAATTCCTTAGTAAGATTGGACGCAATATCACAACCTTTCCGATGGTCACTTTTTTGCCATTCAAGTAATTGCATAAATATGTCACAAACCTTAGGGAAATACACATTTGCAGTCTGATTTCTGCTCCCACCAAAGTTATTATCAACATCATCTAACAGTTCAAACCACCGGCCTATGGCAGTTGCCTCATCCCATTCCTTTGCTGTCAAGTTAATGGACTTGAAACAGGGATCTAACTGCTCCAGCTCACAAAATACTTCCTTAAATCCCACTGCACTATCAATCAGTTTCAAGTCCGTAGTTGTACTTGTACAAAAACCTTCAGAGCTCACTTTATAGCCCAGAGACTTAACCTTATCTGCTGCAACTTGAAAATTATTCTCATTTGCAGATGTCTTGTGTAAATAATCACGAATTTGTCTTACCTTCTGGAACACATCAGCTGCAAGCTCTTCTCTGGCACAAGCAGCGTATTCAAGAAAATCAACTAAGTGACCAACATCTAGCAGATTCCCTCCAAAAGGAAGCGAACCTCGACTTATAAGCCAGTTTTTTAACTCATCTTCTACACCGATATCTGCTGTGACTACACAGAGTATATTCATGTCGATATTCCAATCCAAAAGAAAGCTTTTAAAAGATTCTATAGGATCCCCATCACATTTTATTAATCCAAGAATCTTCTTCTTCAGTTTCGGAAACCAAGAATTAGTAACAAAGTGAACCGTCAAACAATAATATGAATGCTCACCAGAAACTGTACTGTTGAAACGATCAATTGATAAAGTAAAGCGAGATGAGAGTTTACTGAAATATCTGCGGAGTTTGTCTTTCTCTTCATTGTAAACATGGAGTACGCCAGCCTTCATGGGGTTCAGAGATGTAATCCCGTGCTTACACATCAACCTTATCACGTCACAGCAACTCAAATTTAGAACACTCAGAGCCAGAGGTTCTTTTTTGGTAAGACAAGGAGTTGTTAAATCTCTATCAGTCCTACTTTGACACCCTATCAAACAACTTTTCTTTGAACCTTTAGACTTGGTATCTGAACTATCGGCCGACCTTTTATTGTTGTCAGTTGAAATAGACTCAACAGCATTACTAGTTTGTTTTCTGATATGGGCAGTTTCCTAAAAGAATAACATATGTCAAGAATTACAAGGAATTAATACTAATATGAAAACTCAGATTGGTCTCTAATAAATTGCAAATAATAGTTGAAATCTTTGAAAAAATAAATAAGGAGTTATTGAAACAAGTCCTCTTAAGTAGTAAAATTTACAATGTAGCATAACAATAATTATCGTAAGAAGAATCATAGATTATGATACCTGTAGAGAATGGGATTCATCATCGCTACTTGTGTAGATAATTGTATTCATTCCTAGTACAAAACAAGAACAAATTATCACAGATCTCAAATAACAACTCATCTCCCATCATTATTTTCGAGTTTAGAATTAAGTTCATACTGGAGAGTAGGGGTGGGCGTCGGTTGGTTCGGTTCAGTTTTGTATGATCCGATAAAAACCGACAATTGATCAGTTTTTCAAAAAGTGATCCAATCCAACCAAAAAATCTAGTGTGATCCAAGCCAATCCGAAACGAATTGGACCGGTTCAATCCGAGTTTGATCGGTTTGTGGGCCTACTGGGCCATACAAATGGGCTTGATTTTTAAACTACTGTTATTCATATTTTTACCACTTTCCATTTATAAAAATTTGAAAACCATAATCCATATTTCACAGCAACCAAATTTCAATCTAGACAACCAAAAATCACAAAACAGCAAAACCAAATTTCACAGCAACCAAAAAAAATACTTACCACTTACCATTGATATAGACCATAACCCATATTTCACAAAACCAAATTTCAATTTACAGCAACCAAAAAACACAAAACAGCAACCAAATTTCACAATCCAAAATCACAGCAACCAAACAACAAGAAAAAACAATAACTCATAAACACAAAAAACTGATTTGAATTTAAAATATTAAATAACTCAGCATCTAACAAATTTCAATTTAAATGATATACATAGGTAATGAAAGAATTTACTGATGTTCTGCTGCTGCTTGGGCTCGTGCAACGGCTGTTTGAGAGGTGGAAGACTCGGCGGCGGCTGGAGCAGAGGTAAGAAGCTCCAAAAAGGTTCTCTTTTTTCACCTGCAGCAAAGGTATTTAGTGTACCTTCAAAACATTTACATAGATAAGCAAAAAAAAAATGAAATCGATGGAATCACACAAGAAATAAAGATATACAAGGTATTTGGTGTACCTTTCACACACGAAACAACCAAGTGATAACTAGCGGCGAACCGGCGACGACGACCAGTCACAGCGAAAGGAAGCGCGGCGACGAGGAGAGACAGGGCGACGAACGGCAAGATCAAGGGATGCTTGGAGACTGTGATAGGAGCTGGTGACAAACCGGAGAAGTGGAGAAATAGAGATTTTAGGTTTTTTTTTTTTACTTTATATAGTTCGGGTACCGGTTCGGTTTGGTGGATTTTTGCCCACCTTATTTATTGAAAGGTCAAGTCGGATAAGATGCAAATAAGTTGTAAACTCATGGAAACCAGCAACTAGGCATGGCCCCGGTGTTCGAACCGAACCGGCGGTTTTGAACCGGAACCTTAGGTTCGGTTCAAAATCGGTTCCGGAATCGGAACAGTCAGTCCCGGTTCCAGTTTTTCTAAAAAAATAACCGGAACCGCCAAACCGGCGGTTCACGGAACCGCCCGAATTCCGGTTTTTAATTTAATTTTTTTTTTAAAAAAAAAAAAAATTTTAAAAATTTTGGCCGTTGGCCACACTGTGGCCAACGGCCATCTGCTGCCACCTGGCAGCTGGCAGCAGGTGGCAGCCATGTAGCCGTTAGGGAGCCGTTGAACAACGGCTCCCTTGGAAAATTACCAAAATTCCCTAGAAAATTACAATTTAACCCCTAAAGTTTTAAAAATATTAATTTTTTTTCCAATCCAAAAAACTATATAAACCCCATCAATTCTCCAATTCATTCACACAAATTCTCTCATTATCTCATTCTCTCAATATTTCTCTCATCTCTAATTCTCTCAATATTTTTCTAATTCTCATTCTCTCAATCTTGCTATTATTTTTCACTACTTCAATTGTTTTCATTATTTGTTTAAACACTTTATTTTATAAATTTATAATGGCATCACCATCAAGACCATCTATTTTCGGAGGTCGAAAATCTATTTCCGGAGGTCGAAAATCTATTTCCGGAGGCCGAAGGTCCGTTTCCAACAGAAACGTTGAGCAAAATGAGCAGGTACCGGATTTAAATGTTCAAGAAGTGCAAAGTCGCCCTTTTCCCAGAGTACAACAACGATCAAAATTTTGCTGAATACCTGCAAGAAAGAGAATTTGAGGAGGTAATTTTTGGTAATGAAACTCCCATTAATTTTAATTCTGATCATTCTCATCCCTCTTCTGGCGGTGGTCCCTCATCTGCTCCAAACCTCCCAATTCCAAGTGAAACCGTACAATTGCCGTAGGGGCAGCCAGATTTGTCAAAGTACAAATCTAAACTTTTTAAAGTTCATATGAAGAGGGTGGAGAAGGATGGTTTAGTTATAGTGGTTTGCAATTATTGTTCCAAAGATTTTAAATGGATTAAATCCGGAGGGTACGGGACGTATTGGAAGCATATCAACAGCAAACATACAGCCGAAGCTCACCATCAGCGAGGACAACACTAAATTGCAAGGTACACATCCCCTAACCATCCTTTATTTAAATATACTGATTAAAATAATAGGGACCAATTAGCAAGAATGGTAGCGACCGAACATCTCCCCTTTAGTTTTGGGGAAAAAACTGGTTTTTTAAAATACTGTCATAATGCTTTAAATCCCGCTGCATGTAGAGTACCTAGGACCACATTAAAATGTACTATGTGTGATATTTATAAAAAGAAAAAAAAAGCTTTAGTAAAATATTTTCAAAATTATCCGGGTCGTGTGTCTGTTTGTGCCGATATCTGGAGTGATCATTGGCAAAAACATTCATACTTAGGACTCACTTGCCATTTCGTTGACCAATCATGGGATTTGCAAAAACGAATATTGGCATTTAGAGTTTTTGACGACACACATACTGCTGATAATATTTATAAATTAATGAAAATTATTTTGAAGAATATTGTATTGAGAGTAAAATTTTTGCAATTGGTTTTGATAATGCTGCAAATAATACTGCCGCCGTTCCACAATTAATTCAATTGTGTCAACCCTATTTTGGCGGCAGATTTTTTCATCAAAGATGTGTTTGCCATGCTTTAAATATATGTGTACAACATGGTTTGCAAACACTATAT
The DNA here is from genome assembly GCA_003430845.1 of Xanthoceras sorbifolium. Taxonomy (NCBI): domain Eukaryota; kingdom Viridiplantae; phylum Streptophyta; class Magnoliopsida; order Sapindales; family Sapindaceae; genus Xanthoceras; species Xanthoceras sorbifolium. The sequence goes on from CM010610.1 coordinate 2,499,450, forward strand.
GAGTGGATTACACCAATTAGGGATGCTCTACTATTTGTGGAAACATCCTAGCACTATAAAATAATGGGCTAGGTATTGTAAAGCTAACGGGAAACATCCAATTAGGTTTTCCCGTGATGTTCCAACTCGTTGGAACTCCACATATAAGTTGCTTTGTGAAAGCTACGAGTATAGAGAATTATTAGTTAGATTTATGCAGTATAATATTAATACCATTAATTTATATGAACACCATTGGGATGTTTGTACAAAAATTTGCATGCTTTGAAAAGTTTTTCATGATGCAACAAATTCTTTATCCGGTATATATTATCCAACTTCACATTTATTTTTATTTGAAGCCCTTAATATTGTAGGTGTACTTAATGAATGTGCACAAATAAATGAATTAGTTCCGTGTGTTTATGCAATGCGAGAAAGATGGATAAACTATTATAGGGACATTCCTGTAATTTATACTATTGCATTAGTTTTTGACCCTAGGAATAAATTTAATAGTTTATATGAATTTTTTACACTTTATTACCAATCTCTAGGGATAATGGACATAGATGTTAGTGGTTTATATAATAATGTTAGGAATTTATTTTATTCAATGTATGACGAATATCGTTCTGTTACGGTCCCTCGCTGAACATTAATGTTCAACAATCGGAACCAAGCGGAAGCGGTAGTACTAGTCATTTGCGCTTTCCCTCCACATTAAGGAAGTTAGGGGCAAGCGTATTTACCAAAAAAGTAAGGACGTTGGGGAGTTCGTCTTCATCAACCTATATTTCAGAGGTTGATGTTTACATAAACACCTCCTTTGAGTTTTTGGACACCCTAGACTTTAACGTCCTACAGTGGTGGAGGGAGCACGCAACTAACTTTCCAATTTTGGCCATCATTGCCAAACAAATTTTTGGAACCCCTGTCTCGACCGTCGCCGTCGAACAGGAATTTAGTGCAGGTAGCAATGTTCTGGACGAGAGACGAGCATTGCTCAGTCCTGACTCAATACAGATCCAGGTCTGTATTGACGACTGGACCAAGGCCATATACCGGCGGCAAGAATTGGATCTGGTGTCCGACGACAATGACTTTTTCGACACCAACGAGGATACAACGGCAACCGAAGGAACAAACGACGATTGATCACATTCGAAACATAACAGGTAAAAGAACTACGTGGGCTTTGATTCCTCCTAGAGGATACGTAGGCAGCTTAATTGAGGTAAAATTAAGTGCAAGCCCTAATTTTTTATAATTTTATAGTTTTATAATATTATCAAAATTTTATTTCAATTTTATCGTTATTAATATATTTAATTTTTTATTAATTTATTTTTTATTTTTAATTTTTAATTTTTTTTATTTTGGCCGGTTCCGGCAGTTTGGAACCGGCGGTTCCAAAAAAACCGGGGAGGAATCGAACCTGGCGGTTCCCCCCGGTTCCAACCGGAACCGGGATCGGGACCTCGTCGATCCCTGTTCCGGTTGATAAAAATTTGGAACCGGAACCGGCGGTTCCAGAACTGAAACCGCCGGTTCAGTTCCAATGGCCATGTCTACTAGCCACGAGCCCATGACACTGCTTTTGTGCTGTTTAGTCAAAGAAGTCAAAGCTGACCGCGCTTTTCTTTTCAAATCACAAAACAATTTTTATTTTACTTTTGAGTTTCCCAAAATATTTTGAAATAATATATTTATTTATTTGTTTAAAAAATTTAAGGGGTGTATTCAATTTAAATTTTAGATAATTTTTAATAACTTTTTTTTTAAGTGAATGACTTTGGCAGAATTCATGAATTTTTTAATGACATTTATAGACTACAAGATTTATAAATAACTTTCGTAAATATTCATTTAAATGATTTTCAGAGACTTTAATAGACTTTTAATGATTTTATTAAAAATACTTTCATAGAATTTTATAGACTTTCATTAAATTTTAAAATTAAAAATAAACTAGTAGTTCATTTTACCAGCTCATTCAATTTTTATTTAGTAATAATCATTTATGAGTATTATTAGGAATTTAACCACAAATGTATGACACAGAAAAAAAAAAAAAAAAAAAAGAGTCAAATAGATAACCAAAATATCAATTTTTTTAAACATTTATTACTTATTATATATTTAATGTCTTTAATGAAAAAAAGCCACTAATCTCTATTATTATCAACAAAATAATGTTTGAACATGATAAGCCGAAAAGAAATAAATAAATACATTAGATCAATCCATTCAAATTTTATATGTATCATAATATAATTAAATTATTTAAGTTGTTTATAAGGCGAATAATTATATATAATGTTTGACCTAATTTTTTACCCGTCTATTACTAATGTATTTTAGATTTATAAAAAATATATATATTTTTAACTTATTTTTTAATCTTGACAATCTCAAAACTGAAGTTCATTTTTTTAGCTTTATTAAATGCTAACAAAATAGTTAAATTGTACTTTAAAGTCTTGAATAACAAAAAAAAATAGTACATATTAAAAAATAATCATTCTATACTTTTTTTTTTCTTTTTACCTTTAAGTACTCTTTTTTTTATCTTGTCAGAAATATTTTTAATTTTATAATTACTTTTCATCCGCATAATAGGTTGCGGGGTGATTACAATTCTTTTTGAATTATTCTTTTCGAATAATATGTTTAATAGCAAGTGATAATAAAAGTTGCCAATAATATTTGTTAGAAAACCTTCAAAAGTCTTTTAGAGAAGTGGGAGAGAAATTTTGAACATTTTTATGAAGAATTGTCTATAAAAGTCTACAAAAGTCTAGCATTTTTAAAAGTCTATGAAAGTCATTGACATTTTGAATATCATATGACTTTCATGGACTCTTAAAAAGTCTAGATTGAATATCTCATGACTTTTATAGACTTTTTTAAAGTCATTAAAAGTCTAGATTGAATGCCATATGACTTTTGTAGACTCGTTAAAAATCTAGATTGAATACCTCATGACTTTTATATACTTTTTTAAAACCTATAAAAGTTTATATTAAATACACCATAACTTTTTTAGACTCTTCAAAAGTATTTATTGAATACTCCTAAACTTTTTAATTCCATAAAAGTCTTTAAAAGCATTTGAAAATCTAAATTGAATACACCGCTTTAGACAATAAGATAAAATTTATTAAAATAAAAAATTAATAATAACAACCAATCAGAGTGTTGCACATCCATTTATAATAAAGTAGTTAGTGCACATTCCTCCCACCTCAGTGGTGAGGGTTCAATTCCAACTATGCACATTTACCAGCATGTGTGGGTAATTTTCTCCCCTTATTGTGGGAGTAGATGTCTCCCGTTATAGGAGTAAATATCCGGACCGCGCGTTTAGTGATTAATCTCGACAGGTCCTGACAGTTATTAATATTGTAATTGTACGTACACCCTTGAAAAAAAAAAAACCAATCAGGGTGTTAAGAAACTTAACCTTTATAAAATTTTGAGTAAAATACCTACATTCCCTAAGGTTTGCTCAATTACAGGCAAAGTCAACTTTTAGGTTTATTGACAAAGACTTCCCTCTCGTTAGTCAACTTTTGGATTTTTTGATAGATACCTCATCTGGTCAACTATTAAATTTGACTAAATTTTATTAAGGGCAAGGGAGGTATTTGTTAATAAATGATAAAGTTGACTCCGCTTGTAGTTAGCAAAACCTCAGGGGAGGTCAATGCAATTAGCTCTAAAATTTAAAGAATACAATAAAAACTTGTAATTAAAAAAAATGTATGAAATGCAAATCATAAATAAGAAATTTTCATATATATATGAAAATTAATAATCATCTAAAAAACAGAAGATAAAATAGTAAAGTTTAGAAAATTTGATATTATGATCAGTTTAATATTATTATAGTTTTTAAATAATTACGGTTAACAGTGAATTTTTTTATGTATAATGGATATCAGAATAAAATATTTTAAATTTTTATTTGGTATTCAAAGTATAGTAATGGGTAAAATAAATAATTGAAGTTATATATATATATATATATAAAAGAAGTGCAACGTTATCAGTGCCTACGTAGAAAGCTGGTAAGAAAATTCTCCCTATTATATTTTGTCTATAGTGGTTGATAATGCTACAAGCCAGTTTTGTCAGAAGCTTGTAGGATTCGTTTTGGAAAATTTTTATTTATGACTTTTGACAGTAGAAGAAGAGAAGTAAAAGTCTGAACTTTTAAGTTACTGTTTAGATGATGTATTTTAGAAGAGCTTTTAAGACTGTTTGACTGAAATATTTTAAAAAGTCTATAAATTATAGTAGGACATTTTTGCCCTTCAATAAGAGCTTTTAAAACTGTTTGGCTATGAACATTTATTATAATCTCTACTCAACATAATTTCAACTTTATAACAAAAAATATAAGTAAATTTGTTAATAAATATTTAATTTATATGGCATAATATAATATTTCTAAATTTATACATTATGAACAAAAAAAAATAATTAAAATTCATTTACAATTTTAGATACACACATGCATAATAATTTAGTACAAATTATGTAGATAATATTAGATAAAATCCTAATGATAAAAAGTGAACAGAAATTTAATTATTCAAAAAAAGTTCTCTAGCAATTCTATCACGAATGACCCCCATTTCACTTTCATCTATTGTTAAATTTACAAATAATTCTTCATCCTCATATACATAATCTTGATTTTCATCGTATGATTGAACTCAGCATCTGCAATAGACTCTCTCCTTATGAAATTATGTAAAGCCATTGAAGTTGTGACAATAGCTACTTGCTTATCAAACTTATAATTAGGCATGTTTTGTAATATTCTCCATCGTGCTTTCCACACACCAAAACAACACTCAATAACACTTCTTAATGATGAATGCATATAATTAAATATTTCCTGAGAGCCAGTTGGTTGACCACTCATACGAAATTCTGGAAAATGATATCGTTCTCCTTTATATGGAGCTAAATAACCCTTCATATTTGGATATCCTAAATCAACCAAGTAGTATTTATCTGCAATATCAAGTTCAGTTTTGTAAACAATATTATTTTAAAAATAAATAAAAAGTTACTTAAAAGTATTTACTAATAAATATCACATACCTTCTGAAGGTTTAGGAAATTTTAACTCGGTGTTCCTTCCCATCCTGGCCATACAAATGTGAAAAGCATATCAAATCCGCATACATCCATAATATTTTGGGTAGGAATTCCTTTCCTTCCAATATATGGAATTTGTTCATCCACTGGAAGCGACACTCGGTCATGGGTTCCATCTATGGCTCCAATGCAATCCTATCAATTACCAGAGGAATAAAAAAAGGTTTATATTTAATTTATTTATAAACAAATCTTTATATATACAAATTAAGTAGATAAAAAACTACCTTAAAATATGGCCAATATTTGCGATTACTTCGAATGTAATACGAGACTTCATTATAATCTTCAGGTGTCCTAATTTCATCAAAAGAAAGTATGATCATTTTCTCTAGCACAATTTCAAATTGCCTACTCACGGTTTCACCTGAATGTTGAAATTATTTTTGGATAATTTTATTTCCAACACCATGCCCTAAAGTCATCAAAAACATTCCTACTGCCTCCTCAAGCCTAACTCCTTTGGTGGAGGTTAATCCATAACTTCTTAATCTATCACACAATTTAACAAAAACAGGTTTCTCCATTCGAAATTGCTCGTGACAACGTCGATCATTTCCTTCGAGTATTTCCTTTATGAACATCAATCTTGTATGAGGAGAATTTCTATATGGTTTTTTATTAAAAAGTTATTGTGGTAATACACTGCTGTTCTTGCTGTTGCAAGAATAAGTTCATCAAATTCCATATCATCTCTGAATGTTTGTTCAATAAATTCTTCTTCTATCTCTTCCTCTGAATCATTGTTCATTTTTTATAGTTAACTGGCTGTAATCATTAAACAAAGACAGAATATAATTAAAAACATTCAAGAACAAAGACACTTCATTTTTTCCCACTTCACAACAACATCGTCAATGAACAATAAATTTACATATTGAAGAAAGTTTATAGCATAAATAATTAAAAATATTCAAAGAAATCATCAAATAGCTATATTTTTCACCATTAAACCATACAGGAGTCAAGTTATCATACTTCAACATCCTATACATTATATATATACAAAAGTATCATAAGTCTTATGAAGACACATTTTCTTTATCCTATTACAAAAGATATTATGTCAAAACAAAAGATAGTGCCTTACAAAAGTAAGACATTTATACAAAAGTGTCATTTTCCTTGACGAATTCATTATCTTGATATTTTACTTTTAATTTTGTTGATCTTTCAACCACTGAATTTGGTATTCAGGTTCCCTTACTGCCACAAAAATCTCTCTATTTGCCTTTTTTGTGAACAAAGTAATGCCCAACTTAAATAAAGAACTCATTGGTTCACACTCCGGAAGAGTAGCTAATTTATCAACCTCTTGAACACTACAACCGGGAGGATCGGTTCGTAGATATGAACTCCTACTTTTAATACTCTCACAAAGTTCTTCAAGTTGGTTGGATAACTTTGATGTTGCAGAATTATTTCTTTTTCCTTTCTCGAATTTCTTTCTATTTGGTTCAAGTCTTCTCTCGTTGCGGTTGCTACATTCTACTTCTTCCTCACGATTAGCCTCTTCAGAATCTAAACTATTGATTTCGTCAATATTACCTTCTATTAGATGCTTGTGTGTACAAAGGAGGCATTATACCAGAAGTCGGAGCCCAAGCCCTAGCTCCTATAGCTGTAACATCTCGAAACAGCTCATCTAATTTGAATGCATGTTCCAAACCCTTCACGCAAAATTTTGAAGCTTCTGGATATTTCTGTTTATGATTTTTAAGTTAGTTTAAGGAGTTTTAAAATTAGTATAATAATAAATAATTTGAATAAATACCTACTTGCAACTTTGTTTCCTACCACTCGTTTGAAGCATCAACAGTTTGCCTTTCCATGTCCCAACCAAGTCCAGTTTCTCCTCTTACCAATGAATCCCAAAGTTGCCATTCTTTTTTCACAATATCCCAATGATTTTTTAGTTGCTTTCGATCATATTTTCTACCTGTTGCATTGTTAAAATTTTGAATAAAATTTTTTCAACCTTGTTTGCTCAAATGTGTTCCATTTCTATTCCCGGCTCTAACTTGTTCTATAGCCAAGTCAACCCAAATCTCATGTGTTCGTGGATCCCAAATCGCTTTTGATTTTCCTTGTGTTCCCTCATTTGTCATCTACATTAAAATTATAATTTTCATTTAAAGTAATTAGAATTATAAATTTACACAAAAAAGACTTTAATGTATCTATAATCTATCTTTGTAGTAAGTTCTAATATATGATAGTTTACAAAACAAAGAAGACTTTAATAACTCAAACAATCGTGCAATCAGAGGTTTTTCGAGTTTGTAAGCAATAAAATTAACTACATTTATCACAAGGCTACAAACTTTACACAAATTAAAAGCAAAATAAAAGAAAAAATAAACAATGGAAAAGAGAAGAGACTATCTTAGTTGATATTATTGTGATAAGAATGTATAATCACTTGGTGCTAAAGAGCCGTAGAGGAAATTTTAACAAAATCATTTTAAAGTTGTGAATTTTTCTCATTTTCTGCAAAGGTAGGGCTGACAAATGACAATGGTGGTCTATGGCACATGATTCCTCAAACATCATGCTTTTACCAGACTTTGAAAAACAATTCAGCTCTCATATAAAAAAGCATTGGAAAGTATTAAAAAAAAAAAAAAAACACATGAGTAAGCTCTACACTAAAGTTTGGGTGCACGACAAGAGTAGGCCCATGCCTAATTAAATTTTTAGTAAATACCCAATTGCTGTAAGTCAAACCAGACCTCTGTACATGAACTGCAACAACTGGACTGTATGAATTCTAGCACCCTAAACATTTTGTAACTAGGGACACTCCAAAACATTAACGCATAGCCTAATAAAAATATTCTAAAAGGGATAACCCCTCATCTTGGCAGGTATATGACTTTCTAAATCATTCGTGGGTTTTGTATTCTGTGTAGAGTTGGCAAAAACTTATATTGGTTCGTGTACATACACACACAATCTAGGCTTGTGCTATTAATACCTAGATCTTGAATGAAGAGTTTTATTCTTCTTCCTCTGATCTATAATGTTTATGCAGTTTGATTGGAGCAACTGTAATTAATTTTGGATTTAATGGTGTACTGTAACGCCCCTAATTTTACGTAAATAGAATAAATATCCTTGGATTATTATTAATTATTATTAAACATGCAAGAGTTAAATATGTTATTTAAATTAGTAGAAAGTATATTATTATCATGGTGTATTTGGAGAATAATAGGTCCAATTGAATATTGGTGAAGTCAATTTGGTAATTGGATAAGTGTGGAATATTTTTGGAATATTATTGAGATGGAGTGTGGTTGGTGGGTTAGTTTGATAATTAAATGAGGATTGGTAAAGTACATGTGATTAAGAGTAAATTTGTGCCATTGTAAAATTTTAAGAAGTTCAAGGGTAAATTTTGTAATTAAGAAGATATTATATATATATATATATATAATATTGGTAGTGGATGGAAAAAAAAAAAAAAAAAAGTCAAAACAAAACTATTGGCACAACACAAAAGCTAAAAAAAATTCAAAGCAATCTCAAAACAAAACAGAGCTGAGGTGTGAGAAAAGAAAGAAGAAAAATAAGAAGAGAGGAGCAGCGAGAGAGAAGAGAGAAGAGGAGAGAGAAAGAAGAGAGAGAAAGGAAAGAGAAGAAGAAGAGTAGGAAAAAAATATTGTCCAGAAATTGTTCAGGTTCGGTGTACACTAGTTTTCATATTTTTTCAGATTTTTCAGAAATTTTCAAAATCGTGATATTATATGTTTTTAATTATTTGTTATATATTGTTTATGATTTGTTGTTTGAAATTGATTTTGGGAATGATTTGGTATATATTAATTGTAATAAATTGATTTGGAATATATATATATATATTATATATATTTTATATATATTGTATGTGATGATTTTGAATATATATATATATATATATATATATATATATATATATATATTGTTTGTGATAAATTGATTAAACGATTTTGGGGAAATTTAATTCGATATTCATTTGTGAAATAAGTTTGAATATAAATTTGAGTTTCTTTTCTATGATTATTGATGATATATTTGAATTTCGTAAATGTGTTTATTGATTTGAATTTAATAAAATTTAATTTGACCATAAAGAAATGATATTGTGAAATGGCCCTAGGATACTTGGACATAGAAAACGGATATAGGAGGTTGGTATACCAGCTGGGTTCATTTAGCAGTACTGCACTGACAGTGATATTGATATTGATGTATTATGTACCTCCTCATGAATTCGTCCAAGGGTAGGGAGACACGTACCTCCTCACGGATTCGTCCTGGGGTAGGGAGACACGTACCTTCCTAAGGATTCGTTCCTGGGATAGGGAGATATGTACCTCTCTAGAGTCCGAACCCTCGGTCCTAGAGTAGGGAGATACGTACCACTCTTAGGATTCGTCCTAGGGTGGGAGTTATGTTCGACAGACAGCCACTGTTGAGTATTTCAGAGGGCCAGAATTGAAGTGAATTGAAGGATATGTTTATAAGTGAATTTAGAAATTGATTTTATACGTTTATTTCAGTATTGAAGTTAAAATGATTGTAAAAGAAATTGAGAATTTAATTGAGTACGAATTATTAAATTGATTTAGTTGTCTTTATTAAATTGATTTAGTTGTCTTTATTAAACTGATTTCATATGATTTAAATTCGTAATTGAATTGAATATGGTATTGTTTTATTTACTTACATTGAGATTTATATTATGCAAAGTATATTATGATTTTGATACATGAGTTTAGTGTACACCCACTAAGCTATATGCTTAGCGCGTCGGTTTTTATCGCGCGTAGGTCACAAGGATACCGAGGCAGAGAAAGAGTAGAGAGGAGGTACCTGCAGCTAGAAGAGTTCAGAGTCACTGCATTTATTGGGTAGTGATATATTTTTGTATGTTATATTGTGTAAGCATGTATATACAAAAGTCTGTAAATTCGATGATTTTATATATATGTTTTGTAAATAATTTATTATTTTTGTTTGTTTTTATTTTAAAAGGTTTGTAACTATTGAATTCTGAATTATTTTATTTTAAAAACTGTTGAAAAGTCGCACTAAACGGCAGAGTGCGCATTTGAATGAAATGATATTTGAAGTGTTGTGAATTATATTTGGATTGAGTTTGATTTGAAACAGGTTTTGGAAAATCAGAAAAATAGAGGAAACTCTGCCGAAATTTTTAAAACTGAATTTTTGATGGGCTCACTAGAAAAACATTTTTAAATTACAAAGTGATATGATTTTAAATGGTTTGAAATGAATAAAGAAAATTTAGAAAGTTTTGAAAACCCGGTAACGCTCCCTGAGTCGATCCAGTCGGGTCGGGTCAGTGGGTGTTACATGTACTATGAGGACAAGCCAAAGAAAACTTGACTGCTGACAACATTACTAGCTTGGAATCATCTAACCAGAAAATTTCGTTCTCGAAAAACACACGAGAAGAAATATGAAATTTTGTAAGCTTGTTTAGAGAAAATTAGAGATTTTTAAAATCACAGAATTTATTTAGGTTTATTTTTAATCCAGTTTAATACAAAATATTTGTATGTTTTATCAAATTTGAGCAACACTATATATTTATAGGAAAGTAAAGTATATATTATTTTTTCTTGAAGTTCAGAGCATTCTCTGTTCTCTCCATGCTACTGTCACAATGTAGTAGTTATTTCATACTATCATGCAAGCCTTAAAACTTGTAAAGATCATAATTTCATTGTGACATATACTTAAAATGAAAACCTAACGTGACATATACTGAAAGGGATTTATGTGCTTTCCAAGTCTTCGCCTAAAAATAAAATAATCAACAAGTCTTTGCTTCTCTCAACTTTATTTGCAGTTCATGCAGCATCAAGTATACAACAAGTAGCACAAATTTTGCTTGACAAACCACAAAAAGAATCTGAAGGTTCCAACACACATAAAAATAAAACATCACCATCAAATGGGACATGGAAGAGGAAGAGAGAGCCGGATTTGTCATCTCACAAAAAAATAAAACAAAACACAAGAAAAAAAGAAGAAAGTACCTACCTTGTAGATCGATCTGATGAAACACCAATTGGATTGAAGCCTTTAATTTTTTAGGGTTCTTGTTCTTCCAGAAAAGGGGAAAATCGTTTAAAAATTTTAAATGGGACATGAAAGGAATTTTTATTTTGTTATTCAGTATAATAAGGGTAAAATTAGAATAATGAAAGTTTCATTAATAAATTTGGGCTTCCCGGTTTTTTGGTATAAAAGCTCTTTTAACAAAAGCCCAAAAAATCAGCTTTACATATAAGAGCTTTTAAATGTGTAAAGCACTTTTGTTGTGTTATCCAAACAAGTTCATAAGTAAAAGCCCAAAAGTCACTTCTACAAGTTATTCCAAACAAGACCATAGAATATGTTGATTATGGCTTGTGGGGCTGCAAAGGAGCCAAAGCTTTTTAGGGTGGATGTACGCATGGCAAAAATTTTTGACCCGATCCAAATTTGCGGGTAATTGATCCGTTCGGTACGGGTATGGAGTAATGAATTTAGGTATTGAATCGGGTCTGGGGTAAAGTTTTTAACCCATCTGGGTAAATGGGTCAGGGACAGGGTAGACCAATCTGACCCGCCCCTACCCGTTTACCCGTTATCCAAAAATATGAGATTCGACAATAATTAACATCATATTAAAAAAAGTGAGACAAAAAGTTGAGTTAAATTTTTTAACCAACTATCATATATTATCATTGCTTGGTATATCATAAAAATAGACACGGTTGGCCCAGCCATGAGCTAACTATCAATCTATCATCATATATCATCATTTCAATTTTAAAAAAAAAAAATTAGATTCCACAAACAATGCTCCATTAATTTCTAGTTTCTACACCTACACGGCTACACCATTATCAATTCAGCTCTAAAAATTTATCAAACCTAAAATTATCACTCTCACCTCACCGCCTCTCAGTCTCCTCTGTTGCTCTACTCTAGTGATCTCTACTCCAATTTATTATTCTTTTCAAGGTATGGAAATCAACTTGAATGCACACAAATGCCTTTATATATCTCAAATACTCTGTTTCATGTTATTTAGATTTTCTTTGTGATGTCTTGGTATTAAAAAAGAGACATTTACATTATTTTTAGTAATAATGTTAAGTGTTTCAAATCTGAATTTGTGACGAAGTAAATGAGATTTTCAAAAAAGAAAAAGAAAAAGAAAAATATCAAGTAAGTGAAATTTGTAGTAATATAGAGTGTATTCACAAATATATTTAATGAAAATGTCCTGTCACAATTCACAAACAAAGATTCCTGTCTATTTCTGTTTGTTAGGTCTCTTGTGAATTTAATTATTTGTTCAATTGTTGTTTTGAGATGAAATCTGAATAAATTTTTGATAATGCAGGTTAAAATCATGTCTAATTCGCAGTTAATAGATGAACCAATTGGATCTAATAATCCTAACTTTAGTTCCACTGTAGAAAGCGATCTTGTACTCGATTCTTCGAGGTTAAGATCAAAAGTGTGGCCTTATTTTAAAAGACAGAAAATTAATAGGCAGATAATAGCGATTTGCATTTATTGCAAATTTTCTTTAAATGGTACTTCAAAGGACGGTACATCTCATCTTAAAAATCATCTTAAGAGGTTTGGAAAGTCAAAATTAGTACAAACCAATTTGAATCAATCTATACTGATAGTGAATAAGGGAGATAGTGGGAAGGATGTAGTTGCTTCGTATGTTTACGATCAAAATGTTGCAAAGAAGAAACTTGCACATATGATAATAATGCATGAATATCCATTTAGCATGGTTGAACATGCATGGCTCTTCAACCTGCATTTAAGTCAGTCTCTCGGAATACAATAAAAAAGAGATTATGGGAATTTATGATGTAGAGAAGGTGAAGACAACAAGTTTTCTTGAGGCCAATAATTGTAGAATTGCCATAACTATTGATTTGTGGACTGCTAGTAGCCAGAGAAAGAGATATATGGCAGTCACGGTGCACTTTGTGGATGAATCGTGGTGTTTGCAAAGTCAAATTTTGAGGTATAATTCTTATTTTAAATTTATTTAATAATTATTCAATTTTATATGGTTTAATTAATTAAATTGTTACATTATTTTTGTTTATAATTGCCTTAGCATATTGTAGGTTCATATACGTACCATGTCCACATACAGCAGATAATTTGTGAAGCTTTGCATGATTGTGTGATGGATTGGAATCTTGATCATAGGTTATTTGTATTAACTGTTGATAATTGTAGCACTAATGATAAAGTCATTGAGTTTATGTTAGAAAAACTCGATAAAGGTAATTTGTGGTTGAATGGACAACTGTTTCACATGCGATGTTGTGCACATATTTTAAATTTAATTGTGAAGGATGGTTTGTAACGCCTCTAATTTTTCATAATTATGAACAGTATGATTATTAATTATTATTAAACATACAAAAGTTAAATATGCGATTTAAATTGGTGGAAAATATATATATTCGATATATAATGTATAAACGAATAGTGATTTTAACCGATTTAACTCCCATTAGAGATATTATATTATTTTCATAGTGCAATTGAAGAATAATGGGTCCAAGTGAATATTGGTGAAGTTAATTTGGTAATTGGATAAGTGTGGAATATTTTTGGAATAAGTATTGAGATGAAATGTGATTAGTGGGTTAGTGTGATAATTTAAGGATGATTGGTAAATCACATATAATTAATTGTGAAGTTATTAACATTTTAGGATTTTAAGAAATTTAAGGAAGCAAATTGCAATTGTTGAGATATATATATATATATATATATATATATATATTATATGCTAGTGGATGATGGTGGAGAACAACATAATTGCATGTCAAACCTTGGAAGCACAAAAAGCAAAAATAATTGAAAAATGAATTGTATAAATAAGAGAGAGAGGCGGAGGAAACAAGAAGGAAAAAAAAATAATAATGTAAGTGTAGTGGAATTTAAATGAAATAGAAACAGAAGAGAAGCCAAAATAGAAACAGAAAATAGAGCAAAGCGGGAGAGAAGAGAGAAGAAGAGAGAGAAAGGAAAGAGAAGAAGAAGAAGAAGAAGAAGAAGAAGAAGGAAAGAGAAGAAGAAGAGTAGGAAGAAAGGGTGATTCATGTTCGGTGTATACGTTTTCGAATTTTCAGTTTTCCAGAATATTTCGGATTAATTGAATTTTATTAATGTTGAGTTATTTGAATTATATTGATTATAGTTTATAGTGTGAAATTGATTTTGGAATGATTTGAATTACGTATTCTTAAAATATAGTTTATATCTAAAATATTGATTGTGAATAATATTATGAGTTGATTTTAATACATTTTGATTTTAATATTGTTATGAGAAATATAGTTGAAGGTGATTTTGATTATAATATTTGTGAAGTGTATCAAAAAATGATTTTTGGGGCATTTTGATTTAATATTGGTTTCAGAAATATATTTGAATATATATTTTGGATTGATTTGATGTGATTATTGATTTGAGAAATATACTTGTATATGATTTTGTATATTTATTTTATATGATTATTAATGATAGTTAGATTTCAAAAATATGTTTATTGATTTGAAATATTTGACAGTTCAATTTGAATATAAGAAAATGATTTGTGAAATTGTATTTCGGAATCGAAATTTCAATATGGAATTTGAATGATTTGAAATGAATTTGAGAAAACGTTTTGCGAAATGGCTCTGATATGTATGAACATAGATATGGATATAGGAGGTTGACATGTCAATTGGGTTTTTTCTGAACAGTACTGTGCTGATATACTCTGATGCACCATCTTATGGATAGTGCAGGCACCAAGTGCCGGTCTTAAGGTAGGGAGCTTTGATCTGTTTGTGCCACTCTTTGGATAGTACAGGCCCCAAGTGCCTGTCCCAAGGTTGGAAATCTGATATGGGACATTTACATCGGGTAACACCGTTGGTGTCCAACTCTGATCTGATGTTCGACGGGTAGCCCGTTTGTATCCGATGCCGAACAATCCGTAATCCAGTCCGATAAATTATGTTATGTATATCAGGAACCCAGTATGAAAACTGATATGTTATATGAAAGCATTTGAGAAATTATGAAGATTTTGTCTGTTGATTGATTTTGAATACTGTATTTGTTGAATATATGATTTGATTTCATATGAGCCCCATATATACTGTATTGAAATATATTATTTATATTTTCGATAAATTGATAAAATTATTGATATAGTATATTGGATATACGATTTTGTGTAACCCACTAAGCAATATGCTTAGCGTGTTGAGTTTTCTCACACGTAGGTAACAGATATTTCAAGGGAGACAAAGACAAAGAAGAGTAGAGACTGCAAGGAGCAGTGATCAGAGTCACATCATTTCTGAACTTTTGGGTAGTCTTTTGAGTTCCATTTATATGGTTTTTGATTAGCATGCATATACAGCAGGATTTTGTACATATTTGTAAAAGTTGTGTTGTTTTTACATATTTTCCATAAATGCTTATGTTTTACGGAATTATGAATTTTATCACTTTTGAGTTAATTTTGATTAAATAGTTTGTATGAAATGTTTGGAAAGTCACACTGATTTGGAAGGGTGCGCAAAAGTGATATGATAAATTCGAAGTATTGATTTTATGATTTACTGAAAACAGGTTTTGAAAAGTCAGAAAAACAGAGGAAACTCTTGGCGAAATTTTCAGAAATTTTATTGGGTCATTATTAACGTTTACGTTTTAATTTTAAAGTACGGTTTTATAAAAGTGAAGTAGAGATTTCAGTATATTGTAGCGCTTCCTGATTCGGTCTGAGCGGATTGGGTCAGGGGGTGTTACATGGTTTAGCTATGATTGGGATGGGATTAAGAGAATACGTGACAGTGTTGCTTATTGGGTAGCAACACCAAAAGATTAGAAAGATTTACAGAGGTAGCGAGACAATGAATATTGGTTGTAGGCAGATGTTAGTTCTTGATTGTAAGACTAGGTGGAACTCCACCTATCTCATGCTCACTACTACATTAAATACAAAAATGTTTTCTCTCGATTAAGTGCTCGTGATCGACAATATAAAAATGTCCACAAAAAAAGATTGGGAGTTAGCTTCTAAACTAGAAGACAATTTGAGAAAATTTTATGAAGTGACTTAAATGTTTTCTGGTACAAAGTACCCAACATCCAATCTTTTCTTTTAGAAGTTTGTAAAATTAAATTATCATTATCTGATTGGCTTACATCTAAGAGTGAAGTGGTACAGAAGATGACAGAAAACATGATTTGAAAGCATGAACATTATTGGGGAGTTCTTCATAGAGTAATGGCCGTGGATGAGTATGCTTTGACATTAATCTAAGTCGTGACTTGGTGGATGTACGGATGGCAACGGGTCGGATCGGTGTCAGATCATTATACTCCAAACCTGAAATCCGCTTTGGATAGGATGCTCCAAACCCGACCCGTGCCCCGCAAAAATTTTGAATTGCCGCTCTAAACCCAAACCCATTCGGAGCGGGATGATCCATATCCGATCCAAACTGACCCGCTTTTATTTATATTTTTTAAAATTAAATATTCAACATTATAATTAAAAAAATATAACTACAACTGAAATTAGACATAAAATACAAGTACATTTTAATACATACATTTAAATTTAATATAACACAATACGCAAGTCCGAAATTTAAAGTCAAACAATCATCCAATACTTAAATCCATCTATAAATACATTAAGGTCGTACAACATTAGCAAATACAGTAATATTTAAATAAAAAACAACATCGAAGATTTTCATTTACAATCTATCCAACCATCTTTGATTTCCACAAGCCATGATTTGTTTTAAATACAAACCTGTAGCAACAAAATAAATTTAAGTATTAAATTTATTAATTAACATATAAAATATTAACAACATATAAATTATAATATTATTTTGATCATTTACCCTTTCACCATCACCATTATCATCACTATCACTGTCTTCCTGAAAGAAACATCGTGTGGAGTTTTTGAACTTGAACCTATTTATATGAAGTTATGAACAAAGTAAATAAATTAATTTATACTGAATGAAAATAATAACTAATATTAGTTAAATGTGTATAATTTCATACCTTGTTTGGCTGCCCGTAACCAATTGTGTGCACACATCAATGCCTCTAACGTGTTAGGGTTGTAATCTACTACGATGCGGACTACCACTCTATCACCCGTGCTAAAAGCTGATTCAGACGCAACTGTAGATACAGGAATATCCAAAACATCTCTAGCAACCCTAAACAGAATAAGATACTTACTTGCATTTGCCTTCCACCAAATAAGTATATCAAAATATATGGCATTAGGCAAAACTTTTTCCGGCAAATAAGCATCCAATTCTGACATAAAATTTGTATTAGTTTCGTTCACAGTCATCATAACTTGACATACATTCAGCTTGTTCTTGGACCTACATATGGATTTTGCCAACCGAGAGGAAGATAAAGATTCACCATAACTTGAGGATCCTTCATTCACTTTAAAACTTCAAAGCATACTCATCCACCAAGTCACGACATAGATAAAAGCTCTTTTAATATGAAATTCTGATTTGAGCTTTCCAAAAAGAGAATCGAAATAAAACCCAATCAACTTAAGTTTATACCTTGGATCTAAAATGGTCGCCACGGCCATTACTCCATAAAGAACTCCCCAATAATGTTCATGCTTTCGAATCATGTTTCTTCTGCCATCTTCTGTACCACTTCACTCTCAGATGTAAGCCAATCAGATAATGATAATCTAATTTCACAAACTTCTAAAAAGAAAAGATTGGATATTGGGTACTTTGTACCAGAAAACATTTTAGTCACTTCATAAAATTTTCTCAAATTGTCTTCTAGTTTAGAAGCCAACTCCCAATCTTTTTCTTGTGGCACATTTTTATATTGCCGATCACGAGCACTTAATCGAGAGAAAAATATTTTTGTATTTTAATGCAGTAGTGTGCATGAGATAGGTGGAGTTCCACCTAGTCTTACAATCAGGAACTAACATCTGATTACAACCAATATTCAATTGTCTCGCTGCCTCTGTAAATCTTTCTAATCTTTTTGGTGTTGCTACCCAATAAGCAACACTGTCACGTATTCTCTCAATCCCATCCCAATCATAGCCAAACCATCCTTCACAATTAAATTTAAAATATGTGCACAACATCGCATGTGAAACAGTTGTCCATTCAACCACAAATCACCTTTATCGAATTTTCTAACATAAACTCAATGACTTTATCATTAATACTACAATTATCAAACAGTTAATACAGATAACTTACGATCAAGATTTCAATCCATCACACAATCATGCAAAGCTTCACAAATTATATCTGTCATATGTGGACATGGCACGTATATGAACCCTACAATATACTAAGGCAATTTTAGAAACAAAAATAATGTAACAATTTAATTAATTAACCATATAAAATTGAATAATCATTAAATAAATTTAAATAAGAATTATACCTCAAAATTCGACTTTGCAAACACCACGACTCATCCATAAAGTGCGCCGTGACTACCATATATCCCTTTCTTTCGCTACTAGCAGTCCACAAATCAGTAGTTATGGCAATCTACAATTATTGGCCTCAAGAAAACTTGTTGTCTTCACCTTCTCTACATCATAAATTCCTATAATCTCTTTTTTTATTGTATTCCGAGAGACTGACTTAAATGCAGGTGCCATACAATATTTTCTAAAACCCTTCATATTCAACCATGCTCAATGGATATTCAGACATTATTATATATGTGCAAGTTCTTCTTTGCAACATTTTGATCGTAAACATACGAAACAGCTACATCCTTCCCACTGTCGCCCTTATTCACTGTCAGTATAGATTGATTCAAATCGGTTTGTACTAATTTTGACTTTCCACACCTGTTAAGATGATTTTTAAGTTGAGATGTGCCGTCTTTTAAAGCACCATTTAAAGAAAATTTACAATAAAGCAAATCGCTTTTATCCGCCCATTAATTTTCTATCTTTTAAAATGAGGCCACACTTTGATCTTAACCTTGAAGAATCGAGTACAAGACCGCTTTCTACAATGGAACTAAAGCTAGGATTATTAGATCCAATTGGTTCATCTATTAATTGCGGATTATACATGATTTTAACCTGCTTATCAAAAATTATTCAGATTTCATCTCAAAACAACAATTGAACAAATAATAAATTCACAAGAGACCTAACAAATAGAAATAAACAGGAATCTTTGTTTGTCAATTGTGACAGGACATTTTCATTATATATATTTGTGAATACACTCTATATTACCTACAAATTTCACTTGCCTGATATTTTTCTTTTTTCTTTTTCTTTTTAGAAAAGCTCATTTACTTCGTCACAAATTCAGAATTAAAACACTTAACATTATTACCAAAAATAATGTAAATGTCTCTTTTTTTAATACCAAGACACCACAAAGAAAATCTAAATAACATGAAACAGAGTATTTGAGATATATAAAGGCATTTGTGTGCATTGAAGTTGATTTCCATACCTTGAAAAGAATAATAAATTGGGAGTAGATATCACTAGAGCAGAAAACAGAGGAGACTGAGAGGCGGTGAGGTGAGGTGAGAGTGATAATTTTAGGTTTGATAAATTTTTAGAGCTGAACTAATAATGGTGTAGCCGTGTAGGTGTAGAAACTAGAAATTAATGGAGCATTGTTTGTGTAATCTAATTTTTTAAAAAAAAATTGAAATGATGATATATGATGATAGATTGATAGTTGGCTGATGGTTGGGCCAACCGTGTCTATTTTTATGATATACCAAGCAATGATGATATATGATAGTTGGTTAAAAAATTTAACTCAACTTTTTGATTACTTTTTTAATATGATGTTGATTATTGTTGACTCTCATATTTTTTTAATAAGGGTAAACGGGTCGGGGCGGGTTAGATTGGTCTGCACTATCTTTGACCCGTTTACCTAGACGGGTCAAAAACTTTGCCTCAGACCCGATCCAATACCCGGATTCATTGCTTCATACCCGCGCCGAACGGATCGGTTACCCGCAGGGTTTGGATCGTGTTGGAAATTTTTGCTATCCCTAGGTGGATGTGTCTTTTTCTGACCTTTGCAAATTCAAAGTTGTGGACTGGTTTGATAGGGTGCAGTGGATGTTCTCTTCTTTTAAAGATGAGATTGTGCTTCAGTTTGTGGTCACTGCCTAAATGGTGTGAAGAGACATGAACGTTTTGTGTGCATGGTGGCCAAGGCTTGAATTCTCTAGATCTTTGGAGCTAAACTGGGGCTTCTGTGTTTGATTTTAAACAAAGTTCTTCTCAATTTTCTTCTTCCTCCTCCGTGGTGGTGGGTCACTGCTGGACACCTCCAGATATTGGTTTTAAAATAAATGTTGATGCAGCCCTGGATGTGAAGGAGCAGTAAAGTGTAGCTACTGGGCTTGCCTGTCGCTGCACTTGCCAAATGTTTTAGGGGGTTTGGTGGATATGGAAGTGGCAGAAGCTAATGCAATTTTGGAAGGTATTCAGCTGGCTGTTGATGATATTATCTGTGGTATGGTTGTTGAATCTAATGCTCTCAACATAATCAAACTATGTGCAGGTGAGGTTGTTTCTAGACATGAGGTGGATAATGTCATACAAGACATTCAATTGCTAGCGGGTAGGCATCTACTATTTTTTTTTTTCCTTTCGTTCCTCACTGTAACAAGTTGCGCATTATGCTACGAGATGAATCGTTTGTTCTGGCTTGTCTGCTTTACAAGCTTTTTAGTTGCTTAGCAATATCGTTTTATTTTATTGAGCTACAATTAATTCAGAAATTTGAGGAAGAAAACCATAACTCAAACTCATTATCTCAAAATATTAGCGTAGCAATATCTTTAAACCTTAAAAGCAGTTAAAAGAATATTAAAGTTAATATCAGTACAAAATTGTAAATTGGCTACTTAACGTTAATTGATTCTCTACTGGAGAAATCTCAAATCTAAATCTAAAAAAAAAAAAAGCCGGGAAAATCTTAGGCTACTGCACTAATCAACATATTCACCAGATCACTTAAATATTAACACATGATAAAATTAATATAAAAAATATTTATTTAGTAGCTTTTTATCCCTTTCCCTCTCACAATTTTCCTATGCTTATTTCGTCCGATGACGCTGAGTGGTTTGACATACATGCTAATGTGCTGCACATACTATTTGATATACCGAGTGCACCTAAATTTTTCTCACTCTGCTGGTATTTACTTTTTCTTTGCAAACTTCAGCTACCAAAACAAAGGAGAAATCTTGATACACCAATCATGCACCGGACAACTCAAATTTTACACAATTAAAGAACATTAAAAAATACATTAATAAAGGAGAGAGAAAAATAAGTTTGGGCACAACTCCAAACTACCAGCTCCGGTTCCCCTAAAGGGAAAATTGGAACCGTAGAGTACCAGTTCAATTCGAAATTTTTTTTTTACAATATTCCAAAAAAAAATTAAAAAAATTAATCTAAAAATTAACCTGATCCCTGTTCGGCCAGTTCGGTTTGAACCAGCCAGTTCCAACTGTAGCCAACCCTTAAGAAAAAATATTGTCAAAAAAAAAGAGAAAAAAACTGTCAAACAAACATTTTTTTAACGCTCACTTAATTACGCGTCAAATATTTTAACACTTGAGTACGTTTCAAAATTTGAGTGACCCAGCATTGGGTGCACCGAAAATTTTCTCGAGAATCATCTTCTTTAAAAAAAAAATATTTGAAATGGTTCATGTCAACCAGAACAGCTTATCACATGAAATGGTTCATGGAGCCCGATATTTAATCAGGCTACACATTACAATCATTCAAATCTCCGTTCTTTTCTACAATCACAAGGCAATTATAATTATCAAAATAAAAATAAGTTACTACTTATAAAGTTAAAAAAATTCTCATGAAACAAATTAAGTAAAGGTAGGACAATTACATATAAACACATATATGTGATAATACTACATTTGCATGATTGACAAACATGGAAACTGATACTGATTTTCTATTAGGCAGCTACCCTAATAAAATCACCAGATAGAGAATTCAGGCGCTCCTAATTATACATCTAACAGAAACATAAAAGAAAATTTCATCGTAGTCATTTAAGTATAATATGAACTGATCGTAACTTTCAGAAGAGTGCCCCAAATTAAGTTCTGTACACAGCATATGCTCATTGTATATTTAAAAACCATCATTGGCAGAAAATACATACAAGAGGTATAACACTATAGCAACTATTTTTTGTAACCCTGACAACCAAAAATGCACAAATAAAAAAATCACTTAATTAACTTCTAAAAAACAAGCACAATTCAAAACTGGTTGAACGAGGACTTTCCAGATCAAACAATGGCCCACTTAATTCTTGATGAACCAATTGGGCACCGAGTGAACATTAAAAATAAATTAGTGAAGGAAAGAGAAAAAATGCCAAAGAAACATTTTTTTAAAGCTCACTTAATTACTTGTCAAAATTTGAGTAACCCGTGTATATGCAGACTGGTGCCCCAGGTATATCGAAGATTTTTTAGAGAATCAATCTCCTTTATGAGAAAATCTTCAGAATTTTCTTTAAGAGAAAATTTCAGAATTTTCTTTAAAAGAAAATCTTCGGTGCATTAGTGAGTAGTACAACCGACCACTAAAAATATGACATGTGGCAAGAAATGTACATGTGTCAAAAAAATATATATACATGTTAGCTACATATCATATCTTTAGTGGTAGGGTGTACCATTCATAAATGGAACCGTGGACTGACTTTATTAGATACCTCCAACTAATAAAATCATTAATAAAATTATACAACCCTGTACACAAATAACCGAATTGACATTTTCTATCAACAATTTTATTAGAATACAGTGACATAACAAATAAAGAATACCGGCCAAGCAAGTCTCACAATACTCGACTCACTGCTATTGTCTCACAAATCTTGAAGGTAAACTATAGTTAAACATCCATATATTGATATCAACCTCTCCCAAACCACTAGCCAAGCTTGATTAACAACATATGAACACCTTAGATGCTGGAAGATGAAAAGGAACAAATAACAATATAAAAATCATATTTGTGGCCTTCATATGTCAACCAGAACAGCTTATCACATGCAATGGTTAATGGAGCCCGATAGAGAATCAGGCTACAACATTACCATCATTCAAATCTCCGTTCTTTGTAACAATCACCAGGCAATTGTAATTATCAAAACAAAAATAAAGTTAAAGTGAAAAAATTCTGATGAAACAATTAAGTAAAAGGTTAAAATGACAATGAAATATCAACATCTTAAATATAAATGGTTCATACATAATAGGTAGTGCCAATTACATATCAACACATATATGTGACAATACTTACATTTGTATGCATCTTTGGCAACCATGAAAACGATATTGATTTTCTATTAGGCAGCTACCCTAGAATCACCAGATAGTGAATTCAGGCACTCCTATAGTATACATCTAACATATCAAAAAATATATTTCATCATCAGGCATTGAAGTATAATATAAACTGATCGTAACTTTCAAAAGAGTGCCTCAGATTAAGTTCTGTTCACAGCATATGCTCATTGTATATTTAAAACCATCATTGGCAGAAAATACATACAAGAGATATAACACCATACCAAGTGTTTTTCGTAACCCTGGCAACCAATAATGCACAAATAAAATAAATCACTTAATCAACTTCTAAAATACAATAAGAAACAAGTTCAACTTCAAGTTTTGAGGTAAAAGCAAAATTCAAAACCGGTTATGTAACAAGGACAAAGCTTTTCTAGATCAAAAGAATGGACTACTTGATTAAAATTTCCTGACATAAGACTGGGAATTAAACCTTTAACGTATTATAGCATAGCTTTCTATCAAGTTCTAAGATGAAGTTCCTAGTTGTTTTCACTCCCACCTAATATACTTGTAGGTTATGTTATGAAAGAAAAGAAAAACTAAGAATATGGGAGTACATTTTTTTTGCTAAATGAAAAAAGTAGCTATAGAGATGACTCAACTAGAAAATCAAAATAAAATAAAAAAGTCTTCCACATTATGCCTCAGAGGTAGTGACAATCAAATATCATCATAATTACATCTGATAATAAGTGATTTTAGATGCATCATTGGCAAAATGGGGCAATTTATAAGGCAATGCAAAGAATCATAACAAATAAACCAAAATTTATTCAATAGCCATAGTAAAAAAGGGTCTTGCAGTTACCAAAAGCAAATTCACAACATGTGTTTATGGCAGAATATCATACTCACAAAATCAAATTTCCCAAACAGAATATAAACCATAACCTCACCTCACTATTATTCAAATTTAATAATACATGTGCATCAAAGAGATTCCCATAGACAAATCATCAACCTCCAATGGAGTGCAGATGTCCCTGTCTGATTTATCATCACTTGCACAAAATAGAACAGATATTGCACTCAACACACTTGTATAATTGAAGAAAATTTTATTCATAAAAAGCAACAATGCAACAGACAATATAAAAAACTGAGAGTTGCAGAAAACAGCTTCAATAAAACTAAAATTGAAATCTTTGTATGCATCAGAGAGATTCCCATTAGACCAAGTCATCAATCCCATTAGGAGTTCTGATGTCCCTGTCTATTTTATCATCACTTGCATAATATTATTGATTACAAATTCAAGCAAGGAAAACCCTTTACATATGAGCTCAATATTGAAAAACCAAAAAACTTGAAATGACCACTAAAACAACAAAACCAAAAAAAGAGTACAAATCGGCCTTAATGCCTCAGATGAAAATCTTTTTCATGGAAATTATTCTCAAAGTATATTTAACACCATCATAGGCACAGGCATATTCCATTTCTATGTATACATAAAAGCAAACTAAATCAAGAATCGAACAAGAAAAAGTAGATAAGCGAGAACTGAATAGCAAAACGAAATCAAAATCAGGGGTTTGACGATGGTTGCCAGGCAGAAAGAATTTGTACACAGACAGCAGCTAGGGTTTACAGAGTGCGAATATATACACAGAATAGGAGAAGCAATTAGGGTTTGACGAGGGTCTTGTAGTTCATGGTATTTTCCATTGGGTCCTCCTGTGTTTTGTAATTGTTTTAGAGCCCTGTATTTTGTTATTTTCTATTTCACTCTTCAAGTATAGTCGCAACCGTAATTCAGAAGTATGAGCGGATATTTATTGGACAAAGTTCACTTTTGGTATGAACTGATTAAAATCAATAAAATCGATTTTTTAAAAAACTGAATTGATCCAGTAATTTTTTCATATTAACTTAATTGGACTAGTTCCGTTAATTTTGGTTCGTTCGGTTTGTAAGTCTATTCAATTACATTAATGAAATTTTTTACAAAATAAGCAATCAATGAGTTCCAACCTCAAATAATAAGAAGCATGACAATCCATAATCAAATCTAAAATAATACATAATAGTCTAAATAACAGTCCATAATCCATAAACAGTCTATAAATAATACAAATTTTTTGAACAATATTTGTTAGTGCTCTCATTCTCCCATCTTCTTAGTTCGGTGTAAAATGATTCCATAAATACAATTTTTTTATGCCTTTTAATACTCAGGTTCAACACAAGTTATATATATTTTTTTTATGGACTTGTAACCATTTTTAAAAAAAATACCGGTTATTTTGTGTCTCGTTATCCCCAATGTAATATGAGAAATCAACACTATTGACAAATAGTATATTATAACGATTCATTTTCTCCATGACATAAAAAATAAAAAACAATATAACAAAAAGGTAACAACCAATTAAACTGGATTGGCAAACATTTAAACCAAAATATGTATGTTGAGTCAATAAACCAGAAAACCAGAAAAATAAACCCAAAACAATAAGCCATATAAAAATAAAAACCATAAAACTAACCAAAAAAAAAAAGCACAAAAGCAAAACATAAAAAAGAACATTAAAAACAGTAAAGTACAATAAACCATGAAACATAAAACACATTGCAAAATTTAAAATTTAACAAAAACCCAAAACAATAAACCACAGAAAAAAAAATAGAACAAGAAAAAAAATTTACCTGCAGCTTGGTGACTTATATATCAAGGTATTGATTGTAAACAAGTCTCACTTATTGATAAATGAAATCAACTAATTAATCAATAATAGTTCAGTACCCTCTTTGCGTGATAATGGTTTTGTAGATACGATTTTCATATTAATAGTTTGGTTTGATACTGAAAATGTTGAATAACAATGGAGGAAAACAATGAAAAAGAGAGAATTTTACAAGAGGAAGAAGAAGACTTCTTTTATTAATCTCATCAATAATACTATTCAAAATACAATCAATACATATAGCAAATAATTAACTTTGCCTATTTGGCATCTGACGTGGAATCATTCCTAGCTGGTGTGAGCTGACTCAACATGTTGACAAGGTGTCAAGGTTTCAATAGAGCAGCTCTACACACTCTTAAGCTGGACTAGTTAGCTGCCTTTGCTTCTGAAAGCTTGATGTTTAATCATCAAAGGTGTTCGACACTTTTGATAAAGTGTTTGTAGAATATTCCCAATGAGTTCACTGTTTGATTCAGGTCTCGCAACTAACTTAGTTATTGCCAGACATTCTTCACCTTCTTCTTTTAATCTTCTATAGTCTTCTTCAATATCCTTTGTACAATGTAAGCTTGAATCTCTTCTTCTATCATTGATGGAAGCAGCACTAGGAGCTGCATCAACTTCTTCTTTCACCTTGCAATTGTGACACTAATAGCTCCCCTCAAGCGAGACTGAGGATTATCCACAACAAGCTTGACACAAAGGTTTTGAAACTGAGTAATAGGCAGTGTCTTGGTTAAAATATCAGCAATTTGATCACTTGAAGGAACATACTGCACTGCTATCTCATAGGAAGCCTCCTTTTCCCTCACAAAATGAACATCTATCTCGATGTGCTTCATACGAGCATGGAATATAGGATTTTCTGCAAGAAGATTAGAACTTTGATTGTCACACCACAAGATAGGACACTTAGCTGAAGGAAAACCTAGTTCACTCAACAAAGAAGTCAACCAAACAATCTCAACAGTACCATGAGCAATGAACCTGTATTCAGCTTCTGTGCTGGATCTAGCAACAACATGCTGCTTCTTTGAACTCCATGTGACAAGGTTATTGCCAAGGAAAGCACAATAACCACTTTTAGACCACCTATCATCCACAGAACTAGCCCAATTAGCATCTATATAGCAAGTAAGAGACAGCGGCTGAGATGGGGTGAAGTAGAGCCCGAAAGTTGTTGTACCTTTGATGTATCTGAGTACCCTTTTGCATGCTTGCCAATGTGCTTAGGAGGAAGCATTTAGGAATTGAGAGAGCTTGTTGAGAATGAAAGTAAGATCAGGTCTTGTGAGTGTTAAATACTGTAGAGCACCAATAGTGCTACGATAAAGTGTAACATCATCAAAAGGTTCTCCATCATGAGCTGAAAGCTTGACATTAGTGGTTACAGGTGTAGGACAAGGTCTAGCATCAATCATATTTGTTTTAGTGTGTAAATCAACAGCATACTTCCTTTGAGATAGATGCAAACCAGACTGATCCCGTATTGCCTCAAAGCCAAGAAAATATTGCAAGGACCCAAGAGCTTTGAGTGCAAAAGTGCTATTGAGAGTAGCAATGAGCTGTTGAATAAATGCACTGTCATCACCTGTAATCAGTATGTCATTAACGTATATGGGAATAAAAGTAACACGATAAGAGGATCTATTAATAAACAATAAATGATCTAACTTGGAGTTGACAAAACCATAATGAATCAAGGTTGCCCTCAGCTTATCAAACCTAGCTCTTGGAGCTTGGTTTGATAAGCTGCCCTCCGGTTGTTGCATATAAACAACTTCTTGAAGATCTTCATTCAAAAACGCATTATTAATATCAAGTTGTTAAATGTCCCACCCTTTACTCACAGCCAAAGCAATCATAACCCTTATTATAGAAGCTTTGATAACGGGACTAAAAGTGTCAAAGAAATCCACACCCAGGGTTTGATGAAACCCTTTTGCAACCAACCTTGTTTTGTACTTTTGAAGAGTGTCATCTTGATGAAACTTTCTTCGAAATACCCATTTATAGCCAATAACATTCATTTGAGAATTGTAAGGGACAAGAGACCAAGTTTGATTGTTTAACAAGGCATCATATTCAACCTTCATTGCTTGCTGCCAATTGGGACTGTTAAGGGCTTCCTTCACATTTTTAGGCCCAACATCAACACTAGAAATATTAGGGCACGTTTGGTATATAGGACTGGCTTGGACTGGACATGACTTAGTCTTAGTCCCATGTTTGGGGTGTCATTGAACTATTTTAAATAGGACTAAACAATCCTGGACCCACAAAAAAATATCCACTTCACTATCTAATCACATTCAAAAGTTGGGACTTATTTTGTCTTCTCTCTAATTTGTCCTTCATAATCCTCTGCCATCTCCAATGGGTCTATAGTTTTTTCATCAAAATGGAGATCCAAAATGAAATATTCCAAGAATATTTCATCTCCATAAATTCACAATTTCAACCATTTTCTATTTTACAATCTCCAAATAATAAAATATTATCATCTTTTTACCTCATAAATTATTTTTTTTAACTTTTGTAACATCCCTAATTTCGAATAATTAATTTTGAGTATATAAATATAATATTTATGATTTGAGGGGTGGAAAATATAATTAAATGTATTTATATTTTTATGGGTTCCAGGTGGACCAGATGGAACGGTCCAAAAATAACGCATGAAAGAGAAGGAAAAGTTGGCAGTGAGTACCGCGACCACTCACCGCGATCAGAGATCGCGATAAGTCGCTCGTGGTGAAAAATGGTAATTTTTTACAGTGAGCACCGCGACCACAGATCGCACTGAGGAGCTCGCGGTGAAAATATCAAATTTGGACAGTGAGCATAGCGACCACCAGTGCGACCAGGTATCGCAATGGTTGATCGCGATGAAATCACTCCAGTGAGCAACGCAACCTGGTGGCGCGACCACAGGTCGCGATGACCGAATTTTTATTAAAAAAAAAAAAGTGGCGGTGGAAGCTTCGCGAGAAGCAAAGCAGAAAAGAGAGGGAGACCGAGAGAAAAAGAAAGGGAGAAAGAAAAAGAGAAAGAAAAGAGAGAGAAAGGAAGAGAGAGAAAGAAGAAGAAGAAAAAGAGGAAGAAGAGAAGAAGGAGAAGAGAAGAAGAAGAAGAAGAGGAAAGGAAGAAGAAGAAGAGAAAAGGAGAAAGGAAAAGAGGAGGAAAGAAAAAAAAAAAAGGGGATTTGTCAGTAAGAAAACGGTATCCAGGTTGATGTACACTCATTTTTGAAACTTTTGTGGTTTTCTTATGTGTTTTTTTATTTGAATTCGAATTTATTTGAATATTCTGATGGATAAATATTTATATAGTGCTCGATTTGAATATACTGATTTAATTCGATTTTCGATTTATAACGATTTGTTAGAAGAAATTGTTTAAGAATATTGTTTGAATTACGAATATTGTTTTGGAAATTTTATTGTTGAATTCGAAAGAAAAGGGATGTTTTAATCTAAATGTTATGAATTTCTTTATACGATTTGATTTGAATTTCTATATTTTGATTAAATTAATTGAGAATTTATTTCCGATTTTGAAAAGTAGTATGGATTTGCGATATTGAATGATTTCAAATATGTTTATGAATAATGTTTTATGAATATCATTATTATTAAATTGTTGAATGTTAATTGAAATGAAAATTGAATATATGGTATTGTGAAGCGGCCCTAAGATACTTGGACATATATAAATGGATATAGGAGATTGGTATACCAGCTGGGTTATTTTAGCAGTACTGCTTATCGCACCAATATTGATATTGATCTTGATGCTGATATATGTACCTCCCCAAGGATTCGTCCTGGGGTAGGGAGACACGTACCTTCCTAAGGATTCGTCCTAGGATAGGGAGACACGTACCTTCCTAAGGATTCGTTCCTGGGATAGGGAGATATGTACCTCTCTAGGATACCGAACATTCGGTCCTAGGGTAGGGAGATACATACCACCCTAAGGATTCGTCCCAGGGTTGGGAGTTATGTTCCACTGACAGCCACTGAGAAGTCGAACGACCCATATTCCAGTCCTGAAATTATATTGAGTATACCAAAGGGCCAGAATCGAAACAAAATTGAATAAACTGTTTATGAATGAATTTAAAAAATTAATACTGAATAGTTTAAGTATTGATTGATTTAAATTGTAATCTATTTTTATATTATATCATGTTTATATTTTATTTTGGAATTTATTCTGTAATTTCGATAAATGAGTTTAGTGTACACCCACTAAGCATTATTGCTTAGCACGTAGGTAACAGAGATACCGAGGAAGGAAAAGACTAAAGAGGTGTTAGCTGCAGATAGAGGAGCAGAGTCACATTTCTGGGGTAGATATATATATTGTTGTATAATATGATTAGATACGCATGTATATACAGAGATTTGTATTTGTGTTATATATTTATGTTTTGTAAATAATTGTTTATGATTTCTGTTTTTCATTTTCAAAGGATTGTAAATATTGAATTATGAATTGTTTTATTGGAATATGTTTGGAAGTCGCACTAAACGGCAGAGTGCGCATTTAATTTGAAAAATCAGAAAAACAGAGGAAACTCTGCCGAAATATATACCTAACTATTTTATATGTAACAATTTTTATCTAAATTTTTTTATAATTAATTCTTTCATCTACGTAATTTTCTCCACCTAACTTTACACCTAATGTATTCATTTGTAAATGTTAATATAATTGTTTTTATTTTATTAAATTATTTTCAGTTAATTATTATATTAAATGGTAATATTATATATATATATATATTGAAGTTTTGAAATAATTTATTTTTAAATAAAATAATTATTAGGTTATTAATTAATAAATAGATATGATAAATGAAAATTTTAAAATAATTAAAATATAGTTAATATTATATTCACTTGAAAGATCTTAACAAAATATTTCTAAAAATAGTCTGAAAAATAGTCCGAAACAACATCAAACACGGGTCTGGACTATTTTAATAGTCCAGCTCTTAGTCCGATGCAATACCAAACATAGGTTAGGATTTAGTCCCAGTCCAAATCAAGCCAGTCCAATCCAGTATAATCTCAGGACTTAGTCCAGTCCAAGTCAGTCTTGTCTACCAAACAAACCTATAGAGTTCAACGTGTATGCCTTAGGTTTAGAAATGCCACACTTTGCTCGAGTGAACATGGGATGAGTATTAACAGGTATAGTGGAAATTGGTAGGGTAACTGGCATAGATGATGCAGACTCATCAAGATCAGGCATAGAGAAAGACTCAGTGTTGTGTGTAGTTGAATTAGGAGGCAAGAAAGGCTGAAAAAGTAAAGAAACTGAGGGTAGAATAATAGGTGTAGTATGTAACTATTTGAGAAATGAAACAGGAAGACTGCATGATAATGGTATGTAAGCAGCAGAACTGTGACATTTGAACATATAAGGAAATGAGAAGTCTTGCCCATTAAAGGCTACATTCCTCGAGATATAGATCATGCCTGAAGGGTGTAAGCATTTGTACCCTTTATGTGCATTGCTATATCCTAAGAATAAGTATTTAGAGGAATGAAAATCAAATTTCTAAGAATTGTAAGCTCTAAGGTAGGGAAAACAAGTGAAGAGGAATTATCTAATGTTTGCAGTGTTGATGTGCCAAGATGAGATATATTCAGTTTAGTGTCATTTCCTATAGCAAATTTATCTTTACCTCTATAATCTTGCTTGATGGAGAGATTGTTAGCATCCGAGGTCACATGATTAGTAACACCTGTGTCAAAATACCAATTAGGATCAGCAACACTATCAGGAGTAGTTACAAATGCAGTCAATTATTGTTGCTGTTGTTGACCAGGTTGATGTCCACTGTTTTGAGAAGAATTCTTCTGATTTTGATTCTGATTGTGACCTTGAGTTTGCTAAATACTAAGGCCATAAAACTGTTGATCAAACCGTTTGTAGCAAGAAGATACAATATGACCTGTTTTCCCACATAGTTGGCACACTATCTTGCTTTTGCCATAGGCTCTACCTCTTCCACCTCTGTTGTTTCCTCTACCTGAATTATTGCTTCCTCGCTGTGACCTTTTGTCATTTGAGACATAGTTAGCTGTGGCTTGAGAGAGATCCACAGAGGCTGAATAGTGATATTGCTTCAATCTTTGTTCTTGAGTCATCAACAAATATTGTGCTTCACTTAAAGTTACCTCATCTTGCTTAGAAGTGATGTGAACAATCACAGAATCATACTCCAAACCTAAGCCATGCAAAACATTCATTATAATATCTTGATTCGATACAAGATGACCTGCAGCTGATAGGTGATCATCGAAGCTCTTTATTTTCAGTATGTAATCACTCATTGTGAATGATCCTTTTTTCAGATTCTACATCTGAGCCTTAAGTTGCAAAATCCTAGCTCGAGATTGCTAAGAATACATTCTCTCTAGAGTTGTCCAGACTTCATAGGCAGTAGCACATCTTGTAACTTGACCAATAACATATTGACTCAATGTATAAATCAACCAACAAACAAGAAGTTGATCATTCTTCTTCCATTCAAGAAACTCATTAGAAAGTTTATAAGATACCTCATTTGTTTCTGGAGAAAATACTTCAATGTACTTCTTTGGTGCTGGTTTTGACTCAAAGACATACTACTTGTAATATCCCGGATTTCGGATAATTAATTTTATATATGTGAAAATAAATTTTGTGATTGGAAGGGGTGTAAATGTAATTAAAAGTATGTTTATTTTTATGATTTTCAGGTGGACCAGATGGAACGGTCCAAAAATGATGCAAGAAAAAGGAAAACTGAAGCAGAGAGCATCGCGACCTGGTCACCGCGACCACAGGTCGCGATGGCTCGCTCGCGGTGGAAAATGAGATTTTTGGCAGTGAGCATCGCGATCAGTCACCGCGACCACAGGTCGCGATGAACTGCTCGCGAGGAAAATGTCAAATTTTGGCAGTGAGCAACGCAACCATGGTACCGCGAGGTGTGCTCGCGATGAAGGCGGTGCTAACGCTCCAGTGAGTACCGCGACCTGGTGGCGCGACGACGGTCGCGACAGCTGAAAAATATAAAACATAAAGTAGCTTCTCGCAGAAGCCAGAAACACAGAAACAGAGAGAAGAAAGAGGCAGAGCGAGAAAGAAAGAAAGAAAGAAAAGAAAGAAAAGAAAGAAGAAGAGAGAAAGAAGAGAAAGAGAAAGAAGAAGAAGAAGAAGAAGAAGAAGAAGAAGAAAGTGAAGAGGAAAGTGAAGAGAAAGGGAAAGGGAAGGAAAAAGAAATCGTGGAACCGCAATTTGTCGAACGAAAAACGGTATCCAAGTTGGTGTACTTTCGATTTCGGAATCTTTACGAAAAGTATTTCGTTATCGTTTTCGTTTTCGTTTTCGATTTCGTTGAAAGTTCTCGTTTTCGATTTTCGTAGGAAACTTGTTTATTTTATATGTAAAATCGAGGATTGATATATCTATTGTTGATTTTGGAATGATTTTATGATAGATCGCATTTTGATTGCGTTTTCGAATATTTCGATTTCATTAACAATACTTGATTTAGATTTTCGTATAACTATTGATTATTTTTCGTGAAGGGAATTGTGTGACTTGTATGTTTATTGAGTAATTATTGTGAAAGTTATTGTGAATCTAGTTTATCGGAAACGGCCCTAGGATACTTAGACATAGAAATGGATATAGGAGGTTGGTATATCAGCTGGGTTTACTGAGCAGTACTGCGCCGCTATTGATTGCTATTGATGATTATTATGTACCTCCTCATGGATTCGTCCAAAGGCAGGGAGACACGTACCTCCTCAGGATTCGTCCTGGGGGTTGGGAGCCACGTACCTTCCTAAGGATTCGTTCCTGGGATAGGGAGTTATGTACCTCTCTAGATTTCGTCCCCACGGTCCTAGAGTAGGGAGATACGTACCACTCTTAGGATTCGTCCTAGGGTGGGAGTTTGACCCATATTCCAGTCCTAGTATGTTGAGTATTCTAGCGGGCCAGATTTGAAGTGAATTGGGAAGTAAATTGAATGATTTTATTAATCGATTTTATATGTTGCTCTTATTGTGGAAATTAAAGTGATGGAAATTGTTTTATGATTTGATTTTAAAGTTAAATTGATTTATAAATGATTAGAATTGAAATATATTGTGATATGTTTTCCATTTAAAAGTTATTTATGATTTTCATAATTAAGTTTAGTGTACACCCACTAAGCTATATGCTTAGCGCGTTAGTTTTGTTTCTAACGCGTAGGTACCGGGGATCCCGAGGAAGCTAAAGACTGAAGAGAGAGAGAGATTTGCTAACAGAGTGTAACATCCCGGATTTCGGGTAATTAATTTTATATATGTGAAAATAAATTTTACTATTTGAGGGGGTGTAAATGTAATTTTATGATTTCCAGCGGACCAGATTGAATAGTGAAAAATAAAAAATTGAAAACTGGACCAGAGAGCATCGCGACCACAGGTCGCGATAGCTCTCTCGCGATGAAAATGGCAAAATCTGGCAGTGAGCATCGCGACCAGCCACCGCGACCACAGGTCGCGATGGACTGCTCGCGATGAAATTGTCAAAGTTTGGCAGTGAGCAACGCGATCTCTCGCGCGACCAAGGCGGTGCGAAAATTCCAGTGAGCATCGCGACCTGGTGGCGCGACCACAGGTCGCGACGGCGAAAAAAATATAAAAAAAAAGAAGAAACTTCTCGTAGAAGCGAGAATAAAAAAACAGAAATAGCAAGAGGAGAGAGAAACGACCGAGAAAAGAAAGAAAAGAGAAGAAAAAGAAAGAAGAAGAAGAAAGAGAGAGAAGAGAAAAGGAAGAGTAGGTGAAAAAGAAAACGAAATCGTAGAACCGTGGATTGTCGAACGAAAACAAGGATTCCAAGTAGGTGTACTCTCGTTTTCGAAATCGTTTCGAGAAGTATTTCGTTTACTTTTTCGTTTTAGTTTTCGATTTCGTTTCTCGTTTTTGCTCTCGTTTTCGATTTCGTTAAAAGTTTTCGATTTCGATTTTTGTATGAAAAGTGTTTGCTTTATATGAAAAATTAAGGATTGATGCATTTATTGTTGATTTGGAATTGGTTTTATGTTAGATCGTGTTTTGATCGTGTTTCGATTGTGTCGATTTTGTTAAAAATACATGATTTATACTATTGTATGATTATTGTTGATATTCTTGAAAAATATTGTGCGAAATGTATACACTGATTGTGAACCTTACTTATTGTAACGGCCCTAGGATACGGAAACATAGAAATGGATATAGGAGGTTGGTATACCAGCTGGGTTTTCTGAGCAGTACTACGCCGTTATTATTGTGTGATTGTTGTTGCGGGGCAATCTCGGACAATCACACCGATTTTAGTGATCGTTGTTGCGGGGCAATCTCGGACGATCACAATGATACTAGTGATTGTTGTTGCGGGGCAATCTCGGACAATCACGTTGATATCAGTGACTATTGTTGCGGGGCAACCCCGGACGTCATGTTGACCCATATTCCAGTCCCAGAATGTTTAGTATTCTAGTGGGCCAGTATTGACTGAATTGAATGATTTTACTTATTGATTTTTAAATGTTGATATTGTCATTGAAACCAAAGTGATCGAATCTGCTTTAAGGTTTGGTTTTGAGATTAACATGATTTATGTCCATTATTGAGTTGATTTGAAATATATTGGGTGATATTATTCTGATTTAAAAGTTATATATATATATATATATATATATATATATATATATATATATAATTTGTTTTATATTTGAGATTTTAATACACCCACTAAGCTTTATGCTTAGCGCGTTAGTTTGTTTCTAACGCGTAGGTACCAGGGATCCGGAAGAGGCTAAGGACTGAACAGAGAGAAAGAGTTGCGGACAGAGTCCCAGAGATTTGTACAGTTGGGTAGCTATATTGTGTTATGTGTGTGTATATATATATATATATATATATATATATATATATATATATATATATATTCTGAAAGCATGCATATACAGGGAATTTGTAAATATGTTTTGTAAAATGTTTTGTAATATGTTTTTAATTAATTACTTTATGATATCTGAATGTCTGTATATATATATATATATATATAAAAGTTTGAACTGTTTTATTTTATAAATTGTGATTAATAAGTCGCACTAAACGGCAGAATGCGCAACTGTTTGAATATGAGATATTGAAGTGTTGTTAAAACTTGCATTTGAATTGATTGGTGTAAAAGCAGGTTTTGGAAAATCCGAAAAACAAACGGTACTCTGCCGAATTTTCGTAAAACGTTTATTTTTATTGATTTGGGCTCACTTGAAACGATTTATTAAATTATAATTTATATGGTTTTCGGTTTATAAAATGCATTTAGAAAGTTTTTGAAAACCGAGTAGCGCTCCCCGGGTCGGTCAGGCCGGGTCGGGTCGGGGGGTGTTACACAGAGTTCCAGAGTTATCACAGTTGGGTAGCTATATTGTTGTTATATGTATATATTCTGAAAGCATGCATATACAGAGGACTTGTAAATATGTTTCGTAATATATTTTGTAACTGTAATTAATTATTTTACGATTTCTGTCTTTTATGCTTATTATGTTTGTAAATATTAAATTCTGAATCGTTTTTATTTTATAAACTGTATTGGAAAGTCGCACTAAACGGCAGAGTGCGCAATTGTTTGAAATTGATATTGAAGTGTTGTTACATTTGTATTTAATTTGAATTGTGAAAAACAGGTTTTGGAAATCCGAAAAACAAACGAAACTCTGCCGAATTTTTGTAAAAAGTGTGATTTGGTGGGCTCACTTGAAATGGTTTTAAAACAATCAACTATTTGGTTTTCTAATGTTTTGAAAATCTATCGATGGGCTCACAACGGTTTTCGGTTTATAAATTGAATTTAGAAAGTTTTGAAAGCCCGTGTAGCGCTTCCTGGGTCGGTCCAGCCGGGTCGGGTCGGGGGGTGTTACATTAATTGGTATCAGAGCGCGGTTTAGACGTTTCTGGACCAAAGAGTCTGTATATGCATGCATTGTATAAAGCTACCCATAGGAATGTGTGACTCTAATCTGCAAACCTCTCTTCTGTCTTATATAGGATAAAAAAATGGAAGGAAGTGGTGATAGATCTGAGAGTCCCGCCAGCATGGCTAGGGGAGCATCTAGGGAATCAGTTAGTCCGAGAGTGCCGGACCCTGTACAGCCAGCGTTTATGCAGCAGATGGCTGAGTTCTTTCAAAATGTGGCTAGAGCAGCGCCACGGAGATCAGCCATAGAACGGCTGGCTAAACACAGACCTACTGATTTTCATGGTAGGAAGGATGAGGATGCGTCTGCTGCAGAGTATTGGTTTGAGAGGACGAACAGAATATTGGAGCAGATGCACTGCACACCTGAAGAGACACTGGAGTGTGCAGTATCCTTATTGCAGGAGGATGCCTACCAGTGGTGGACCTCCATTATACAGACAGTGCGACCAGAGGATCGAACGTGGGATTTCTTTCAAAAGGAGTTCAGGAGAAAATATATTGGTCGCATTTATTTGGATAATCTGAAGAGAGAGTTTACTAACCTAAAGCAAAGGCAGATGACTGTGACTGAATATGAGAGGGAGTTTGTCAGGTTGAGTAAATATGCGAAAGAGATGGTGGTGACAGAGGCGGATAAATGTAAGAGGTTTGAAGATGGACTGAACGATTATATCCGCCTACAGGTTGTGTAACATTCTGAATTTCTAAGTAATTGAATTGATTTGAATATATAATTAGATTGTGGATTAATTGAGAAATGTTACAGGTGGCTGCTTTTGAATTCGAAGATTTTACCCGACTTGTCTCGGCAGCTTTGAATGTAAAGAGAATTAAGAAAGAAGAGCAGGCCAGAAGAGACAGGGGGCAGCAGAGAAGAGGGGCAGGGCCATCCAGCTCATATAAGCCCCAGAGTAAGAAGTTTAAGGGACCGCAGTCTAGTGGTCCAGTGCAGTCACAGAGGCCTGTACCTACAGCTAGGCCTGGTCAGTCTGTAACTTCTGTGGCCAGTACTCCTAGGAGTGCAGTCAGGGGACCAGCCCCTGCATTGTGTGACCATTGTGGAAGAAGACATCCTGGGGAATGCTGGAAGCTTACAGGAGCCTGCCTGAGATGTGGATCTCATGATTATTTCCTGAGGGATTGCCCACAGATGAGATCCCAGCAGCCAAAGAGATCAGCCCCTGCTACTTCCAGAGGTAGGAGGCTTAGTCAGGCAGTACCTGAGGGTGGTAGCCACAGAGGAGCGTCAGAGTCAGTGGCCAGACCTGATAGTCGAGCTCCTGCACGAGTTTATGGTGTTAGAGCTCAGGAAGACAAGGATGCGCCTGACGTGATAGCTGGTATTATTTCTATTTTTGATACTACAGCTATTGCATTGATAGATCCTGGTTCCACTCATTCCTATATATGTGATGTCATGCTGAAACACCGAAACCTGGAAACTGAACCTACTGCATATGATGTGTTAGTCAGTAATCCGATAGGTCAGAGTGTAGTAGTGAATCGTGTGTACAGAAATTGTCCGATTCGGATACAAGAGTGTGAATTTCCAGGAGATTTGATGGAGTTGCCATTCCATGAGTTTGATGTGATACTAGGCATGGATTGGTTAACTCGGCATAGAGTAGTGATTGACTGTGAACTGAAGCGAGTGACCCTCAGAACAGCAGATGGAGCAGAGATCACAATGGTGGGTGAAATGAGGGATTTTCTCTCCAATGTTATTTCAGCCACTGCAGCCTGTAAATTGATCAGAAAGGGGTGTGAAGCGTATTTGGCACAGGTGGTTGATTCCAGAAAGGTTAATGCTGAAATCCAGAATATACCCACTGTGTGTGATTTTGCAGATGTGTTTCCAGAGGAGCTTCCTGGTTTGCCACCTCAGAGAGAAGTGGAGTTTGTGATTGATGTGGTACCAGGTACGTCTCCAGTATCGATAGCTCCCTACAGAATGGCACCAGCAGAATTGAAAGAACTGAAGATACAGTTACAGGAATTGCTGGATAAGGGCTTCATCAGACCCAGTGTATCCCCCTGGGGAGCTCCAGTGCTGTTTGTGAAAAAGAAAGACGGGTCATTGAGATTATGCATCGATTACAGGCAGCTGAATAAACTTACTGTCAAGAATAAGTACCCGTTGCCGAGAATCGATGATTTGTTCGATCAGCTGAGAGGAGCCTGTGTCTTCTCAAAGATAGATCTAAGATCAGGTTACCATCAGTTGAGAATAAAAGAGTCAGATATTCCGAAAACTGCATTTAGAACCAGGTATGGACACTATGAATTTGTAGTGATGCCATTTGGGCTGACCAATGCACCTGCAGCCTTTATGGACCTAATGAACCGGGTATTCCGACCATACTTGGATCAGTTTGTGGTAGTATTTATCGATGATATCCTGGTGTACTCACAGACGGCAGAGGACCATGACAGGCACCTCAGCGTAGTACTGCAGATTCTGAGGGAGAAACAGCTGTATGGTAAACTGAGCAAATGTGAGTTTTGGTTGCCTGAGATCGCATTTCTGGGTCACATTGTCTCAGCAGAGGGTATTAAGGCAGATCCGAAAAAGATTGAAGCAATAGTGGAATGGAAGCCTCCCAGAAATGTTACAGAAGTCAGAAGTTTTATAGGCTTGGCAGGTTATTGTAACACCCCCCCCCGGAACCGACCCGGCTGGACCGACCCAGGGAGCGCTACACGGTTTTTCAAAGCTCTCTAAATTCATTTTTTATAATCTCAAACCATTTAAAAATCAAATCAATTTGAAATTCCAAAAAGACTTTTCTCGTGAGCCCATCGAATAAATTTTTAAACCATTAGAAAACCATAGAGTTTATTATTTTAAAACCATTTCAAGTGAGCCCATCAAAATAAACTTTTTATAAAAATTTCGGCAGAGTTCCGTTTGTTTTTCGGATTTTCCAAAACCTGTTTTTCACAACTCAATCAAATACAATTCATATCAACACTTCAAATATCAGTTTCAAACAATTGCACACTCTGCCGTTTAGTGCGACTTTCCAATACAGTTTTTAAAATAAAACAATTCAGAAATTAATATTTACAAACATAATAAGCATAAAAGACAGAAATCATAAAATAATTAATTACAGTTACAAAACATATTACGAAACATATTTAGAAGTCCTCTGTATATGCATGCGTTCAGAATATATACATATAACAACAATATAGCTACCCAACTGTGATAACTCTGGAACTCTGTCAGCAAATCTCTCTCTCTTCAGTCTTTAGCTTCTTCGGGATCCCTGGTACCTACGCGTTAGAAACAAAACTAACGCGCTAAGCATATAGCTTAGTGGGTGTACATAAAAATCATAAATAACTTTTAATAATTAATGGATCTCATTCTAGTCATTTATAAATCAATTTACCTTCCAAATCAAACCATAACCACAATTAAAACAATATTCTTACTCAATTCATTTTTGCAACTCATTTAATAATCATTTAATATAAACATTGAATTACACGTATTAAATCGATTTCAAAACACTAGATAAAATCATATTCAATTCACTTTTCAATTTAAATCAATTCTGGCCCGCTAGAATACTCAACATACTAGGACTGGAATATGGGTCAAACTCCCACCCTAGGACGAATCCTAAGAGTAGTACGTATCTCCCTACTCTAGGACCGTGGGTGTAACATCCCGGATTTCGAGTAATTAATGTCATATATATGAAAATAAATTTTTATGATTTCCAGGTGGACCAGATTGAATGGTTGAAAATGATGCATGAAAAATTGAAAATGGAGACAGAGAGCATCGCGACCTGGTCACCGCGACCACAGGTCGCGATGGCTCGCTCGCGGTGAAAAACGCGATTTTTGGCAGTGAGCATCGCGACCAGTCACCGCGACCACAGGTCGCGATGAGCTGCTCGCGATGAAAATGTTAAATTCGGGCAGTGAGCAACGCGACCACCAGCGTGACCAAGGGACCGCGAGGTGTGCTCGCGATGAAGGCGGTGCGAACGTTCCAGTGAGAACCGCGACTTGGTGGCGCGACCACAGGTCGCGACGACGGTCGCGGCAGCCGAAAAATATAAAAAAAAAAAAGTGGCTTCTCGCAGAAGCCAGAAAACAGAACAGCAAGAAGAGAGAGGAGAGACCGAGGAAAGAAAGAAAAGAAAGGAGAGAAAGAAGAAGAAGAAGAAGAGAGAGAGAAGAAAGAAGAAAGAAGAAAGGGAAAGAAGAAGAAGAAGAAGAAAAAGGAAAAGGAAAAGGAAATCGTGGAAATCGCGGTTCTACGATTTTCTTTTCCTTTCCCTTTTTACCTTTCTCCTTCACCCACACTTTCTTTTCTCTCTTTCCTTCCTCTTCTTCTTCCTCTTCTTCTTCCTTCTCTTTCTTCTTCTTTCTTTCTTCTTCTTCTTCTTCTTTCTCTTTCTTTTCTTTCTCTCTTCTTCTTTCTTTTCTTTCTTTTCTTTCTTTCTTTCTTGCTCTCTGCCTCTTTCTTCTCTCTGTGTGCTGTTTTCTGGCTTTTGCGAGAAACCACTTTTTTTTTTATATTTTTCAGCTGTCGCGACCTGTGGTCGCACCACCAGGTCGCGGTACTCACTGGAGCGTTTGCACCGCCTTCCTCGCGAGCACTCCTCGCGGTACCTAGGTCGCGCTGGTGGTCGCGTTGCTCACTGCCAGAAATTGACATTTTCATCGCGAGCAGTTCATCGCGACTTGTGGTCGCGGTGACTGGTCGCGATGCTCACTGCCAAAAATCTCATTTTCCACCGCGAGCAAGCCATCGCGACCTGTGGTCGCGGTGACCAGGTCGCGATGCTTTCTGCTTCAGTTTTCCTTTTTCTTGCATCATTTTTGGACCGTTCCATCTGATCCACCTGGAAATCATAAAAATAAACATACTTTTAATTACATTTACACCCCTTCCAATCACAAAAATTTATATCCACATATTTAAATTTTAAATTTAATAATTCGAAATCCGGGATGTTACAGTTATTATCGACAGTTTGTGAAGGGGTTTTCCTCCATAGCAAGTCCGTTGACCAAGCTACTGCATAAGAATGTCAGATTTGAGTGGACTGACAGATGCCAAGCAGCTTTTGACCGATTGAAGGCAATGCTTGTAAAGGCTCCAGTCCTGATTCAGCCTGTTTCAGGTAAAGACTATGTGATTTATAGTGATGCCTCACACTATGGTTTAGGTTGTGTATTGATGCAGGAAGGCAAGGTGGTTGCATATGCGTCCAGACAATTGAAAAGTCATGAGTTGAACTATCCGATTCATGATCTGGAACTTGCAGCCATAGTCTTTGCTTTGAAAATCTGGAGGCATTACTTGTATGGTGAGAAATGTTATATATACACAGATCACAAGAGTCTGAAATATCTGCCTACCCAGAGAGAGCTCAATCTGAGACAGAGACGGTGGATGGAGTTGATTAAAGACTATGACTGTGTAATTGACTACCATCCAGGAAAGGCGAATGTAGTTGCAGATGCCCTGAGCAGAAAAGCATTGTTTGCTCTGAAGGCTATGAATGTGCAATTACAGCTGAATCCAGATAATGTATTGATAGCTGAATTGGTGTGCAGACCTAGTTTGATTCAGCAGATTGCAGATAAACAGAAGCATGATGCTAAAATTCAGATGATAGGTGGACAGATCCCAGAAGGGAAGCATCCGGATTTCTCAATCAGAGCTGATGGTATTGTGTGTTTCAGAGACAGGATTTGCATTCCAGATGATGAAGAATTGAGAAAGATAATCCTGACAGAGGCACACAATAGTTCGTATGCGATGCACCCAGGTAGCACAAAGATGTACAGAGATTTGAAACTTCAGTACTGGTGGTCTGGTATGAAGAGAGATGTGGTGGAATTTGTGAATAGATGCATGACTTGTCAACAGGTGAAAGCTGAACACCAGGTTCCATCAGGATTGTTACAACCAATAGCAATACCTGAATGGAAATGGGACCGCATCACTATGGACTTTGTCACCGGATTGCCACTCACCCGGAGTAAACACGATGCAGTATGGGTTATAGTGGACAGATTGACGAAGTCAGCACACTTTCTACCTGTCAGAACTGACTATTCCCTGGATCGACTGGCAGAATTGTACATTAGAGAAATAGTCAGATTGTATGGAGTGCCTGTATCCATAATATCAGATAGAGATCCGAGGTTTACATCCAGATTCTGGAAGAAGTTTCAAGAAGCCTTGGGTACTCGACTGAGTTTCAGTACAGCCTTCCATCCGCAGACAGATGGACAATCAGAAAGGGTAATTCAGGTGCTTGAAGATATGCTCAGGAGTTGTGTAATTGATTTTGAAGGGAGTTGGGCGGATCATCTCCCATTGATTGAATTCGCCTACAATAACAGTTA
Source organism: Xanthoceras sorbifolium (assembly GCA_003430845.1). Taxonomy (NCBI): domain Eukaryota; kingdom Viridiplantae; phylum Streptophyta; class Magnoliopsida; order Sapindales; family Sapindaceae; genus Xanthoceras; species Xanthoceras sorbifolium. The sequence goes on from CM010610.1 coordinate 2,543,219, forward strand.
CCAGTCGAGCATAGCTATGGCACCGTATGAGGCACTGTATGGAAGGAAATGCAGGACTCCAGTATGCTGGACAGAGTTAGGAGAGCACAGGTTAGTAGGCCTAGACTTGATTCGACAAACTGAGGAGAAGGTGAAGATTATCAAGGATAGATTGAAAGTTGCTTCTGACCGACAGAAATCATATGCAGATTTGAAAAGAAAAGAAATAGAATATGAAGTCGGTGAGAAAGTGTTTCTGAAAGTATCTCCGTGGAAGAAAGTGCTCCGATTTGGCAGAAAAGGTAAGTTGAGTCCTAGGTTTATTGGGCCATACGAAATCCTTGAACGTGTGGAACCAGTAGCCTATAGACTAGCTTTACCTCCAGAATTAGAAAAGATTCATAATGTGTTCCATGTGTCTATGCTGAGGAGATACAGATCTGATCCTTCCCACAGAGTTCAGGCCGAAAGTATTGAGATCCGACCAGACCTGACATATGAGGAGGAACCAGTGCAGATTCTTGACCGGCAAATCAAAGAACTAAGAAATAAAATAGTGCCACTGGTGAAAGTCCTCTGGAGGAATCATAAAGTTGAAGAAGCTACTTGGTAGAGTGAAGAAACAATGCGATAACAGTATCCGCACCTGTTTCATTAAGGTAAATTTCGAGGACGAAATTTCTTAAGAGGGAAGAATTGTAACATCCCGGATTTCGGATAATTAATTTTATATATGTGAAAATAAATTTTGTGATTGGAAGGGGTGTAAATGTAATTAAAAGTATGTTTATTTTTATGATTTCCAGGTGGACCAGATGGAATGGTCCAAAAATGATGCAAGAAAAAGGAAAACTGAAGCAGAGAGCATCGCGACCTCGTCACCGCGACCACAGGTCGCGATGGCTCGCTCGCGGTGGAAAATGAGATTTTTGGCAGTGAGCATCGAGACCAGTCACCGCGACCACAGGTCGCGATGAACTGCTCGCGAGGAAAATGTCAAATTTTGGCAGTGAGCAACGCGACCACCAGCGCGACCATAGTACCGCAAGGTGTGCTCGCGATGAAGGCGGTGCTAACGCTCCAGTGAGTACCGCGACCTGGTGGCGCGACCACAGGTCGCGACAGCCGAAAAATATAAAACAAAAAGTAGCTTCTCGCAGAAGCCAGAAACACAGAAATAGAGAGAAGAAAGAGGCAGAGAGCGAGAAAGAAAGAAAGAAAAGAAAGAAAAGAAAGAAGAAGAGAGAAAGAAGAGAAAGAGAAAGAAGAAGAAGAAGAAGAGAAAGAAGAGAAAGAGAAAGAAGAAGAAGAAGAAGAAGAGAAAGAAGAAGAAGAAGAAGAAGAAGAAAGTGAAGAGGAAAGTGAAGAGAAAGGGAAAGGGAAGGAAAAAAAAATCGTGGAACCGCAATTTGTCGAACGAAAAACGGTATCCAAGTTGGAGTACTTTCGATTTCAGAATCTTTAAGAAAAGTATTTCGTTATCGTTTTCGTTTTCGTTTTCGATTTCGTTGAAAGTTCTCGTTTTCGATTTTCGTAGGAAACTTGTTTATTTTATATGTAAAATCGAGGATTGATATATCTATTGTTGATTTTGGAATGATTTTATGATAGATCGCATTTTGATTGCGTTTTCGAATATTTCGATTTCATTAACAATACTTGATTTAGATTTTCGTATAACTATTGATTATTTTTCGTGAAGGGAATTGTGTGACTTGTATGTTTATTGAGTAATTATTGTGAAAGTTATTGTGAATCTAGTTTATCGGAAACGGCCCTAGGATACTTAGACATAGAAATGGATATAGGAGGTTGGTATACCAGCTGGGTTTACTGAGCAGTACTGCGCCGCTATTGATTGCTATTGATGATTATTATGTACCTCCTCATGGATTCGTCCAAAGGCAGGGAGACACGTACCTCCTCAGGATTCGTCCTGGGGGTTGGGAGCCACGTACCTTCCTAAGGATTCGTTCCTGGGATAGGGAGTTATGTACCTCTCTAAGTTCCGTCCCCACGGTCCTAGAGTAGGGAGATACGTACCACTCTTAGGATTCGTCCTAGGGTGGGAGTTTGACCCATATTCCAGTCCTAGTATGTTGAGTATTCTAGCGGGCCAGATTTGAAGTGAATTGGGAAGTGAATTGAATGATTTTATTAATCGATTTTATATGTTGCTCTTATTGTGGAAATTAAAGTGATGGAAACTGTTTTATGATTTGATTTTAAAGTTAAATTGATTTATAAATGATTAGAATTGAAATATATTGTGATATGTTTTCCATTTAAAAGTTATTTATGATTTTCATAATTAAGTTTAGTGTACACCCACTAAGCTATATGCTTAGCGCGTTAGTTTTGTTTCTAACGCGTAGGTACCGGGGATCCCGAGGAAGCTAAAGACTGAAGAGAGAGAGAGAGATTTGCTGACAGAGTTCCAGAGTTATCACAGTTGGGTAGCTATATTGTTGTTATATGTATATATTCTGAAAGTATGCATATACAGAGGACTTGTAAATATGTTTCGTAATATGTTTTGTAACTGTAATTAATTATTTTACGATTTCTGTCTTTTATGCTTATTATGTTTGTAAATATTAAATTCTGAATCGTTTTTATTTTATAAACTGTATTGGAAAGTCGCACTAAACGGTAGAATGCGCAATTGTTTGAAATTGATATTGAAGTGTTGTTACATTTGTATTTGATTTGAATTGTGAAAAACAGGTTTTGGAAATCCGAAAAACAAACGAAACTCTGCCGAATTTTTGTAAAAAGTGTGATTTGGTGGGCTCACTTGAAATGGTTTTAAAACAATCAACTATTTGGTTTTCTAATGTTTTGAAAATCTATCGATGGGCTCACAACGGTTTTCGGTTTATAAATTAAATTTAGAAAGTTTTGAAAGCCCGTGTAGCGTTCCCTGGGTCGGTCCAGCCGAGTCGGGTCGGGGGGTGTTACACTACTCCATGTTGTAAGCTCTCACAGTAGGAAGAACCTGTGCTTTCCAAAACAGGTAATTGGTGTCATCGAGTTTGATAGGCAAGTTGAAATTCAACTTGAGGTTTTTGGAATTTCCAGATCTAGCTTGTTGTGAGGAAGTTGCTGCAACTGTTAAGCAATGAACGGAAGGATTTTGAGATAAGTTCATGACTTTCATCTATAAAGCTTTGATACCATGAAAATGTTAAATAACAATGGAGAAAAATAATGAAAAAGAGAGAATTTATGAGAGGAAGAAGAAGCCTTCTTTTATTAATATGATCAATAATACTATTCAGAATACAATCAATACATATAGTGCATGCAATGCATGCAAAGCTTCATTGACTGATTTGTAACAGAATCATAACAACCTTAACAAACTTTTGGGACACAAATAACTAACTTTGCCAGCTTGGCATCTGACGTGGAATCATTTCTAGCTGGTGTGAACTGACTCAACATGTTGACAAGGTGTCAAGGTTTCAATAGAGCAGCTCTACACACTCTTAAGCTGGACTAGCTAGCTACCTTTACTTCTAGAAGCTTGATGTTTGATCAGCAAATGTGTTCGACACTTTTGACAAAGTTTCTTTGAAAAGTTCTCAATGAGTTCATTGTTTGATTCAGGTCTAGCAACTAACTTAGTTGTTGCCAGACATTCTTCACCTTCTTCTTCTAATCTTCTATAGCCTTCTTCAATATCCTTTGTACAATGTAGGCTTGAATCTCTTCTTCTACCATTGCTGGAAGTTGCACTAGGAGCTACATCACCTTCTTCTTTCACCATGCAATTGTGAACATTAACAGATACATTTATCTCTCGACATGCACGGACCAACACACAGAGCCGGCCCTGAGTTGGGGCGCAAGGGGCGACCGCCTAGGGCCCCAAACCCAATGGGCCTAATAAGTCATCTTCTTCTAATCTTATTATATATAAAAAAAAAAAATAGTCTTCTTATTATAATAAGGCCCAATTGGTATTCCTAATTTTACACTAGATATAAACCCATTTTAATCCCAACTTGGTTTCTTATTCTTTTTTACGTTGATTATCCCACCACATATTGGGTCCATCGCTTTCTTTTTTATGTTTATTATCTCACCACATATTGAGTTCATCACTAATTTGTTATCCCTAATTTTTCCAAACCCATGAAAAGTTTTTAAACCCACAAAGTATTCCTAAAAGCTGCTGCTGCTGTGCTGTACAAGTAAGATTTTTATATTTTTTGTTGTGCCACTGTATACAAGTCATATTTTTGTACTTTTATTGTTTTATATGTTAATTCCTTAAAGCTGCTGCTGCTGCCCGCTGTGCAAGTCAAATTTATAAGGTAAAATTTGCATTGTTTATAATTTATAAAGTATGTAATATTGTTCATTTGTTTTATAAAGTAATATTGTTTATTTGTTTTATATGTTTATTCCTATTTCCTTAAAGCTGCTGCGGCTGTGCAAGTCAAATTTTTTTTTTGTTTATAAGGTAAAATCAGTATTTTACTATTTCAGTATCCCAGTTTGCATTGTTTACAAAGTAAGTAAGATTTTTTTTTTTACTTGGAAAATTATATTGTAAGTTAATTTTATTAAATATTGTTTAGGTTTTTTTTTTTTACTTTATATTTTTATTTGACTTAAATTTATTATATTTTTTACTGTTTAGTTTTTTGAAATTGTATTGTAAGTGTTGTTTGCATGCAATTTGTGAATTTTATTTTATTTTTTTCAATAGATAGTTTTGTTTTATTTGAGTATATTATTTTTTAATTTGAATTGTATATGAGATTTTTGTTAATAGTTAATATTTTATCTTTGGAAGGTGGAATGATATTTACACTTTGCAGCTGCAAGATTTAGACCTTCATTTATATGATCATAAATGAGGTTCTATTACTCTTTATTGCATCTAGCCTTCTACTGGTTGTGTTTGATACTTTGATTCAGTAGCTGTGTTTTGATTAGTTCATAAATTGTGCGTAGTACTTGTACTTGAAAGTTAAAGCATCAAGCATGTTTCCTAAGAAACATGAATCGGGTCATCAGAAAAGAAACAAAAAAAAAAAAGATTGAACATATGGTTCAATCTCAAAAGGGAGTACTTGATAAGTTTGTGAAATATAGTTGTTTAACTCAAGATTCAGTAAATGAACCAGAGCAACCAGTAAATGAAGAATAATCGAGAGAAAATGATATGAATGAATTGAATGAAGATGTTGTTGATTTGATTGATAATGAAAATGAAACTGATATGATTACAAATGAAAATGAAACTGGTCTAGTTGAGACAAAGGTTGAAGCAAAACATAATAGGCATGACTTGAATGTGAATATCTATGATCCTAGAACTTGGGATAACCTTGATAACAAAACAAAAGATCTTGTGGTAGAAAAAGGGTCTTGTAAGAGAATATAATTTGAATTTCCTGAGGATGGGCTCTTTAGACATTTTTTATGTTTTTATTATACAAGAAAATTGGCAAATGGAGAGAACCAATATAGAAAACGGCTTGTGTACTTAAAGGAGATGGACAAAGTTTATTGTTTTTATTGTAAGTTGTTCAAACCTGCAGACCACAAAAGTATATTATTAGCTAATGAGGGGTTGAATGTGTAACATTCCCAATTTCGTATAAATATGAAAGTGTAGTTTAATTAATATAGAGTATGAGAATGTGATATTTATGATTTGAGCGGTGGAAAATGTAATTAAATGTATGTATATTTTTAAGGTTTCCAAGTGGACCAGGTGGAGCGGTCCAGAAAGAATATATGAAAGAGAAGGAAAATGTTGGTAGTGAGTACCGCGACCAGGGATCGCGGTGAGTAGCTCGCGATGAAAAATGATGATATGAGACAATGAGTACCGCGACCACTCACCGCGACCAGGGATCGCGATGAGCAGCTCGCGGCGAAAATATTGATTTTTGGGCAGTGAGCATCACGACCAACATCGCGACCAGACACCGCGATGGTTGATCGCGATGAAGACGGTGAAATCACTCCAGTGAGTAACGCGACCAGGTGGTGCGACCACAGGTCGCGATGACCGAATTTTTATAAAAAAAAATAAGAGGCGGTGAGAAGCTTCAAGAAGAAAAGAGAGAAAATAGAAAGAGAGAAAGAGAGACCGGGAGAAAGAAAAGAGAGAAAGAAGAGAGAGAAAGAGGGAAAGAGAAAGAAGAGAAGAAGAGGAAGAAGAAGAAAGGAAGAAGAAGAAGAAAGGAAGAAGAAAGGAGAAAGAGAAAGGAAAAAGGAGGAGAAAAATAGGAAAACCCAGAAGAGAAAAATAGGAAAACGGTATCCAGGTTGGTGTACACTTTGATTTGAAACGTTAGTTTTCAGATTCAAACTGATCAGTTGAATTTTTTTTAATAATTCGTAAGTTTTAATTTAAATTGATTTGTGAATAACTTTTTGAAATGTTCTATATGTGGATTTTGTTGATTTTGATAATTTTAGTTTCCAGAATATATTTTTATAATTAACTGCCGGTTTCTATATATATATATATGTATGTTTGTGTTTTGAATTCTTTGGTTTCTAAATAGTAGTTTGATATTAATTTTGAAATAGCATGATATTGATTTTAGAATAATGAAGAAGGTTTCTGTTTTGTGAAATTTATTTGATTGTACTATAAAAATTTTAAAGTTAAAAATTAAGGATTCTGATGATTTTTAATTTCGTAATATATATTGACATAAGTAAATCTCTGTTTTCAAATATGTTTTGAATATGATTTTTTTTCAGTTATTGATCGATAGTGATTTTGAATTACAATGTTACGATTATTAAATTATGAAATATATGCGATTATGATTTTGGATTTATTGAAATTGATTTAGATTTGCGAATTAAGTTGTTGATTTCGAAATGAATAAAATGATTTGAAATGAAAATTGAAAACTTGTGTATTGTGAAACGGCCCTAGGATACTTGGACATAGACAACGGATATAGGAGATTGGTATACCAGCTGGGTTATTTCAGCAGTACTGCACCGATATTGATCTTGCTGTTGATATTATGTACCTCTCCAATGCTTCGTCTTGAGGTAGGGAGTATGTACCTCCCAAGGATTCGTCCTGGGGTAGGGAGTATGTACCTTCCTAAGGATTCGTCATGGGATAGGGAGATATGTACCTCTCTAGGATACCGAACACTCGGTCCTAGAGTTGGGAGTTATGTTTGACAAACAGCCACTGAGAGGTCGAACGACCCATATTCCAGTCCTAAAATTATGTTGAGTATACCAAAGGGCCAGGATTGAAAAGAAATGAATGAAGTTTATAGAAAAGAATTCCAAATACTTTTATAAGATTTACTGAAATTAGTTGAATATCATTGGATTTTGATATAGAGTTGATCTAAAATTGTACTTATGAAAAGATATATTGATTCCTGTTGATATTTAAATTTGAACAGTTTAATTATTGTTCTTATTATTTGATATTTATCATTTATTATTTGATCGAAAAGTTATTATTGTGATATTTTGATTATTTGTCTTTTCTACTGATTGATATATATATATATATATAATAATCTGGACAGAGTAGAAAGGTTTTGTTTAATTATATATTTTGTTAATACGATTATTTGATTTACTTTGAAAGGTGTATTCGATATACTATGATTTGTATTTGTTTTATACACGTTATAAATGAGATTATGTTAAATTTGTAAATTCGATTTGTGTACACCCACTAAGCGATATGCTTAGCGCGTTGATTTTTATCACGCGTAGGTAAAAGAGGTTCCAGTGAATAAAGAACTGAAGAATTGAGAGCTGCAGAAGAAGATTCAGAGTCACATTACTTGAGTAGTTTTATTTAAACTTTGTTTGAAAAGTAAGTACTTAAGCATGCATATACAGAAGTTTGTAAAATGCGAATATATGAGTTTTGTAAATATTTGTATAATAGTTTATGTTTTATAATGTTTTATAATTTATATTTGTATATATAATTGATGTATGGTTTTATTTAAAATGTTTGGGAAAGTCGCACTAAATGGAAGGGTGCGCAAATGGTTGATTGAAAAGAAATTTGAAGTGTTTGTTATTATAATATTTGAATTTTGTTGAAAACAGGATTTTTGGAAAGTTAGAAAAACAGAGGGAACTCTGTCGAAATTTTTAAAATGTATTTGATGGGCTCACTAGAAAGGTTTTTAAATTATAAATTATTTGGTTTTCAAATTATAAACAGCATAAGGAAAAGTTTTGAAAACCCGGTAGTGCTCTCTAGGTTGATCCAGACGGGTCGGGTCAGGGGGTGTTACAGAATGATTGGAAACATTTAAGTGAGAGACTTAGACAACATGAGAACAATTTTAAGCATCTTAGTAATATGAGGACCTGAATTGAATTACAAATCAGATTGAAAAAGAATGAAACAATTGATAAAAATATAGTACAATTGCAAATTAGAAAAAAAAAAAACATTGGAAACGTATTTTAATAAGAATTATTTCTATTGTGAGATGTCTTGCATCTCGTGGTTTGGCTTTCTATGAAGAAAATGAGAAAATATACCAAGATAAAAATGATAACTTTTGGGGCTACTTAAATTGATTGCTGAGTTTGATTTGATTATGCATGAGCATTTTAAATACATTCTTAACAAAGAGATTCATCATCACTATCTCAGTCATAAAATTCATAATGAGTTGATTGTTTTGTTAGATTCTAAGGATAAGAGCTCTATAATTAAGAAAATTACATATGCCAAATATTTTTCTATAACGCTTGATTGTACCCCAGATGCAAGTCACGAAGAGCAAATGAGTCTAATCATTTGATGTGTAGATGTATCAAACAGTTCGTTGAAAGTTAAAGAGTATTTTCTAGAGTTTTTAAAAGTTGATGATACAACTAGTTTAGGGCTTTTTAATGAGTTATTAGCTGTGTTGAAGTTCCTAAAACTCGATGTTGATAATATAAGAGGGCAAGGCTATGATAATAGATCTAATATGAAAGGGAAACACCAAGGTGTTCAAAAGAGGTTGCTTGAAATTAATCCTAGAGATTTTTTTATGCCATGTGCTTGTCATTCTCTTAATTTAACAATTTGTGATATGACTAATTCTTGTGTTAAAACTAAGTGATTTTTTGGTGTGGTGCAACGCATGTATGCTTTGTTTGCTAGCTCTATAAGAAGATGAATTTTTTTTTTTTTTGATTTTGTGTATCACTTAACTTTGAAATCATTATCAACAACTAGATGGGAAAGCCATGTTGATAGTGTTACAGCTATAATAACTCAAGTTAATGATATAAAAGATGCTTTGTTTGAATTGGCAAGAGTTAGTGAAGATCCAAAAATAAGCAATGAAGCTGAAAGTTTAGCAACACATGAACTTGAGAATTTTGAGTTTTTGTTGGCAATGACTGTATGGCATAATATTTTAAGGAAGATTAAGGAAATTAGTACAATTTTGCGATCTAAAGATATGCAAATTGATGTTGCAATTATGAATTTGATGTTGCTGATTTCTTATTTTGAGAAGTACATGGAACATGAATTCGCAGATGCTATGGAGAAGGCCAAAGAAATTGCATCTGATTTGAAAATTGATCCTATCTTTCTTGAAAGACAGATGCCTCATAGAAAAAAATAATTTGATGAATTTGAACATGAATACATCTCACTGTCTACCAAATAATCATTCAGGGTTAATTATTTTCTGGTTGTTGTTGATGTTGCTCTTTCTTCTTTGAAGAGCAGGTTTGAACAACTGGAAGCATTGGAAGATATTTTTGAATTTTTATTTGATCCCAAAAAGTTGGTTATGATGAAGCATAACAGATTGCGATAATGTTGTTCTAACTTTGAAGCTGCTTTAACACTTAATAACAAATCAGATATTATTACAGATGAATTGTTTTCTAAGTTGCAGGTGTTAACAATGTACTTACCTGAAGGAACAAACACAACCATTCAAGTTCTTGAGTTTGTGGAATCTTTGGAGTGTTTTCCAAACATTTCAATTGTTTATAGAATTTTGTTAATTGTTCCTGTTACTGTTGTATCCGCTGAAAGGGGTTTTTCTAAACTTAAATTATTGAAATCTTATTTGCGGTCAACTATGTCACAGGAGAGGTTGAATGAATTGGTCATCTTATGCATCGAAAAGAATATGTTGGATAAGTTGGATTTTCAAACTATTATCGATGATTTTGCTTCTCAAAAACTTCAAGATCCAAAGTCTTTTTGTGATTATTTCTACTTATTGTGTTCTTGATATCCAGGAGTTCCTAATTTGAATATGCAGAGGATACAAGAGGCATGACAATGGTGCAGTCAAAACAATTATAAAATATATGAATTAGTCTATGCTTAGATAGAAGATTATTAATTAGCAAGTAGCAAAACACTTTTACCATATAATATATTTATTTGTTGAGCTTTTTATAAGCTGTTTTTTATAACTTTATTTTTCTTTATCTATTTTTTTAATGACTATTTTTAATTTTAATAAAATTAAAGGCGTGATAGCCTAGCCTCCCATTAGGTTCTAGCAATCAAAAAAATATATCTAGTAAAATTTTATATTTATTAAAATTTATCCAATTATAACATGTTAGGGATTCATTTTCAGTTGAATCTCAGGCCACTAAAAAGCCAGAGTCGGCACTGCCAACACATTAAAACCAGAGCTACCTTATGCACTAATAACCTAAACAAGTCACTCCATCAATTTATGAATTTAATATAATAAATTTCACTACAATGGAACGCTTAATTTCGTTACTCCAGCGTGAACCAATTAATACTTTGTAAATAACTCTTGATTTGTTATGATTGCATTTAAATACATCACATACGTAAATAAAGTACAATACAATGCTAAAATATAGACTTTTGCTTACAATTAATAATAAATAATATAATATTGTAAATTAATAAAACTATTTTCATTTGTTAATTTTAAATTCATTTCACTTATTATTATAACTTAGAATTTTTATTAGAAAATTAAATCTGGTTAATAATGTTAGACTTGATTGGATTTAGATTAACTTTTTATTATTTTTTAAGGAAACGTTATTTTTTTTTTAAACATACCACTACAGTGGTGATAACTCAAATTTGAGATATTACTAAACTGAATGAGCGCCCTTACTACTGAGCCACATTAAGCGGTGGTTCAAGGAACCATTGTTGATACGATAATTTTACACTTGCATGAACTATACTATTATTAATCAATTAATTTAGAATTTGACAACCATTCATTACAAAATTCTCATCCAATCCAATAGTAAGAGTCAGACAAATTGTGAGAATTGATGGGCCTATAAACAAGTTACTTCTATAAAACGCATTTTATCTCCTCCTCAACAAACCTTCCCCTAACCATTCATTTGCCTAAATTTCTATTTATGTCCAACCCACTTGACTTCACTTCTCTCCTTTAATGTCGGAGAAATGGGAGATCACAATTATTTTCTCTTCATATATATATATATATATATATATATATATATATATATTATTGAAGACACTTCTCAATTCTCATTGTTGGATGTATAAATAACATTTCATATTATCCTCCCAACAATAAACAGAAATATCTCAACTAAAGCCTTCGTAAATACATCAGCCAATTGCAAGTGTGAAGAAACAAAAGAAGGATTGATTATTCCGGCTTGTACTTTTTCTCGTACTATATGACAGTCTATCTCAATGTGCTTTGTACGCTCATGAAAGACAGGATTCGCAGCAATGTGTAAAGCTGCCTGATTGTCACAAAATAATGGTGCAGGAGTTGTTTGAGGAACCTTTAGGTCATGTAGTATGTAACGCAACCAAGTTAACTCCAAACATGTGTTAGCCATTGCTCGATATTCAGCCTCAGCTGATGATCTAGAGACATTGGCTTGCTTCTTAGATTTCCATGATATGAGAGAACTTCCAAGGAAAATACAGTAGCCTGTAACTGATCTTCTTGTGGCACGACAACCTCCCCAATCTGAATCACAAAAAGCTTTCAAAGTTAAACTGTTTATGGAGGGAAGTAATAATCCCTGACCAGGTGTACCTTTGATGTATTTGAGGATTCGAATGGCAGCGTCCCAATGAGGTATTCTAGGTTCTTGCATGAACTGGCTCAATGTGCGAACTGAATAAACTATATCGGGTCTTGTCACTGTAAGATATATCAATCTGCCAACTAGTCTTCTGTACTTTGTTGGATCATTTAGCAATACTCCATCAGTGGGAGTAAGTTTCAAATTCTGCTCCATTGGAAAATTGTTGGGACACGCGCCTAAGAGTCCAGAATCTTGTAAAATGTCCAACGCATACTTTCTTTGTGACATAAAAATGCCTTTTCTGGAGCGAGAAAATTCAATACCGAGAAAGTACTTCAAGTTTCCAAGATCTTTTATACGGAAGCGTTTAAGAAGGAATCTTTTGAGACGTTCCATTTCATGTAGATCATTTCCTGTGAGAAGTATGTCATCGACATATATAAGAATTGCTGTAAAAGAAGTACCTTGAGTTTTGGTGAAAAGGGAATAATCAGCCTTTGATTGTTGATAGCCGGCCTTTCTGATAGTATTTGAAAATGTGGAAAACCAATTTCTTGATGCTTGTTTAAGTCCATAAAGAGACTTGTTGAGCCGACATACAGTGTGCTCCCCCTGTCGGAGAAGACCAGGTGGAGGTTCCATGTAGACAACTTCATGAAGGTCGCCATGGAGGAAAGCATTTTGAACGTCCAATTGGTGGATGTGCCAATGGCGAGCAGCAGCGACAGTAAGAAGACAACGAAGTGTTGTAAGCTTTGCTGTTGGAGAAAATGTTTCTTGATAGTCAATGCCCTCAACTTGATTGTATCCTTTAGCAACAAGACGAGCTTTGTAGCGTTCAATGGTGCCATCAGATTTGTATTTGATTTTGTAGACCCATTTGCAACCAATTGGTTTGTGGCCAATGGGCAAAGGGACTAAGCTCCATGTGTTGTTGAGCTGCAATGCTTCTAATTCTGTATTCATAGCTTGTCGCCAATGTGGATTAAGGACAGCTTGAGCATAATTTTTAGGCTCAGTGTGATCTGTGATGTTAACTAGAAAAGTAGAATGGGAAGGTGAAAAACGTGAGTATGAAAGAAAATTAGAGAGTGGATATCGAGTACCTGGTATAGGACTTGCTGCAGAGGTAGATTGATGTGCCTGAGATGACATTAGGAAGTCTCTATGCCATGCCGGAGGTCGCTTAGGCCGTGTTGACTGTCTCGGAGGTGGAATGGTAGTAGTTTCAGAAGGAATATTTGATGGATCTAAAAGTGGTGGTAAGGTTTCGGCATCTGGTGTGTTTGTGGAAGGTTGATCAATGCTGGAGGGAACAACAGGTGTGGGTGAGATGGGTTCATGTGTATTAGATGTTGTTTGCTCGGATTGGTGAGGATTGGTGTTAGAAGAGCATGATGGTATGATAGACTGCATTTCTGTGGTCTCAGATATGAAATTAGGCACCACAAAATCAGAAGTGGATGGGGTTGAGATAGATGAAAAAGGAAAAATGGATTCATGAAATTTGACATCACGACTGACAAAAAATTTCTTGGTTTCCATGTCATATAATTTGTATCCCTTTTGCCCAGTCGGATATCCAACAAAGATGCAACACTTGGCACGAGGTTCAAATTTTTGAATGGGATGTACAATAGTTGCATAGCATAGACAACCAAAAACCTTTAAGTGATCAAGTGATGGCGGGCGACTATATAGCATTTCAAAAGGTGTTTTATTTGAGAGCAATGGTGATGGCAACCGGTTAATGAGATAAACTGCAGTTAAAACACATTCACCCCAAAAATGTAAAGGTAAATGGGATTGAAAAAGTAGTGCTCGTGCCACAGTGAGAATATGACGATGTTTCCTTTCAACGACTCCATTTTGCTGTGGGGTGTAAACACAAGTGCGTTGATATTCAATGCCATGAAGTCTAAAAAAGTTTTTCATAGATAAAAATTCAGAACCATTGTCTACTCTACTGCTTTGACATATGCATGAAATTGAGTGTAAACAAAATCAATAAAAGATTTCAAAATGTTTTGAGTTTCAGACTTGTGCTGCATAAGGAATATCCATGTGCATCTTGTAAAGTCATCTACAATGGTAAGAAAAAATCGTGCCCCTGAGTGTGTATGAACTTTGTGAGGACCCCAGATATCACAATGCAATAAATCAAATGGAGCATGAGTTGATATGGAGCTTAATGGAAATGGAAGTCTTGTTTGTTTTGCCATGGGACAAACAGTGCAATTATTATCATAAGAAATATTGTTTGAAGATAATAAGGAAGAAGCTAATTTAAGACGAGATGGTGATGGATGTCCAAGACGCATATGCCATAGATTGGAAGGCTGTGAAATTTGATGACAGGTTGACATCCTTTGTAAGGGAGGCATGTAATAGAGACCACCATGTTGTTTACCCGAGCCAATCATCTTCCCCGTAGCCAAGTCCTGTAGAACACAAAAGGTGGGAAAAAAAATGGCACAACAGTTTAGGGCAGAGGTAAGTTTGCTTACAGAAATTAGATTTAAGCGAAAACTAGGAACACATAAAACATCATCTAAAGTGATGTTGGAATTAAAAGATACAGTGCCAGTTGAAGTGATTGATGCTGTAGATCCTGTTGGTAAATTAACAATAGGTATGGATGATGATTGTGTTTTGGTGAGAAGTGTGGAATCAGAAGTGATATGATCGGTGGCTCCACTATCTAAAATCCATGGCTTTGTAAATACAGAATTAATTGAAGCATTGGAAAATGGATACAGACCTGTCGCATTTGCATAAGTGTATTTATTACCAGCACCATGGTTTGAACTCATCATTGATGAAGACAAGAAAGCTGTTGAAGTTGCTCGATGAAAATTCTGTGCAAGACGTTGTCCGGATCAGAAACTTGTCTCTGATACCATGTAAATAATGAAAATGTATGAAAATATAATGAAAGAAATGTGTAAAATGATGAAAATGAGAGAAAATGTAATGGAGGAAAATGTACATCGTTGTTTCATTAATCTTATGAGGTATATCACATAAAGATATAACACATAAAGTCTAAGAAAGCTCTATCGTTTGTGTTTTTCTAGGGATTTCTCTCTTCAATTTGCTTTAAAAATGCCGCGAGGAACGCTTGAAGTTCATCTTGTTGGCGCCAAGGGTCTAGAAAACACCGATTTCCTTGGTTAGTATTCTCAACGTGTAATCATAGTTTAATTGTTCTTAATGTAATGTAGAACACTATTGAAGGACTTTCAAAAGGGTAAAATTTTTCGAATTTGTACTCGTAATATATTGTTAGAGTAGTTTTGATGAGAAGAACAAAGTTTTATCGACGTTTATTTCTTAATAATGCTTATAGAGAAAAAGAGAAAACAAAAAAAGGGTTAAAACAGAAAAGAGAAAATAAAGTTTTATCAATGTTTATCTTTCAGTTTTCCGTGATAATCGTATCTCGAAGTTGGTTTCCATAATTCTTTTTGGGTCATTTTGTTTTGTTAATTATCTCTGATTAACAATGACAAAAAAAATGCATGCAAATGACACAGGAAACATGGATCCATATGTGGTACTCACTTGTCGTACTCAGGAGCAAAGAAGCAGTGTAGCTACAGGTTGATTTTTGAAGCCTGATTAGTCGTAAATTAAAGATTGTATAAAGTTGATATTAATTTTACATTTATTTATGTTTTGGCAGGACAAGGGACTGCACCCAAGTGGAACGAGAATTTTTTATTCACAATCTCTGAGGGTACTTCAGAGATCAAACTCAAAATATTGGACAGTGACATGGCTTCTAATGATGATTTTGTTGGACAATCAACGTGAGTAAAACTATACTCGTTTTGGCCATATGGTCTCTTAGGAGTTCGGGTTACCGTGCAAACACAATCTGTTTACTTTTTTTGATAAAATCTGAATAACTTATTGTTTATATTTAAATAATACGATCAATTAAATTAATGAGTTAGTTGTTACTATCTAATTAACCCATTAAAATTTATAATATTTTTGAACAATTAGAACTTTGTTTTAGCTTAATTACATAATTTTAATTCACTAAATCCATTCAATAAATAAAAATAATCAGTTATAATATAATTTTCATTCAAAATAAGGTTTTATGAAAAGTCAACACAATTTCTAAAATAAAATCCAATCCGTCAAAGTTAAAGGTGTCAAATAAATTAACGAGTTAGAAGGAGTTTAACTCGAACATTATATATTTATTTAACGGATTTAATGTGTTGATTCAATAATGACACAGCCCAATAAAATTCAACCCAAACCTGTTAATTTTGTGTCGAAATTATCAACCCTACTTTCATTAATTAACTAATTTAATTTATAGTAATGACTCTTTCTGGTACCGCGTTTGATGCCTTGCTTGTACATATTTGATCAATGAATCATTTAACTATTATCAACAGAGCTTTTGCATAGTTTTTGTATTAATTTATATGTACTTTTTTGCATGCAGCGTTCCACTAGAGGCAGTGTTTATGAAAGGAAGCCTTCCAGCAACCGCATACAACGTTGTAAAGGACCAACAATATCAAGGAGAGATTAGAGTTGGCCTCACTTTCAAGCCACAGGTAAATTCTTTTCATATCATTTATAAGGTTTTTAAAAATGCCCATCAATTTTTTTTTGGATGAATTATAATGAAATACCCTGACGTTAGACCATATTACAATAAAATCATGAGTTTAGCTTTAATTGCACGTTAGTACTATTGACTAACTGGTTGACCGTTAGAGTTGACGGTCAATCAATAGTCAAAGGGTAATTTGGTCATTTTTACCTTAATTTATTTAAAAAAAAAATAAAAAAATAATCAAAAATTGTAAAAAGATTAAATAAATCTCCACCGTCCATCAAAATTGATGGACAATGGAGATTATATTGATAAAAAAAATAAAAAAAATAAAAAAATTATGTTCTTAGTGTTCTTGATGATTGGATCTCCACCGTCCACCAATATTGGTGGACGGTGGAGATGCAATCTAGATCTTCACCACCATGAACACCAAAATGAATTTTAAATAAAATAATTTATTTTAACTTTTTTAATTGTTTAATTTTTCAAAATCTTTTTCTTTTAAAATGTATCTCCACCGTCCATCAATATTGATGGATGGCGGAGATCTATTTTTAAAAAAATTATTTTTTTTCATTTTTATTTAATTTAATTTTTTTTAACTAGGGGTAGTTATATCATTTTGTGCAAAAGTCAAAGTCAAACTGTTATGTTTGACTGGGTCAACTGACAGTAGGGTACTAACGTGCAATTAAGGCTAAACTCAAAATTTCATTGTAATATGGTCAAACATCATGGTACTTTATTGCAATTCACCCTATTTTTTTGAGCTATTACAATTAATTCGAGATTTAGGGGAAGGGGACACGACTCGAACTCACAACCTCGAGATGTAAGTGTGAAGAGCATACCATGGTGCCAACCTTAACTTTTCAAAATGCCCATCAACAATTATTCTAATGATTTCATGGATTAAAAATAACCTTAAACATAATACAAAATGCATTTGCAATGAAATGATTAGATTTGGTAAAAAGGGCCTATGCTAGGCAAAACATGCCCCAAACTAGTGCAAATTTATCCTTGATTAATTTTTTTTTAATTATTAATTTTTCTTTTGTTACTAAAGATGTTTGTGTTATCAAATCAATATTGAATCTATTTGTGCACATCCACTTATAGTAAAATGGTTAGTGCACCTCCCTCTCACTCAGTAGTGAGGGATTCAATTCCCACCATACTCATTTACTAACATATGTGGGTAGTTTTCTCCCCTTATTATGGGAGTAGTATTCTTTTCTTATTGTGGAAGTAAATGTCTCCCGTTATGGGAATAGATATTCGGGCCACGCGTTTAATAATTAATCTCGACAAGTCCCAGTATTTATTGATATTATAATTGTAACCCCTTCTAAAAAAAAAACACATTGAATCTATTTGCAATTTTTGATTTATGCTTGCTTTTAAGTGTTTAATGGGTGTATATTTAATATTTCATAATTAATATATTTTTATGTCTTTGAGAAGTGTGATATATACTAGTATTACAACATAAAAGACTAGCCAATTGAATTGCGTCAACTATTGGTACATATACTCTACTCTTACTTTTTTATATTACACAAATATCCACAATTTTAGACCTAATTGCACGTATATAGACCTTTTATCGATATTAACACAAACATCCCCTATCATTAAGAGTTCAGTAAAAACAAAAGTGTGAATATGAGATTTTGCTATTCAGAAAAAAAAAAAAAAAAGATTTATAAAAGCTCTCCAGAGGTTTGAAAATTTTTTAAAAACAACCATCTAATTTCGAATTTAGATGAAAACTCCCCTGTAGGGGGCATTTTTGGTACACAATCACAGGATTTTTTAAACTAAAGTTTAAATCTATGAGGTGTTTTTGGTATATAATAAACAGTTTATTTACCTAAATTCAAAATTATAGGGTTATTTTCAGGGTT
The DNA here is from genome assembly GCA_003430845.1 of Xanthoceras sorbifolium. NCBI lineage: Eukaryota > Viridiplantae > Streptophyta > Magnoliopsida > Sapindales > Sapindaceae > Xanthoceras > Xanthoceras sorbifolium. The sequence goes on from CM010610.1 coordinate 2,561,720, forward strand.
TTTTTTTTTTTTTACAAATATCCCTAATAAAAATTATTTTTATATCGACAATGCCATTTTCCTTTTTTAATATTTATATTTTTTCAAAGAAATAGAAATTTAAAATTATTAAGGCAAATATTATACAACTTACTAAAAATCTCATTATTCGATCGTAGGAATCTCGTAGTTATGGATAGCTGCAAATGAATGAAAGCATTGGAGGATGGAAAGAATCCTCGTACTAATGTCATTTTGTTGAAGACTATGGATGCTCTGGCTTGATTAGAAGAATAATTATTACAGGCACTTTGGTTGAGAGATTTCAATTTGAATAATAATAAATTGTCCAAATTATTTGTTTAAAATTTTATCCAAATAATATGATATATGAGTTGCAATCATCATATTAATCATGAGATGTTGTGTTGGTTACAGCTCATTTACCATATTATTTAGATATGATTTTAGATAAGCTAACATTACTTTTTCAATTTATATCAAATATTAATGTTGTACAGTTTTGAGAGGTTAAATTGATTATATTATGGATTACTTAGAAATATGTTTAGTTGGTTCGTTGAATGTCATGTACTCGACCCTAATAATGATGTTCTACGGATATGCTAACCAAACATCCTCCGTGGTTCTTTATCTTATTCTTGATCTAACAACTATTGTATTTATTATTGTCTAGGATCTTTTATGTAATATTAAGATTGTAATAAGGAGGCTCATACGATAGTTAAGTTGAGCCTTTTTATTTCGAATTTTCTAGTTTGAGTTAAAGATATTCCTCCTTGTATGGAGGAGTTGATTCACTCTAAATCGCAGTTGTAGTTTTGTTTAGTGTTATGAATTTTCCTTCGCCAAAAAAAAAAAAAAAGATTGAATCAATTAATAATTTTACAAAATTTCAAAAATAAAAAATTTACAAAACAAAAATTAGGATACAAAGTATTTTTACATGGTTCACCAAACTAGAGAGTTTTACTGGATATGATAAAGCACAGGTACACAAGAAAAAAAGAAGGGAAAATTGGACAAACTTTCTTTCGAGTTTTTATAATATTGTATGCAGCGATAATTTTTACGATAATTGCACAAGTATGCTCTATAATTCATTGACTAACAGGTGGACTAATTATTGACTAATTGATTCAAAGGTGTGGTTATTGAATCATTTTTCGGTTTAATTAAATAGCTCTTCAAATGACTATTTTTAATTTAAAGTCAGTCAAATTGCTCTTCACATAATTATTTAATAATTTTTACCAAAAATAAAATAATAATTAAATAACTATCTGAATGACAATTTGGTTGTTTTTCGGTTTAGGGTTAGTCAAACGTCAAATTTAACTGTGGTCAATATATTATTGGGGATATTTGTTAGTAAAAATTATCGCTATGTGCAATATTATCTAAATTCGCGGAAAATTTGTGAAATTTTTCTTAAAATCCTCAAATTATCCCTGGGATCTCTACTTCTTTTACATTTTTACCCTAATAATCATTAGGACACCTTTAATGAGAACCATTACTTTGTCATAGTTCCCAAGATACAAATTAAGGTTTTATTAATATAAACAAAAGTTTTAAATATATAAAATAATCCTTGTAATAGGAGTAAAAAAAAAAAAAATTATGAGCAAGATCATTAGCCAGAGTTGATCAAATCTATTGTTGTAATTTTTTTTCAGTTTGCACAAATCTAATTCTTCGACAATTTATATCATACTACTATAAAATTATAATTGGACTCCAATAATACATATCTCACCAAAGTTTTAAATAATATACTAAATATACTTTATCAGTTATATAATATATAACGTTATCTTCCCGCAAATATCCGTAATTAAAAAAGAGATTAATACTGTTAATCACATTTAATTATGTCTTCAATTAAGTTCCTTGAGTTCAACCAATTACGATCAATGACTACAATTATATTATTTACCAATTAGAGTAAATAAATTATTCTAATAATATCATGTAATTTTGTTATTCCCATTAGAATACCACACAATGGATTTCATAGTCATTACCACAAATAATTGCCAAGGGGCTGTATATATCACTCAGCCCATAGAATTCCTTCCTGTTTGTGCTTCCTCCATATTGACATAACTGGCTTACCAACCGATGGAGGCAGGGAAGAATCTACATTGGGGCTAGGGTATGCTTCAAAAAAAAAAAAAAAATGATGAGTATATTATTATTCCCATTATATTTATCCATCCATACTTATATTCTAACCCATTAAAAATTCAACACAGTTAATCTTTTCATTTTGTGAAGGTTCAATTTATAACATTATTAACTCGATTCGATTAATATTTTTATTTTTAGAGGATCCAATTTACAACATTGTTAACTCATAGTTCTAAATCAAAAATAGTCTAAGCAACTCTTATAATTTTTTTTCTTTCTTAGCACAACTCATAATTCACAATTCCTCAATTTTTTTCTTCTTATCATCATAACTCACAACAATTCAATATTTCTTTATCTCTTCACGACCCAAATTTTTATGTCTCTTCAGTCTTCACAACTCTTATGGTAACAACACGAATTCAGATTTCTTTGTCTTTTCACAACTCTTTGTCCTAATAAGTAGTTCATTTTATTTTAGTTATTATTTTAATATTGTTCGTTGATTGTTTGCTGAATCTGGATTCTCATTCGAATCGAACCCACAAACCAGACAATCAAACCCACACACTGGGTTCCAGTTCGAACCCAAATTTTTGGGTTCGTGTTCATTGTTTATTTAAATTTTTTATTAGTGATTAATTTAATTTAGTGTTAACTTAATTTTATTAGTAATTAGTTTAGTGAGCTTAGATAGTTGTTCATTTAAATCTATACTAATTAAATATTTCTTCATAATTATGAATATGTAATGTGATTTTTATTCTAATTATTTTTATAGGTCAAAATGTAAAGAAAAAATATCTTTCATTAGTTTAATAAAAAATGATGGTAAATTCTCAAGTAGGTCAAATGCTCCAAGTGATATGTATATTTCAAGTTCAAAGTCTCATTCCAAGAATAAAAATGACTAAATTTGATAACGATGATACATTTTGAGGTATTTGGTACTTTATTTTTGTATTATATGTTTATTTGGTACTTTATTTATTTATTATTAAAATTACGTATTTACTGTTTATATAATATATTTCGAGGAGTATGACTCAATATATATTAGCCTACCCTAACCTCCAATCCTGACTACGTTCCTATATTGAGGTATTGCCACTATAGTTAGGGTCTCCTTTGTTGATACATTAAATGAGTCAATCACTTAATATGATTTCACTACCCTCTCCATATTGAGATTTATAATTATTATAACCACTATGCTATTCCTGATCCGCAAGGACAATAATCTTTATGTATATGATTTCACATGTAGGTCTACTTAAATGCATTGCCAATGCTTTAACCTTAAATGGAGACTCCAACTCAGATAACATAGGCACCGTTATACCATCAATTTGGAAGTTTCAAGTATTATAATATTTCAAAGCCAAATTCATAAATGGTTGGAATTAATTCATTAGTTAATAACCTTTATGTTTAGATTTTGAACATAAGGATTTAAAATGGGACCAGGATTCTCTCTTCACCTAACCTGTACTCACATTCTTTTAATCTCATGACAAATAAACATTATAATAAATAAGTGGTTAGGATATGTTTACTTTTTACTATTACTTTATTAACATCCAATCATATGTTTCGAAAAAGGTCAGGAATAAATATTAGGTAATGAGAGGATTCAAATTCTTTAAAATGAAACCAGAACAACCTTGAAAAACATAATCAATACACAATACCATGTTCCAAAGTGTCAATACTGTGGAAAATGTTTTACAAAAACACAAGCTCTGTAAACAAGCTGGTTTCCTTAAATACTTATAAAACTTCACATGAACTTGAACATTCCAACCATAAAGCAAAAAAAAAATAAAAAAAATGTATAGGTAAAAAAGAAAAACGTTAAGACCCTATTGGGTGTACGAGATTAGCTCAGAATTAAACTATTTTAATTTTAATCCCACAATTGGCAAACACAAAGGATTGAGATTTAATATTCCAATTGTGCCCACTAATTCCATCAACATGAGACTAAATAAACCCATTGCACTCATGGGTTTGATAGTGATGTGACTACCATTTACTTCTTTTTTTTCTTTATTTACTATAATTTTTATTTTGAATTTATAATCATTTTATATATCAATTATAATTTCTTACTTGATTTAATTTAATCTTTTTAACATATCTCTATTTAAAATAATTTTATTATATTTATAAAACACTAAAATTATTTTTTAAACATTTTATTTTATAAAATAAAATAATTTCACTTTTATTAAAAAAATAATATTATAATATATAATTATTTTCTATTTAATCGTACACTACACCAAATAAAAAATAATATTATTTATAGTTAAATTCTTATTGCACAAAATATATCACAGTACTAATTTAGTTCACTCTAATTCAGATTGTACAACAGAATGTGAGACTACAAATTGAATACGAACAAGCGGGAATCGCTTCTTATCTCGGCTCGTCTTGTCCTTATTCCTACTCTGAAACTGTTTCCTAGAATATTTCTTCTCTATCGCTACCACACGTTTGTCAGTGTCCCTGGTTTAATGGTTTTAGTGTTTGGGACGAAAGGCAAGTTGAGATCGATAGGTTGGAGATTCTTTAACCTCAAGCACTCACTCTTTCTAGTGTAATGTAAACCATGTAATATTGGAGGTGTCAAAAGGGCCGGACCGGCTTGCCCAACCCGAAGTTTTGAAATCCAGGTATCGGATCGGATAAGGTCTCAGGCCTGATACTGTTCGGATCAGGCAAGGCAGAATGAACAATATTAGAGAGATCATACAATATAGATTACAGGCCAACACTTGTCTTCCTAGCTTGAGTCTCTTTCAATATCTTTAACAGGCTTTTGGGTGCCAATTAAACCATTCACGAATACAAATGGTGATCCCTCATATACCAAATACCACTAAGAAAATCCCATCTCACAGTCTATCAAATCACTCAAGCGATCAACTTCACTTTACCATATAACCCAACCTTACTCTAAAATACAATAGAAAACATTTAAGTTACAAAGTAATATAAAGAATAATTGCATTAAACTTGGCTGAAGAGATTCAATGGGTCGATCGAGGCTACGTCGAGTCAATTTGATTAAACTTTATTTAAATCAAAAGTAAATCAAATAACATTAGAACTTCATAAATATTTGTTGTTATTGATTATAGCTTTGAGGTTAACCTGAACCAGTGACCTTTGTTTGGTCTCTGGTTCTCCAAAAAGCTGCACTCATTAACACAAACTTTTTTTTAAAATTTAATTATAAATAACAGGTTAAAAATCCAAATATACAACCATCAGACATGTTAAACTAAAAATCTGTTTTTTATTACTATTTTTTTAACTATTACAATAAATTTAGAATTTGAAGAAGGGGACACAACTAATAGAACCCAAAATCTCATGGTTCAATGTATAATGGATATTCCACTAGGCCTGCTTTTGCTATTATTTTTTTCATTTTAACTTTAAATTTGTGTGCAAATGTTTTATATATATATATAATTTACTAGGAGGGTTAGATTTTTCAGGTTCAGACCAGACTTGGCTCGTAAAGTAATTTACAAAAGTCCAGCCCAAATTCAGACTAAATTCGGATTCTCTACAATACCGAGTTGGACCCGAATCACTAATATACACACCCACCTCACAAAGGATCCAAAAAATAAGTGACCTTAAAAAAATTAATATACCAACTTGATGGCATTATCAACGTGCCCGAAATCGCCCGCATCCAACCGTTGCGGCACGCCACCATGGGAATATCTATGTAATATGCCCTCAGTAACCTCCTGGAAATTGGTGACAACATGTTGCAGGAGCGGTCTGAATCTCAACCCTGAAACCAAACAAAACTCAAGTTTTCCGAATTTAATTGAGGTTTGAACTAAACTAAACCAAATTTCATCACGCATGGCACCATAATGATGAATCTTCTAATACAATAATAAGTGATGAAACTTGACACTAAAATCCTTTGGTCCATGTTGGTCAAGGGGTTATTTAACGTTAACTGTTCATGGGGTTATTTCACGCTGGTCTAGGTTTTTTAAAATGTTATTTCACATCGGTCTATGTCTTTTTAGGGTGATATTTCATGTTGGTCTATGTTTTTTAGTTTTATATTTAAATTGGTCTATATTTTTTAGGGTGTCACATTGGTAACATTTTTTAGGGTAGTATTTCATGTTGGTCTAGGCATTTTAGGGTGCTATTTCATGTGGGCATTTTAGTCCTTTTACCCTCCAAATGGTTAATAACAATTAAACTTTTGGATGTGTCCAAAAATAATCTTTGTAAAACTTGATGGATTATTTATGAAATTAAGCTTAAAACTAACAAAATTATTAATTAGCTTAAATTAACAATTTTATTTTCTCTATAAAAAAAAAGCAAGAATTTTGTTTAAAAAAAAACATAGTTTCAATTGAAATTATGCAATTCATTACTTGCATGAGATTGTACATCTATTTATAGCTTAAGTGATTAGTACACATTCATTCCACTTCAATGGTGAGGATTCAAACATGTGTGGGTAGTTTTCTTCATTTACTGTAGGAATAAATATTCACAGCAGATCATTACAGTTATTAATTTTATAATTATATCCCTTTTTTTTTTAAAAAAAAAATTACTTGCATGGGAACAAACTCTCAAGTTTGAAAAGGATTGGGATTAAAAAGACTTGGATATGAAGGAATTTGAGGAACCAACTTGCAATGATTCACGGATATTCTTATCCTTAGTGAAGTTGGTTTCATGCATATATTATAAATTGAAGTTGTTCAAGTCAAGTCATATAAAAGATTACAAATTAAATATTAATTAACTGAATTAACAAAAATGATTACATATTGTACAGTACTTGAATACATTTTATATCTAAGTCACCAAACACTATAATAATATATTTCAAATTCTATTGAAACAAACAAATATTAAGGAAAAAGTGGGCTGCCCATTAACTTCTTTTGTTTACAATTAGCAGAACTAACACATACACTACAAGAAAATAATCATTTTGTTGAAATTTTTTTTTTGTTTTTTTTATGAACTACTACCAATTCACACAGTCTACTAATAATAAAACATGTTTGGTAAGAGAATGAACCACTTTATTTTCTAATTTATGTTTGAAATTTGTTTCCTATTTTATTTAGACTTGTTTAGATAATTTTTATCTCTTTCGTATTCGATCGAGTTATATTAGGATTAGTTTATTATAAATAGTCTCGTTATTTTAGTTTAAGATAAATCTTTTTATTGTTATTAATAACATCATTATTCCTTTAGACAGGGTAGGCCCCCTAACTTTTTGGTGGCCCGAGAGAAAGAAAGAAGGGGTGTTAGGCAATTGGCATAAAGCTGCATGAATCAACATAAATAAAGAAAAATAATTGGATCCAAGCAGCATTAGAATCAATATAAAAAAATAAAACAAAATTGGGCACCTTGGGCCTGAGGCCCTGAACGGTGGCCCTACGGTGCCCCACCCTAAGGCTGGTCCTACTTTTAGAGCAAATTTCTTTTATAGATTCGGCTTTATCACAACTTTCGCTTTGTTAAGTGATATTAGAGGAGTTGAATCTAATGTGAATAAATAAGGATAATTTCCATTTTAGTAGGATTATTTTCCAATCTATGTTTTGGGATTTGTTTCCTATTTTATTTAGACTAGTTTAGGTAGTTTTTGTTTTTTTAGGAAAGTCGTATTGCAGTCCTATTAGGAATAGTTTATTATAAATAGTCTTATTATTTCATTTTATGGCAACATTTTTCATCTTTATCAATAAAATTTGTACTTTTTGGACAATTTCTTTATCTTGGATTCGACATGTTCTTAAGGAGGCAGTCATTCTTGTAACAATGATTAGGGTAATGATGGCCATTTTTCTGCTACGCCAAGGTTTTTCTGTGTGTGCCTCAAGTTTGACGGAGTGATCATTTTTATTTTCGCCATACCTCACTATGTCAAATATTCCATTGGGCATGAAACCCATGTCTGTAGTATTCTATTGGGAATAATAGAATTACAAGATATAATTAAAATAAGTTTCTTTATTCTAATTTTGTCGTAATGGGCTAACTCAAGTAACCAAATTGAAGATATAATTCAAAAGCATTACATTATTTGATCTTCTTATTGATTACAGATGTTTGCACGGAGTATAATGTTACATAACATATAACTGGTCGAGAACATTACATATATTGTTTAATTGATTCAATTAATTTTGTGTAAGAATTTCAAATAAGTTTATGTAAACAACTTAGATGAGCGTTACATACATCTTTCTATTAAAAAAAAGAGAGACAAATTCATGGCAAACCAAATATCACAATTTCAACTATCCATCGTAGTTAGAATGTTTGAACTTTGTTTTGTAGTCATAATTTAATGTCTACTTGTATGCCTTAATTTATATTAGTTGCTATAATAATAATAAAAATGTAGTGAATCGAGAACGACAAATAATATTCAACACTTTTGCTCCCAGCCTCGTCCATTTTCTTTGTCCTCATTGCCATTATAATTTTAAATGTAAATCAGGCTCTTTGTTCCATTCTATTTCGTCTTGTATACTTCTTATGTTTTAAAGCAACTTCCTTTTGTCTTTGACAAGTTTTTCAGTATTAATAAGAAGATGAAATACACTATCTTCTTGTGTTTATATAACATAATAATTTGGAAATGAGATGGAGATTATAAGATCTTTATCTAAATTGTAAAAATCTTATAGACAGACACAAACCAAAAAAATATATATATAATTTTGTTTTGTTCTCATTCTTAATATTGTTAAATTTTTAAATAAATAAAAAATCTGACAACAAATAAGTCAGGATTTATCAATATCAAGTACTATATGAGTGACCGGAACAACAGGAACCTATTGAAATCAAACATTACATATGTGACTTGAATATCTACTCTTATAATACCAAGGAGAAAACTAATCACAACCGGAAGATTTGTACTCCCATAATAACAGGGAAGAAAACTTGTCACACGTACTTATAGAATGTGTAAGATAGAATTCGAATGTCCCACCACAAATGTGGAAAAGTAAAAGTTGGTTGTGCATGTCAGTTCTATCTTAACAAAGTATTTTTCTCATTTTTTAAGAGTAGCCATCTTTATAAAAAAATCATTAAATACAAATTTACCTCCTTATATTTTTATAAGAATTCAACTCTGAACCAAACCGTGATTTCATGCACTTGAATAACTTAACCACCCAACTAATTGACAAACCGGTGTTGTTTACTAAAGTTAATTCTGAGGAGTGTTTTTTAATCAGAAGACTTCTACACTGCTATGCGAAAACTTCTGGCCAGATGGTGAATTACAACAAATCAGCTCTATGTTGTAGCAGGCAAATCCCATCTCATCAAGCCACGAGTTTGGCTAATATTACGGGGGTCAATTGGGTTCATTGTCATGAAATTACCTCGGCTTGCCTAGCTTTACTGGGAGATCAAAAAGGGATTTGTTTTCTAATATTAGGGATTTGAGGCTGGGCTAAATTTAAAGGTTAGCAACACAAATTTTTCTTTACGGGTGGCAGAGAGGTCTTGCTCAAGGTGGTTGATCCAGCTATTTCAGCTTATTCGATGAGCCTTTTTAAGTTTCCTCAAGCTCTTATTGATGATATTCACCGTATGTGCACTCGATTTTGGTGGAACAATGTCGGTTCTTCAAGAAAGATCTATTGGTGCTCTTGGGACCATTTGTGTGCTAGTAAGAATGTTGCTGTAAAATGCAAAATACAAGAAAAAATTGTTGTTGTAAAGTATGAAAATATCAAACTTGGGTTGAGTTGCGGACTAGGTCGCTTTATTTAAGAGGTTTCACGGCTCTGCCCAAAGTTGTACAATCAGCATTCAGCCCCGTCGTCCCCAGGATAAAACAGTCCAGAATCACCTCTATCTCGAAATTCTTTATACTGAAGAAAACCGAAATCTGACACCCCATAAACACTGCTCGGAATCGGTAAATTAAAAAGTGGAACAAAATGAACTTTACTGTTTGCTCCGAAAATAAATTAATAGAATAGAAACTGGTTTGCTGTTTCACTTTGCTGTTGAAATAAAAAATTGGAACAGAAACTAGTCTGCTTGATTTCGTAATGAAAAATAGAAAAGGAGTTGCTGTGTTCTTGAAATAAATAATAATAATAATAATAAAAAAACAGAAAGTGGCCTTGCTTTTTGCTTGGGAAACAAAAAATAGAACAACAACTTGACTTTGTTATTTGCTTGAATACAAAGCTATTTGCTTTTGAACTGGTATTTTATTTTTTTGTATAAATCTGAATATTTATCAAACTGGTTGTCTATCACTTTATATAGAAAAATAATCTGTATAACGTTAAAAAAAAATTGAATGTGGATAGTGGGAGAAGAATGTGGGCTATGGGAGAAAACTTAGGATGGAGACTTGGTCTTCAAGTGAACTCTCTTTTACCAAGTCAATAAAAGAATAAATATATTATTATTTTATTTTAAAATAATAATTAAAATTCACATAATCTCCAACAATCCCACACTTGAATTTTTAAAAAAATTTCCACTGAGCAATATAATTTAATAAAATGTTGTGCATAAACAAAGGTATTTATCGACTTGAACCATTACATAGTGTCGATGATTTAGATTATACTAGAGTAAGTCGTAGTTTTGAACTCTATCTCTAACGAACATCTCACACACAACCTTATTAGGGTGAAGTCAAAAAGCCCGTGCTTTACGACCACGCACGTGTATCCCAATAAAGTGAATGCTCTAGAGAATTTGCCCAAAATTCCATAGAAAACGGCCACACGTTCACATTTTAGTTGAGTCTATCAAGAGTACTCCTGTAACTAGGTACTCCACTCCACATAGAGTATAAAACTCATTAAGAGTTTAAGATTAACTCAACCTTTTATCACTTCAGGATATTATGTGTAACACCCCCCGACCCGATCCGGCCGGACCGACCCGGGAAGCGTTACTCGGACTTTCAAAATTTTTTTTTTTTTTTTCAAAATCATTGTGAGCCCATAACAATGAATAAACGTTTTACAAAATTTTGGCAGAGTTTCGTTTGTTTTTCGGGTTTTCCAAAACCTGCTTTTACACAAATCAATTCAAATGCAATTTTTAACAACACTTCAATATCTCATATTCAAACAGTTGCGCACTCTGCCGTTTAGTGTGACTTATCAAAATAGTTTATAAAATAAAACAAAACAGACTTTAATAGTTACAAACATTTTTAATAATAAAAGACATAAATCATAAACTAATTCGTATTTACAAATTCCCTGTATATGCATGCTTTCAGAATATATATATACGCATAATAAAATATAGCTACCCAACTGTACAATCTCTGTGACTCGGTCTGCAACTCGTTCTTCCTTCAGTCCTTAGGCTCTTCTGGATTCCTGGTACCTACGCTTTAGACACAGAACTAACGCGCTAAGCATAAAGCTTAGTGGGTGTACTAAAAACTCAATTAAATAACTCACAATATAATTGTTCTTTAAAGAAGCAATAAACCACAATATGAATTTCATTTCTAACCCACTTTCAAAACAATTAAATTAATAATGAAATCAACATATGAATTCGATCCATCAAATCATTCAGTTCAGTTTCAATTCAAATCATTTCTGACCCACTAGAATACTAAACATATACGGACTGGAATATGGGTCAAGCTCCCAACCCCCAGGACGAATCCTGAGGAGGTACGTATCTCCCAACTCTAGGACCGTGGGTACGGAACCTAGAGAGGTACATAGCTCCCTATCCCAGGAACGAATCCTTGTGAAGGTACATTAACTCCCAACCCCCAGGACGAATCCTGAGGAGGTACGTATCTCCCAGCCTCTGGACGAATCCAAGAGGAGGTACATCAGTATCATCAATATCAATCAATCAGTAGCGGCGCAGTACTGCTCAGTAAAAATCCAGCTGGTATACCAACCTCCTATATCCATTTCTATGTCTACGTATCCTAGGGCCGTTTCGATAAACGATTTTCACAATCAGTTACAAATCAATATTTACTCAGTCAATCTAAAATTTTACACGATATTCTTCAAACGTATCAACAATAATCATATAAATATCGAAATCAACTGTTTAATACGAAATCGAAATATTCGAACCACAAACAAATACAATCTAATATAAAATCTTTCCGAAATCAACCATAAGTATATCAATCATCCATTTTTACATATCGAAAATCGAAATCGAAAACATTTAACGAAATCGAAATCGAAACGAAAACAAGAAACGAAAACGAAAACAATAACGTAAACGATAACGAAATGCTTGTCGTAAAGATTCCGAAAATAAAAGTTCACCTACCTGGAATCCTTTTCCTTTCGGTAAGTCGTGGTTCTACGGTTTCGTCTTTCCTTTTTACCTACCCTTCCTTTTCTCTTCTCTCTCCTTCTTCTTCTTCTTCTTCTTCTTTCTTTTCTTCTTTTCTCGGCTCTTTCTCTCTCTTCTCGCTGTTCTGTTTTTCTGTGTGTGTTTTCTCGCTTTCACGAGAAGCTTCTCTTTTTTTTTATATTTTTTTCGCTACCGCGACCGCCGTCGCGACCTGTGGTCGCGCCACCAGGTTGCGATGCTCACTGGAGTGCGCGCACCGCCTTCCTCGCGAGCGCGCCTTGGTCGCGCGAGAGATCGCGTTGCTCACTGCCAAACTTTGACAATTTCATCGCGAGCAGTCCATCGCGACCTGTGGTCGCGGTGGCTGGTCGCGATGCTCACTGCCAGATTTTGCCATTTTCATCGCGAGCGAGCTATCGCGACCTGTGGTCGCGGTGACCAGGTCGCGATGCTCTCTGGTCCAGTTTTCAATTTTTCATTTTTTTTTCACTATTCAATCTGGTCCGCTGGAAATCATAAAATAAAAATTTACACCCCCTCAAATAGTAAAAATTTATTTTCACACATATAAAATTAATTACCTGAAATCCGGGATGTTACATTATGCATCACGTAATATATCAAATAGAACTTATAATTATTATAATAGCATAATTAACCACTAATCACTTCATGACTTGTTATTACCCATTGAACCTAGTTCTTAGAATCTCCAGTATATAGGTTGGGTTCCATCATGATTAATTCATCATTCTAAGGGTTTTAGTCCTATTCCTTTCGAGGTTTTGAAAACCTTCTCTTTAGCTAATCCTTTTGTCAAAGAATCAGCCAAGTTATCATCAGTACGTATACGATCCACTCTTACAGCTCCAGTAGAGAGAAATTCTCTAACAGTACTATGTTTGCCACGCATTTGTCATCTTTACAATAGTCGCGGTACTATCGCAATGGATCAAGATAGCTGGAATCCATCTTTCCCATAAAGGGATATTAAATAATAGACTTCTTAACCAATCTGCTTCCTCAGTAGCTGATGCTAGTGCTATCATCTTTGACTCCATTGTAGATTGAGCCAAAGTAGTTTGTTTCTTAGACTTCCAAGAAACAGCACCTCCAGCTATGCTAAATATATAGCCATTAGTTGCTTGGAGTCTTTTGAAAGGATGTTCCAATCAGCATCACTGTATCATTCTACAACAGTGAGAACTTCTGATAATGTAATATAAGGTCCATAGTCCTCTTGAGGTACCTCATGACCCTTTTAAGGGCATGCCAATGCTCAATACTAGGTCTACTAGTAAACCTGTATAGTAATTCCACAGCATAAGCTATGTTTGGCCTAGTGCAATCAGTAGCATATCTTAGACTACTAATGATGCTTATATACTTAGTTTGTCTAACACCGTCTCCGATGTTCTTGACTAACTCTACACTAGGATCATAAGGAGTACATGCTGGTTTACAGTTAAAGTAATTATATTTCTTTAAGATCTTTTCAATGTAATGAGATTGATCCAAAGGAATTTTCTTTTCAGACTTAGAGATTTTAATTCCTAAAATCACATTTGTTTCTCTAAGATCTTTCATGTCAAATTATCACAAATCATAGATTTTACATTATTCACGACATGAATATTAGAACAAAAAATAAGCAAGTCATCCACATAAAGACATAAAATAATGCAAATGTCATTTTCTGATTTATAATAAATGCACTTATCACTTTCATTCGCATTGACCCATGTGAGATAACAAGATTATCGAATTTTTCATGCCACTATTTAGGTGTCTGTTTCAAATTATAAAGAGATTTATCAAGTTTATATACTTTGTTTTCTTGACTATGAATAATAAAACCTTATGGTTGATCCATATAAATCTTTTCTTTCAATTCATCATTTAAAAAGATAGTTTAATATCCATTTGATGCACAACAAGATCATGAATAACAGCAAAAGAAAATAGCACACGAATAGATGCAATTATAGTTACAGGTGAAAATGTGTCAAAGAAATCTACTTTTTAACTTTGTCTAAATCCTTTGGCAACAAAACGAGCATTATATTTATCAACCGTACCACGAGTTTCAGTTTCTTCTTAAGAATCCATTTACAACCTATTGTTTTACAACCTGGAGGTAAGTCAGCTAAATGCCAAGTTCTATTAGACTCAAGCGAGTTCATTTCATCAATAATAGCCTTTTGCCATAAATTCGCATCTAAAGAAGATAAGGTTTCTTGGAGAATATGAAAATCCTCCTCTAAGGTATATGCATAGAAATCAGAACCATAATCTTTAGTGTTCCGGGCTCATTTACTTCTCAGTTCAGAATCTACTTCTTTATTAATTCTAATCATAGGCACATTATTAGATGTCGAGCCCTCACTATTCTTCAATATAAAAGGAAATCTGTATTCATAAAAATTAGAATCATTCGATTCAATAATAATATGATTATTCAAGTCAAAAACTCTGTAAACTTTGCTATTTAGGATCAGGAATTCGAACATAGGCCAAACAACTCCAAGTCTTAAAATAAGACAAATTAGGTTTTTTGGTTTTAAATACTTCAAAATGAGAGATTTTACTTTTTGATTTGGAAACTCTATTTAATACATAGCAAACAATCAATAAAAATTTTTCCCACCAATGAGAAACAGCACCAGAGTTAAGTAAAATAACAACTATAGACTCAATAAAAGTTCTATTTTTTCTTTCAGCCTTACAATTCATTTTAGGAGAATAAGGTGCAGTTTTCTCATGTATGATTCCGTGATTTTTATAAAAATCATTAAAAATACCATAATTATATTCACTGTCTCTATCACTGCAAAATCTCTTTATTTTTCTATTTAATTAATTTTCAATTTCTGTAAAAAATAATTTGAACATATCAAACGCTTCACTTTTATTTTTCATAAGATACGCAAAAGTATAATCAGAGCAATTATAAATAAAAGTAATAAAATAACATTTTCCATTTCTAGTTAATATACCATCAAGTTCACAAATATCAAAATGTATCAAATCAAGTGGTTCAGATTCTCTAAGAACTGATTTATACGGGGTTTTGGTAATTTTAGCATAACTACAAAATTCACATTTATCAAAATCATTCAAAAACAATTTAGGAATCATTTCTAATTTACTCATGTTCTTAATGATGCGTTTGTTAACATGACAAAGTTTAGCATGCCAAATATTAAAAGAACACAACATGTAAGCAGAAGGAGCAGTTTTATTCATATCATCATTCAATTTGACCATTCCATTAGTTGCATACCCTTTCTCAACAAGTAATGGTACACAAATCAGCCCAAATATTTTGAGTAAACTCAGCTTTATTAATAAGGTAGCCCGAAATTAAGTTTTTCCTTATATCTGGAGTATGCAGTGTATCATTAAAAATGATAATTTTTTCAGAGATAAACTTCAATTCCACCTCACCAGTACCAGCAACAATAGTGGAGCGGAAATCACTCAACAACACTTTTTTGTCCACGGTTTTATAATAGGATTTAAACATTGCACGATCATAGCAAACATAGCAAGAAGTACCAGTGTCCACCCACCACCTCTCGGATCCACCAACAATATTGATTTTATAAATCACAGTAATAAGTTGCTCTTCGGTAAGGTTCGCCTGTGGAGCAGGACGTTGCCTATTCCGATAGTTTCGAGCCAAGTGGCCTGACTTGTTACAATTATAATATGTGAATTGTCCCGAATCATTCCTTGGGGGGGAGGGGGGGTTGCTGTCTATTCTGATTCTGTGGAATATTCTTATTCTGATTGTTGCAATTCTGGTTATTACGATTTTAATTCTTCATATTTTTTTCCTTTGAGTTTCAGAATAACAGAGGTGGATTTCTTAGTATTGTTGTTAGAAATAACAAGTACTTCATCTTTTTAATCCTGTTTACAAGCTTCTTCTGCAATTCGAAGACGAATGTTCAAACTTTCTAAGGAAAATTCTTTAGTTTTGTGCCTAAGTACATTTTTGAAGTATTTCCAACTTGGGGATAATTTATCAATTAGAACAACAATTTAAAATTGTTCATCCAGAGACATACCTTCAGAAATTATTTCATGTGCAATCTTTTATAGCTCATGTGACTAGGCTTCTACAGATTTGTCATCAGTCACTTAATATTTCAGGTATATTTGTTTGCTCCAGCCTCCTCTGTGTCATTTTTCTCTGAAGTGTTTTCCAAATTTGTTGGCAGATTTGTCAGAATTGTAATGGTCATACAAATCATCAAAATGGATCATTAAGAAAAAAATTCTTGTAAAGGAAATCATTTTTGAACCACGACTCATGTTTCTTTGTTTGAACTTCGGTTGCTTTAGCATGCAGATCAGGCAAAATTGGTTTTTCAATAGTAAGAATATACGTAACTTTTTTTGTAGTTAAGAAAAACAATATTTTCTGCCTCTATCTTTTAAAATGAATCCTCTCAAAACGAAAAGGTTTTTTTAGATCAGTAGTAGTTTTAAGGGTGAATTGCACTCAAGTACCCTGACTTTTATCATAATTGCACGCTTAATGCCAGTTTTGCCATAATTGCACTCTAGTACCCGGTAATCCGTTGACCACCGTTAGGGTAACGGTTGACTAACTGGGTTCAGGGGCAAATTGGTCTTTTACATTTAAATTTATTTTTAAAAAAATTTAAAAATCATCCAACCAATAAGAACATGCCACGTCATATTTTAATTAATTTTAAAAATATTTTTTTAAAAAAAATTAAATTTGAAATCAAAAAAAAAAAAAAAATTATTTTTTTTTTTGAAGAACACGAACCCAACTGGGTTCGTGTTCTTCGAACACGAACCCAGATCTGGGTTCGTGTTCGAAGATCACGAACCCAGATCTGGGTTCGTGCTCTTCGAACACGAACCCAGGTGCTGGGTTCGTGTTCGAACCCATTTCTGGGTTCGAGCACGAACCCAGGTGCTGGGTTCGTGTTCGAACCCAGATTTCTGGGTTCGAACACGAACCCAGTTCTGGGTTCGTGTTCGAACCCAGGTTGCTGGGTTCGTGTTCGAACCCATTTCTGGGTTCGAGCACGAACCCAGGTTGCTGGGTTCGTGTTCGAACCCAGATTTCTGGGTTCGAACACAAACCCAGCAACCTGGGTTCGTGCTCGAACCCAGAAATCTGGGTTCGAGCACGAACCCAGGTTGCTGGGTTCGTGTTCGAACCCAGAAATCTGGGTTCGAACACGAACCCAGCAACCTGGGTTCGTGCTCGAACCCAGAAATGGGTTCGAACACGAACCCAGCAACCTGGGTTCGTGCTCGAACCCAGAAATCTGGGTTCGAACACGAACCCAGAACTGGGTTCGTGTTCGAACCCAGAAATCTGGGTTCGAGCACGAACCCAGCACCTGGGTTCGTGTTCGAACCCAGAAATCTGGGTTCGAGCACGAACCCAGCACCTGGGTTCGTGCTCGAACCCAGAAATGGGTTCGAACACGAACCCAGCACCTGGGTTCGTGTTCGAAGAGCACGAACCCAGATCTGGGTTCGTGTTCTTCAAAAAAAAAAATAATTTTTTTTTTTTTTTTGATTTCAAATTTAATTTTTTTTAAAAAAATATTTTTAAAATTAATTAAAATATGACGTGGCATGTTCTTATTGGTTGGATGATTTTTAAATTTTTTTAAAAATAAATTTAAATGTAAAAGACCAATTTGCCCCTGAACCCAGTTAGTCAACCGTTACCCTAACGGTGGTCAACGGATTACCGGGTACTAGAGTGCAATTATGGCAAAACTGGCATTAAGCGTGCAATTATGATAAAAGTCAGGGTACTTGAGTGCAATTCACCCTTAAAACTACTACTGATCTAAAAAAACCTTTTCGTTTTGAGAGGATTCATTTTAAAAGATAGAGGCAGAAAATATTGTTTTTCTTAACTACAAAAAAAGTTACGTATATTCTTACTATTGAAAAACCAATTTTGCCTGATCTGCATGCTAAAGCAACCGAAGTTCAAACAAAGAAACATGAGTCGTGGTTCAAAAATGATTTCCTTTACAAGAATTTTTTTCTTAATGATCCATTTTGATGATTTGTATGACCATTACAATTCTGACAAATCTGCCAACAAATTTGGAAAACACTTCAGAGAAAAATGACACAGAGGAGGCTGGAGCAAACAAATATACCTGAAATATTAAGTGACTGATGACAAATCTGTAGAAGCCTAGTCACATGAGCTATAAAAGATTGCACATGAAATAATTTCTGAAGGTATGTCTCTGGATGAACAATTTTAAATTGTTGTTCTAATTGATAAATTATCCCCAAGTTGGAAATACTTCAAAAATGTACTTAGGCACAAAACTAAAGAATTTTCCTTAGAAAGTTTGAACATTCGTCTTCGAATTGCAGAAGAAGCTTGTAAACAGGATTAAAAAGATGAAGTACTTGTTATTTCTAACAACAATACTAAGAAATCCACCTCTGTTATTCTGAAACTCAAAGGAAAAAAATATGAAGAATTAAAATCGTAATAACCAGAATTGCAACAATCAGAATAAGAATATTCCACAGAATCAGAATAGACAGCAACCCCCCCCCCCCCCCAAGGAATGATTCGGGACAATTCACATATTATAATTGTAACAAGTCAGGCCACTTGGCTCGAAACTATCGGAATAGGCAACGTCCTGCTCCACAGGCGAACCTTACCGAAGAGCAACTTATTACTGTGATTTATAAAATCAATATTGTTGGTGGATCCGAGAGGTGGTGGGTGGACACTGGTACTTCTTGCTATGTTTGCTATGATCGTGCAATGTTTAAATCCTATTATAAAACCGTGGACAAAAAAGTGTTGTTGAGTGATTTCCGCTCCACTATTGTTGCTTGAGTGCAATTCACCCTAGTTTTAATAATATCAGTAGTCATGGCAGCAGAAGAAAATAGTAATAAAATTGTTGCTATAAAATACAAAATACAAGAAAAAATTGATGCTGCAAAGTATGAACAGAACAAAAATAAATGCCAAACTTGGGTTAAGTTGCGGATTAGGTCACTTTCTTTAAGACGTTTCGTGGCTCTGCCCAAAGTTGTACAAATAGCATTCAGCCCCGTCATCCCCATGATAAAACTACCCAGAATCACCTCTGTCTCGGAATTATTTGTACTAAAGGAAACCGAAATCTGACACCCCACAAACACTGCTTGAAATCGGTAAATTAAAAAGTGGAACAAAATGAACTTTGTTGTTTGCTCCAGAAATAAATTAATAGAAACATAAACTTGGTTTGTTGTTTCACTTTACTGTTAAAATAAAAAAAATGGGAATAAAAACTGGTTTGCTTGATTTTGGAATGTAAAACAGAAAAGGAGTTGTTTTGTGCTTGAAATAATAATAATAAAAAAAAGTAGAAAGTAGCCTTGCTTTTTGCTTGGGAAATAAAAAATAGAACAACAACTTGACTTGCCTGAATACAGAGCTGTTTGCTTTTGAATTGATTTTTTACTTTTAAGTGTAAATTTGAATATTTATCAAACTGGTTGTCTGTCACTTTATATAGAAAAATAATATGTATGTTCAGAAAAAATTGAACGTGGATAGTGGGAGAAGATTGTGGGATATGGGAGAAAACTTATGATAGAGACTTGGTCTCCAACTGAACTCTTTTTTACCAAGTTAATAAAAAAATAAATATATTATTAATTTTAAAATAATAATTAAAATTCATATAATCTCCAATAAAGAAGGATGAAGGTTTAGGATTTAGAGACCTCTCGATCTTTAATAAAGAACTTCTAGCGGAGCAATGTTGGCGTTTGATTTGCAATATATCGTTTTTAGCAGCTAAAGTTATTAAAACTTGTTATTATCCTAATGTGGACCTCATGCATGCCAAAGTAAATCCTTCTGGATCCTTTATGTGGAATAGTCTTCTATAGAGCATTCGTTGCTTGAGATGAGGGGTTCTTGGCGGATTAGCAATGGTGTTTTAGTCCATATTTACAAGGATCGTTGTATGCTGCAACCTTCTACCTTTAGAATTTTCTCTCCATTTTTTTTGGGTGAGAATGCCTTGGTGAGTCATCTAAAGACTGATTTGGGAGGTTGAAATTTCATTTGACCAGGGATTCCTTTCTGCTTGAAGATGCTTTGACTATGTTGAGTGTGTCTCCTTGTTCCTCTATTATTCATGATGTTTTTTATTGGCACTATGAGAATGACGATCATTTTATTGTTAAGAGTAGTTGTAAGGTGGGCTGTGTCTCAGCATCTGTTCCTTTTTCTTCGAATCCTTGTGAGCTAGCTGCTTGGTGGAAGGTGTTCTGGATGTTACAAATCCCCCCAAAGGCAAAATTATTTTTTCCGGTGCACATGCCATGGTTGGTTGCCAACAAATGTGAATTTAGCCAGACGTATGTTCCTATCTCTCCTTTGTGTTCGATGTGTAAGTGCCATAGGAAGTCCAATCTGTATGCTCTTTGGAGTTGCCCTTTGCTCAAATCTATTTGTTATGCGAGTAGGTTTAGCTGTGGGTCTTTATTCCCTCTAGCTTTAAGCTTCAGGAGTTCATGTTGGTTTGCAGTCACCAGTTTCATAGAATAGTGTTAAAAGAGTTTGCAATTTTGTTCTGGAGAATTTGGTTTCATCGTAATCACTTTGTTCATTCAGAGCCGTTGTTATCAGTTGCAGAGGTGGTTGAGTGGGCTTGTTATTTCTATGAAGAGTATCAGAAAACTTTAATCAGTCCTACGGTCTCTAGTTTGGCCCATGCTTCTAATGTTATTGTGCCTCGTTGATCTCCTTCTGTTGGTGGTTTTTATAAGATTAATACATGCGGCTGTAGACGTGGCTGGTTCGAAGATTGGTTTAGGGGGTTGTTATTCAGAATTATCGAGGCCAAGTCATGGCTGCTTGTGGGCAGGGCCTTCCGTTGGGTGTTTCTCCGCAAATTGCTAAGGCTTTGGCACTGCTTCAAGGTGTTCAATTGGTGATAGAATTAGATCTTACGCCTTTTATTGTCGAGTCTAATGCTTAATCTATTATTAATTTGGTTAGGACTGTCATTATGGATATTTTAAGTTGTCTTGATGTTCACTCTTCGTCCTCTGTTCTTTTCGTCCCTCGCAATTGTAATGAAGTTGCTCATTGTATTGCTAGGTTTTTCCTCCCTCTTCATGAAGAGAGAGTTTGGTAAGAAGATTGTCCTTCTATGGTGGAGAATCTGCTGCTTGGTGATTTTCCAATTTAGTTTGTAATTTTTTAATTGTTTTATAAATGTCTTTCGTCATAAAAAAAAAGTAAAAAATAAAAATAAAAACTCCTTTTTAGTCATAATAATCAATATATGTAAGACAACTCATATACTTATTTAACCCAAGCTGAAAATTTTATATAAAATCTATAAAAAAAAGAACTTTTATAGAAAAAGACAATTTAGATTGATGGAAAATGGAGATCCATTTTAAAAAAAGAACTTTTTTAAAAATCGAACAATTAAAAAAAGAAAAAAAATTATTTTTATGTTAAATCTTTTTGTTATGTGTTCTTGGTTGTGATGGATTGGATCTCCACCACTAAGAACAAAAGTTTTTTTTTAAATTGTTCTTTTTTATAGAAATAATTTTTTTATTTATTTTCAATATAATCTCTACCAAGATTCATTTTTATTTTTAATTTTATTACTTTTAAAAAATAAAAAAAGGTAACATGACCATATTACCCTTCTGCCAATTGGTTAATCGTCACTTCTAACGGTCAACCAGTTAGTCAAGGGTATTAATGTGTAACTACAATAAACAAATGTGGCTCATGTAAATCTACTTATATTTTAAGTTGTTACTGCGCCCCTCTCATTCACATTAGTGGTGGGGTTCAAATATCATAATATGCATTTATGAGCTATCTACTCCTATTGTTAATAAATATCCAAAACGCGCATATAGTAACTGATTTTAATAGGTCGCGACATACTAATAATTTGATCTAAATAATTACACAATTAAAAAAAATTTAAAAAGTGGGTCATATTTAAACCATTTATTAAATTGACCTAAAAGGCTAAAACCATGTGATTGCAAAGCAATGAAGCATCCCTGTACTTAAAAGTCACCATAATGTCACGATCTTACTAGAACCTTCCGGAATAACCCGGAAAAATGGAGAACCTTGTGGAGCAACCTGGAAGGATGAAGAAACTCCTAGAAAAGTCTAGCTCTTGGGACATTCTAGAATGTTGTGGAGACTTGTAGGATGTTCAAGACTTTGAATTCTCTAGAAACATGTATATTGTAGGAAAGCCTTGTACATAGTAGAATAATCTAGAACATGGTAGATGGATAGGTGTCTAGAATATTCTTTGGTGCCTATAAATAGATGGCACCCCTTATTTGTACAAACCATCCAAGAGATCCAAGAATTCAAGAGTTCTAGCATTCAAGCATTCTAAACACTTGTGCTCTCTTCTCTTCTCTCTTCCTACTTAGCTTTCTTGAGTTTGCTAGCAAGTTACTTGCCTAGCTCTTGGGGATTAAGGCTGACTTAACCTCTTCGACGGGAGAAAGTGTGTTAAGTGCCGCACGGTTGGCTTAGAAAATACTAAGGCCGTGACAAGTGGTATCAGAGCTCGGTTGCTCAACCAAGGAATAGATAGCATAATGGCAGGAGTCAAAGAAGTTGTCATCTAAGAGCCAAGCCGTGGAAGGGATGCCAACCCTAGCAGGTCGAGGAAGGACAAATCTCATGATGCTGCCTCAATCTTAGAGTCAAGGTTGGCTAGGATTGAGCTCGCCATAGCCGATTCGAGGGAACGGCTGGATGTATTGGAGCAATGCATGGAGAGGGACATTGGCGATCTTAAGGAAAAGATCGAGGACCTCCAGAGAGACATGCAATTTGGCACTACATCAGGGTGAGAGGCGCAAGAGGGGAACGAGATCTTCCAGGCAAAGTTGGAAAACACGGTAATGGGGAAGCTCGCGGAATTCGAGACGCTTATTGAAGACTTGCGTGAAGATATGGCCTTATGCAAGAGAGCTGTTAATGGAGGGGCTTTCTAAGGTGCTCCAAAGAAGGAGATACCTAAGCCGAAGGAGTTTGATGGCAAACGAGATGCCAAGGAGGTAAACAACTTCATTTGGCACATGGAAAGGTACTTTGAGGTCGTCAGGATCACGGATGATCAAGAGCAAATCCGGACCGCAACCTTATACCTCGCCGATACAGCCACTCTGTGGTGGAGGAGGAGACATGCCGACATCCAAAGAGGTACGTGCACTATTGATTATTGGGATGATTTTAAGAAAGAGCTTAAGAAGCAATTCTATCCGGAAGATGCTGCATATCTTGCTCGGAAGAATTTGAAGAAGCTCAAGTAAACGGGTTCAATTAGGGATTATGTCAAGGAGTTTACAAATCTCATGCTCAAAGTCCCTAACATGTCGGACGACGAGTTGTTATTCAACTTCATGGACAACCTACAACCTTGGGCGGAAGTAGAGTTATGACGCCGCAATGTACAAAATCTTGCCGAAGCCATAGCCATTGTGGAATCCCTAATTGATTATCGGAGGACTGAACCACCCAAGAAGAAGCCACCACAGGATAATCAAGGCAAAGGTGGGGGAGACAAGGGGAAAGGTCAGTACAAGCCTCCGAGTGGGAAAGACAAGGGTAAGCAGAAGGAAGGTCAAGGCAAGAAAGACCTCAAGCCGAAGACCAAATGTTTCCTTTGCGACGGTCCTCATTGGGCAAGAGAGTGTCCAAAGTGCAAGGCTATCAATGCTTTGGTAGATGAGCGCGAGAAGGAGATGGAGGAATCTCACATGGGTTTTCTTCGCATGCTCACCGCCATCAAAGCCCAGCCAGCCCCAAAGACCCGAGGGAGTCAGGGTCTTATGTACCTCGATGTACACATTAATGGGAAAGCTATTCGCGTCATGGTTGATACAGGAGTTACAAACTCCTTTGTCTCAGAGGAGGATGCAAGGAGACTTGGACTGAAAGTGTCCAAGGAGACTGGATGGTTAAAGGCGGTGAACTCTAAGGCGAGACCGCTTATTGGCATGGCTCGAGGAGTAAGCATCAGTATGGGTAATTGGAATGGGAAGATAGACCTGACAGTCACGCCCATGGATGGCTTCGAGGTAGTGCTCGGCATGGACTTCCTCGAACAAGTCAAGGTTGTAACACCCCCTGACCCGACCCGGTGGACCGACCCAGGGAGTACTACTTGGACTTTCAAAACTTTCCAAATTCATTTTATAATCTCAAACCATTGATAAATCAATTTAACTTTAAAATCAAATCATAAAACAGTTTCCATCACTTTAATTTCCACAATAAGAGCAACATATACAGAGAATTGAAGAATTGAAAAAAATGATCCTGACAGAGGCACACAGTAGTTCGTATGCGATGCACCCAAGTAGCACAAAAATGTACAGAGACTTGAAAACTCAGTATTGGTGGTCTGGAATGAAGAAAGATGTGGTAGAATTTGTGAATAGATGCATGACTTGTCAACAGGTGAAAGCTGAACACCAGGTTCCATCGGGATTGTTACAGCCAATAGCAATACCTGAATGGAAATGGGATCGCATCACTATGCACTTTGTCACTGGATTGCCACTCACCCGGAGTAAACACGATGCAGTATGGGTTATAGTGGATCGGTTGACGAAGTCAGCACACTTTCTACTTGTCAGAACTGACTATTCCCTGGATCGACTGGCAGAATTGTATATAAGAGAAATAGCCAGATTGCATGGAGTGCCTGTATCCATAATATCATATAGAGATCCGAGGTTTACATCCAGATTCCAAATTCATTTTATAATCTCAAACCATTTAAAAATCAAATCAATTTGAAATTCCAAAAAGACTTTTCTCGTGAGCCCATCGAATAAATTTTTAAACCATTGGAAAACCATAGAGTTTATTATTTTAAAACCATTTCAAGTGAGCCCATCAAAATAAACTTTTTATAAAAATTTCGGTAGAGTTCCGTTTGTTTTTCGGATTTTCCAAAACCTGTTTTTCACAATTCAAATTAAATACAAATGTAACAACACTTCAATATCAATTTCAAACAATTGCGCACTCTGCCGTTTAGTGCGACTTTCCAATACAGTTTATAAAATAAAAACGATTCAGAATTTAATATTTACAAACATAATAAGCATAAAAGACAGAAATCGTAAAATAATTAATTACAGTTACAAAACATATTACGAAACATATTTACAAGTCCTCTGTATATGCATGCTTTCAGAATATATACATATAACAACAATATAGCTACCCAACTATGATAACTCTGGAACTCTGTCAGCAAATCTCTCTCTCTCTTCAGTCTTTAGCTTCCTCGGGATCCCCGGTACCTACGCGTTAGAAACAAAACTAACGCGCTAAGCATATAGCTTTGTGGGTGTACACTAAACTTAATTATGAAAATCATAAATAACTTTTAAATGGAAAACATATCACAATATATATTTCAATTCTAATCATTGATAAATCAATTTAACTTTAAAATCAAATCATAAAACAGTTTCCATCACTTTAATTTCCACAATAAGAGCAACATATAAAATCGATTAATAAAATCATTCAATTCACTTCCCAATTCACTTCAAATCTGGCCCACTAGAATACTCAACATACTAGGACTGGAATATGGGTCAAACTCCCACCCTAGGATGAATCCTAAGAGTGGTACGTATCTCCCTACTCTAGGACCGTGGGGACGGAACCTAGAGAGGTACATAACTCCCTATCCCAGGAACGAATCCTTAGGAAGGTACGTGGCTCCCAACCCCCAGGACGAATCCTGAGGAGGTACGTGTCTCCCTGCCCCTGGACGAATCCATGAGGAGGTACATAATGATCATCAATAGCAATCAGTATCGGCGCAGTACTGCTTAGTAAACCCAGCTGGTATACCAACCTCCTATATCCATTTCTATGTCTACGTATCCTAGGGCCGTTTCCGATAAACTATATCCGCAATAAATTTCACAATAGTTACTCAGTAAACAAGAGTTGCTCAATAAACATACAATTCACACAATATTCTTCAAGAAACATAATCAATAGTTATACGAAAATCTAAATCAAGTATTTCTAACGAAATCGAAATATTCGAAAGCACGATCAAAATGAGATCTAACATAAAATCATTCCAAAATCAACAATAGGTATATCAATCATCGATTGTTCATATCAAATAAACAATTTTCATACGAAAATCGAAAACGAGCAAGTTCAACGAAATCGAAAACGAAAACGAAAACGAAATACTTAATACTTTTCGTAAGGATTCCGAAAATAAAAGTACACCAACCTGGAATCCGTTTTTCGTTCGAGAAATCGCGGTTCCACGATTTCCTTTTCCTTTTCCTTTCCCTTTTCTCTTTCCTTCCTCTTTTCTTCTTCCTCTTCCTCTTCTTCTTCTTTCTCTTTCTTTTTTCTTCTTCTTTCTCTTCTTCTTTCTTCTTTTCTTTTTCTCCTTTCTCGCTCTTTCTCTCGGCCTCTTCTCTCTCTTTTCTGTGTTCTGTGTGTTTTCTGGCTTCTGCGAGAAGTTTCTTTTTTTTTATATATTTTTCGGCTGCCGCGACCGTCGTTGCGACCTGTGGTCGCACCACCAGGTCGCGGTACTCACTGGAGCGTTTGCACCGCCTTCATCGCGAGCACACCTCGCGGTCCCTTGGTCGCGCTGGTGGTCGCGTTGCTCACTGCCAGATTTTTCCATTTTCATCGCGACCTGTGGTTGCGGTAACTGATCGCGATACTCACTGCCAAAAATCACATTTTCTACCGCGAGCAAGCCATCGCGACCTGTGGTCGCGGTGACCAGGTCGCGATGCTCTCTGCTTCAGTTTTTAATTTTTCATACTTCATTTTTGACCATTCCATCTGGTCCACCTGGAAATCATAAAAATAAACATATATTTAATTACATTTACACCCCTTCCAATCACAAAATTATTTTCACATATATGAAATTAATTATCCGAAATCCGGGATGTTACAAAGGTAGTTTTTTTACCCTTCTTACGTTCTGTTGCTATATTGGAAGATATTCCTTGCATTATTCCAGCCATCGCCAAATCCAGGTCGAAGACCCCTTATCTTTCGGCCTTGCAAGTGAAGAAATGCCTTAAGAAGGGAGATGTGACATACTTGGCCGCGGTAAAGCATGATGAGGGTGGAGTTCCATCGGAGGAGCTACTTATAGAGATCAAGAAAGTCCTTGAGGAGTACAAGGACGTTATGCCCGCGGAATTACCCAAGAAACTACCACCTAGGAGGGAGGTGGATCACCAAATTGAGTTAGAGCCGGGAACGAAGCCACCCGTCAAAGCCCCTTATCGGATGGCACCACCAGAGTTGGAGGAATTGAGGAAACAGCTGAAGGACTTGTTAGATGCTGCTATATTCAACCGTCCAAAGCCCCTTATGGCGCACCAGTGTTGTTTCAAAGGAAGAAGGACGGGTCCATGCGATTGTGCATCGACTATCGAACTTTGAACAAGGTAACCATCAAGAACAAGTACCCTATTCCTTTGATTGCTGACTTGTTTGACCAGCTTGGTAGGGCTCGATATTTTAGAAAGCTTGATCTAAGGTCGGGTTATTACCAAGTGAGGATCGCGGAAGGTGATGAAGCCAAGACTACGTGTGTGACGCGTTACGATGCCTACGAGTTCCTAGTGATGCCATTCGGCCTCACCAACGCACCAGCCACGTTTTGCACACTTATGAACAAGATCTTCCATCTTTACCTGGATCGATTTGTGGTGGTGTACTTAGACGACATCGTGGTCTATAGTAACACCTTCGAGGAGCATGCTCGACACCTACAAGCTGTTTTCAAAGTTCTAAGGGAAAATGAGCTCTACGTCAAGAAGGAGAAATGTTCTTTTGCCCAACCAGAGGTGTACTTCTTAGGGCATAAGATCAAGGATGGTGTGCTCATGATGGACGAAGCGAAAATCAAAGCCATTTGTGACTGGGATCCTCCTACAAAGGTGCCCGAACTACGGTAATTTCTTGGCCTAGTCAACTACTACCGGAGATTCATTAAGGGGTATTCGGCAAGGGCAGCTCCACTCACGGATCTGTTGAAGAAAAACAAGCCATGGGAATGGTCGAAAGAGTGCCAGGAAGCCTTTGAGGGATTGAAGAAGGCAGTAACGGAAGAACCGGTATTGAGTCTTCCGAACCATTCCAAGCCTTATGAGGTGTAAACGGATGCTTCTGACTTTGCCATCGGAGGAGTTCTAATACAAGACGGGCATTCTATAGCCTTTGAGAGCCGTAAGCTGAATGATACGGAACGGAGGTATACCGTTCAAGAGAAGGAGATGACTGCGATTGTTCATTGCCTTCGCACTTGGCGACACTATTTGCTCGACTCTCACTTTACAATCAGGACATACAACGTTGCCACTAGCTACTTCCAGACGCAGAAGAAGCTAAGCCCAAAGCAAGCTAGATAGTAAGACTTTCTGGCAGAGTTCAACTACACGCTCGAGTACAAGCCCAGGAAGGCCAATTTGGTGGCAGATGCACTGAGTCGCAAGGCGAAGCTTGCAACTATGAGGAGTGCGCCACAGGGAGAAGTCATTAATCTCATCAAGGAAGGGCTACAACGCGACTCACTGGGTAAGAGTCTCTTGGGGTTAGCCAATGATGGGAAGACCAAGCGGTTTTGGGTACATGATGACTTGCTCTACACCGTGGGAAACAGGCTGTATGTCCCGAAATTCAAAAACCTGGGGAAGAATCTGATCAAGGAGTGCCATGATACAAAGTGGGCAGGACATCCGGGGCAACAGAGGACCAGGGCTTTACTCGAGGCAACTTACTACTGGCCACATATGAGGGATGATATAGAGGCCTACGTGAAGACTTGCCTTGTATGCTAGCAAGACAAGAATGAGCAGCAATCGCCGGGAGGATTGCTAGAGCCACTACTCATCCCTGAGAGACCATGGGAAAGTGTCACCATGGACTTCATATCGGCCTTGCCCAAGTCGGACGGATGCAGATTGATCATGGTGGTGGTCGATCAATTATCAAAATATGCAACTTTCATTGCTGCCTCTACGGACTGCATGGCGGAACAGGCAACTCGGTTGTTCTTAAGGAATGTAGTGAAGTATTGGGGTGTGCCAAGAACGATCATTAGCGATCGAGACCCGCGCTTCACAGGGAAATTCTGGACCAAGCTTTTCAACCTACTGGGGTCGAAGTTGCATTTCTCTACAAGCTTTCACCCACAAACGAATGGGCAAACAGAGAGGGTGAATGCCTTGTTGGAGCTATATCTGAGGCACTTTGTGAGTGCCAACCAGCGAGATTGGGCGAAGTTACTTGATGTGTCCCAATTCTCTTACAACTTGCAGAGGAGTGAGGCGACCCACCATAGTCCCTTCGAGTTGGCGACGAGCCAACAACCCCTCACTCCACAGACAGTGATGGTGGGATACACGGGAAGGAGTCTAGGATCATACAAGCTGGCTAAGGATTGGCAAGAACAAACCGATATAGCACGATCCTACCTTGACAAGGCCGCGTGAAAAATGAAGAAATGGGCGGACAAGAAGAGGTGACGAGTGGAATTTCAAGTGGGAGACTTAGTGCTTGTCAAGTTGTTGCCCCAACAATTCAAGGCCTTCAGGAAGGTGCACAAAGGCTTGGTAAGGAAGTATGAAATACCCTTTCCGATTTTAAAGAAGGTAGGAAAAGTTTCCTACAAGGTTGAACTACCTCCGAGGCTCAAAATCCATCCAGTCTTCCATGTGAGTAATTTGAAACCTTATCATGCTAACATGGAAGACCCCAGCTGAGGAGAATCATCGAGGGCGCCAACTGCCGTTGTAACCTCCTACAACAAGGAAGTGGAAGAGATCCTAGTAGATCGAGTCGTAAGGAAAAGGGGTGCTCCCCGAAGTAGCGAGTACCTGATCAAGTGGAAGGGACTTTCTATGAGTGAAGCTACTTGGGAACCGAAGGAGGCTTTATGGCAATTCTCGAAACAAATC
This sequence comes from Xanthoceras sorbifolium, assembly GCA_003430845.1. Classification (NCBI taxonomy): domain Eukaryota; kingdom Viridiplantae; phylum Streptophyta; class Magnoliopsida; order Sapindales; family Sapindaceae; genus Xanthoceras; species Xanthoceras sorbifolium. The sequence continues at coordinate 2,592,263 of CM010610.1, forward strand.
GAGGAGTTCCACAAGGAGACTACGACGAGGACGTCGCTGGATTAGGTGAGGGAGAATGCCACGATCTTTCTAGAACCTTTTGGAATAACTCGGAAAAATGAAGAGCCTTGTAGAGCAACCTGGAAGGATGAAGAAACTCCTAGAGAAGTCTAGCTCTTGGGACATTCTAGAATGTTGTGGAGACTTGTAGGATGTTCAAGACTTTGAATTCTCTAGAAACATGTACATTGTAGAAAAGCCTTGTACATAGTAGAATAATCTAGAACATGGTAGATGGATAGGTGTCTAGAATATTCTTTGGTGCCTATAAATAGATGGCACCCCTCATTTGTACAAACCATCCAAGAAATCCAAGAATTCAAGAGTTCTAGCATTCAAGCATTCTAAACACTTGTGCTCTCTTCTCTTCTCTCTTCTTACTTAGCTTTCTTGAGTTTGCTAGCAAGTTACTTGCCTAGCTCGTGGGGATTAAAGCTGATTTAACCTCTTTAATGAAAGAAAATGTGTTAAGTGACACACGGTTGGCTTAGAAAATACTAAGGCCGTGGCAATAAAATTACTAATCAGAAGTCAAGAAAAACCATTAATTAGATAATAAATACAAGATTATCAAACCATAAAAGAAGATATGCGAGTACTGAGCAAATCTAATTGCATTAAAAAAAGCTGACTTTTACCTAATTCTACTTTCCCAAAACTTTCGGCATCTTGACCAACTATACTGTGCCATGTGTCTGTCCCATTCATACCCACATTTAGGAACAGAAGAAGTAGGGACCACCTTGCCAGCTCAGCCTCACCCTTAGTTAACAGTCAACCCTTGGGTTAATTAAAATATAATCATAGTTTGGTTATTCTTATTAATTTAATTTAATATGCCACGTGGATGAGTAACAATTCGCCCTCTTATTGGCTACTGCTGGCAGCGTCAATTTTCTCCTTTTTTTTAAAACCATGCGTACGTGGTAGATATCTTCGTTGACTATTATGATGTTACCAAGGCAATTGAAATTCCTCAATTTAAAGGTGACACGCGTCGACGTGTAATTGGATTTATTTCCCGAAGAAGAAACGTGCTGTGGTCACTATAGTTCTTAAAATAGCTGTATATTCCACAAATAGAAAATTACACTAATTTCAATGCGGGGAGGAGAAAGTGAGATTCGGTATGTTCACACCATAACTTTTATATTATTTTAAAAAAAAAAAACAATTTAAAGATTCTCCAGTTGCACCACACTAATAAAAATTTTTTTTTTTATTTTTTTTAAAAAGATAATTAGGTGATCAGTAATAAATCTCGTACAATCACATTAATAAAATTATGGATTTAAATTTCAACCGTCAAATTTGTAGATATTTAGTATATATTTTGGATAAGAGGTTTATGATGATTTCAATCTATTTTCAAAGGTTAATATGCCTTCTAAGTAGTTAAATTAAAAACTGTTTTTCTGATTAAGAAAATAGTATATAAAAATAACCTCATAAAGTTTTGATACAAGTGAAATTTGATACTAAAATTTATTTTATAACAATAAGATACCCTCATTGTTGAACTAACTTAATATATATATATATTTATATATATGAAACCTTTCATAATAGGGCTTTCCAGGAAAATATGTTTGCATATTAAACCTATGAAAAAAAATTGCAAACAGCAACCGCCCTATAAGAGGGGAACATGAACGCAATTGAAGCACCTATGTTGAACTTGCCCAACTGTTTTTCCCTTATGTACAAGTGGAGTAACATTCTTTACAAGTACTCAGAAAATTCTTGTGTCGATCAGAGGCAGATTTTCAGTCAAATTCTTAAAAATTTAACTACTAATAAGGTTAGTTTTGTTTTATTCAAGTGTTCTATGTTTTATTAATTTTGATTTCCTTGATAAATTTCATGAAATAATTACATATAAAATCAATCATTGTTGGTTTCCTTAATTGTTCTCCTTGTTTTAATAGGTTATTTGGGAGCCTTACCAAATACTACCCCCCAAATTTCATCCAAGTTGATTATGGAGGACAATATAGGTATGCGTTGTCTAGGAGCGACGTTAAACTGTTTTGAGAAGTGAGTTTCTCACTGGCCAAACTTATCTCCCAAGCGGTTTGAGTTCGAAGCCGTTTGTGAAGCCACATTGTGGCTAGAAATTGTGCTGATAACAGTGTTTAGAAAGGGACCAAACTTAAAGGATTTTGCGACGTTAGTGAAAGGATGGGTCAATTACCCACAGGCACTTTTATGTTTTAAAAAGGGAGCTTGGTCTATTAGATTGTCCTCCCCGTTCTCCCTTGAGCATTGTTCATTCTTTAACCACTCATGTTGTTGGTATGTTTGGATAAGAACCTCGTCCATCAAATTGCAATCCTCGTTATCCCTTGACCATTGCTCACTATTCGAATCGATATAGGTTTTTTGAGACAAACCAAGAACACCTCTGAATCTATCATGGAGAATTGTAGTAGCCAAAATCTGTCAAACCCAAAATGCAAACAAGGATCCGGCCCAGAAGCCTAAAGTATATCACAAGACCAGGCCCAGAGCCAAAAAATGGTCAAACTACTTGGCCTATTCATCTTAGTCGAAAAATGGTTATGGACCTATTGTCTTGGTTGCACGACGACCTAACTATGATTGCTACGCGGTGATCCAAATAAAGACAATCACGTGAAGCCATGATGGATAACTATAGAACCTTAATGTCGTACGACATATAACCATATTTGTCTCAGTAGGTCGCACGTCTATGGGAGACCAAGTAGACATATAGCCATATTTGTCTCCACAACGTCTATGCTTGGGAAAGCTCCTACGTCGCACAACATAAGTATATTCTCATCTCGTGTCAACATTCAGTTAACATGTCGCACGACATATAGCCATATTTGTCTCAGGACAATTGTCATAACTACATGTCGTACGACATAGAATCTCCGTGGTTCTGTGGGAGACCAAATCATGATCTACTTTAATAAAGACGACCCTACAAAACCATAATTAAAATCTAAACGGCTAAGTCAAATAAAGCATCCATAAAATTCCTTAATTGGAGACAGCAAGGGAGGTAATAATGAAATCCCTCAACGAACAAAAAACATCATCCCCTATAAATGAAAGATAGTTCTCCTAAGAGAGGGGGACTGAAAAACAGATATCCAAAAACCATCAATATTCAGACAACATTCTCCGACCATTGTGCATCATCTCCGATCATCCTCCGATTGTAGCCCGATTAGCCGATCTCACATCTCCTTCGATCAGGAAGATCTCAATCACCAAGTTAACAGGAAGTATTACTCACTCATCTTAACTTATAACCATTATATATTTGTTAGCATTCGCTAACTTGACTGTCGGAGTGACTTTAGCCTGCACCACCTTGGTGTCCCAGACGTCCTGCGGGTCACCTGCATTCTATCTTTGCAGGTTGTAGTGCCCCGTGTCCCCGAGTGATTTTTGAGGACTACAATTTGGCGCCCACCGTGGGGCACGACAATCCCTGAACGAGGGAAGGTAGAGCGCTGCATATCCGACTATGTCATCCGACGATTTTTATCACGATTCAATGGAGGTTAGGGTACAACTCCTCATATCCTAGATGCAAGAGAACACCCAAAGGCTCCAAGCGCTCGAATAAGAGAACCAGCGAGTGTTGGCAGAGAACCAAGAATTACAAAATAGGGTCAATTCCCTCACCATTGTCCGTCCATTTGGAGACGCTTCAGTGTCCCAGCCCGTGCCATTCGATCAAGCCACCCACACTACCAACTACACGCCAGTTCGCCCAGAAGAACAAGGTACTACGGCTGGCGACCTCGATCCAATCCTTGCAAGTGTGGAGCCTAATATTCGAGCCGTAGACAGAGCATGTACTGTTGCACGAAATCCGGTAGTCAGCCGGTTGAACGGGACGGATAGGCATCGATCGGAGGGCATGGCAAGGGCGGTGCAAGAGATGCCACCTACCTCCACCCTCAATGGCAACGCTGGTTTAACCTAACAAACCGTCCCGCTACCGGGAACGCCATCGGGTCCTTCGCATTTAGCCCCATCGAACTCAAACCTAATAAATCCTGGGTCAACATTGGCTAACCCCGACTTGGCGAGAAGGTTCGCGGAGATAGAAGCACTCATCCAACGCATTATGGGAATGCCCACTCCTATAAAGAAAAGCGTGGCCAATAGCTTTGTTGACTCTCCTTTCGTCGACGCAATAGCACTGGTGGAGATGCCAAGAAAGTTCAACTTCCCGGGTATGAAGCAGTACGACGGCACGATAGATCCTGATGACCACATTGGGCAGTATCGGCAACGAATGTTCACTGTTGTCATCCCACGAGATCTAAGGGAAGCATGCATGTGCAAAGGCTTCGGCTCGAGCCTCGTAGAGCCAGCGCTACAATGGTACACCAACCTCTCCAATGTTTCCATAAACTCTTTCGCCCAACTCACGAACACCTTCGTAGAGCAGTTCACTAGCAGTCGAAAATTAGAAAAATAATCCGACGACCTCTACACAATCAGCCAGAGGAGGGGTGAACGCCTACGTAACTTTGTAGGCCGCTTCAACAATGAAAAGGTTTCCATCCCTCATTGCAATCAGGTAACAACCATATCAGCCTTCCGCAAAGGCCTACTCTATAATTTCGACCTATACAAGAAGCTCACCAAGTACCCTTGCAAAATGATGGAAGACGTCCTAGCTAAGGCATGGGCACAAATAAAGTGGGAAGAAGACGAAGTGAACTATAAACCTCATAGAGCAAACAGCAGGGAAGACAGGTCGAGTAAGAGGGTCGAACAGAGAATAAATGACAGACGTGTCAGACCATACCCGACAATACCCCGAAGGAACGGTCAAGTAAGGTACGAATGCCGACGCAACGACAGACCCCCAAGACCATTCAACCGGCCAAAGAACAGATTGCCAGAATATAATTTGAGCATCAGACTAGCAGAGGTTATCGCCGTCCTCAAAGGAATGGGTAGATCAGTTAGGTGGCTAGACAAGATGATAAGCCCTTCAGATTAGAGGGATAGCTCCAAGTGGTGCTAATTTCATGGTGACCACAGCCATCGCACAGAGTACTGCGTCGCACTACGACTGAAAGTGGCAGAACTACTCAAGAAGGGCCACCTCAAAGAATTCCTGACTGAAAAAGGTAAGAACACTTTTTTGGGAAAGGATAAGTCGCGCAACATTGCTTTAATTCCATCATCAGAAGCCCCCAAACACGAGAGAACTGTAAACGTCATCTCTGGCGGATCCGAAGTAAATGGAGTCACTTACTCAGAAGCAAAACGCCACTCACGGTAAGCCGGACGTACGGAAGTCTGACAAATCCGCACGACGGACCCAACTTATAATTATCCTATCAGTTTTAGTAGCGATAAGCACATAGACCTGCTCAACCCCCACCACGATACGCTGGTCATCTCACTAAGAGTGGCCAACTGTTTGATTAAACGGATCCTAGTGGACAATGAGTGCTCAACAAATGTACTCTTCCTTAGCGTGCTAAGAGAGATGCACATTGACGAGTGTAACATCGTACGCCGCTCGACCATTTTGGTAGGATTCAGTGGGGAACATAAGAACACCATAGGGGAAATCGTACTTCCTGTCTACGCGGAAGGAGTCAACCTGAACACACGCTTCCTCATCCTCAACTGCCCGTCGTCCTATAACATAATCATGGGTCGCCCGTGGATTCATGAGATGAGGGTTGTCCCCTTGACATATCACCAGGTCATCCGTTTTCCTACCAAATGGGGAGTCGACGAGATCCGAGGGCAGCAGAAGACCTCGCGAGACTGCTACCAGAATACTTTAAAAACCAGGTCGTCCGACTTATAACAATTACAGAACACAAGCACCGCCACCAACAAAGACGGACCAGAAATGGAAGAGCTCGACGAAATATCCATACATTTGAGCTTCCCAGACCATAAAGTTAGTATCGGCTCCCGCCTCCCACAAAATATCAGAACCAAGTTAATCAGCTTCTTGACGGCCCGACACAACAGCTTCGCATGGTTGCACGCTGACATGACTGGCATTAACCCAGAAATCCTAGTGCATAGGCTGCAGGTCGACCCAGATTACCCGCCCGTAAAGCAAAAACGAAGGAAGTTCGCGCCCGAACGCAACAAAGTTATCAACGAGGATATCCAAAAGCTAATTGACATTGGCTCGGAAAGAGAAGTGAATTATCCAGACTGGTTCGCGAATGTAGTAGTAGTAAAGAAGAAGAATGAGAAATGGCGAGTCTACATTGACTTCACAGACCTCAACAAGGCCTGTCCCAAGGATTCCTTCCCTTTACCACACATCGACATGATGGTGGACGCTACAGCAGGCCACAAACTATTGAACTTCATGGATGCATTCTCCGGCTACAACCAAATCCTCATGCATCCGGACGACCAGGAAAAAATTTCTTTCATCACGGAGCGCGACATTTTTTGTTACAAAGTGATGCCCTTTGGTCTCAAAAACGCCGGGGCAACCTACCAAAGGTTAGTCAACAAAATGTTTGCAAGTATGCTCGGACAGACCATGCAGGTCTACATCGACGACATGCTAGTAAAATCATTAATAGCGGATCAGCACCTCGACCACCTCCAATAGTCGTTCGATATTATTGACAAGTACGGGATGAAGCTTAATCCAACCAAGTGCTCCTTTGGAGTTTTATCAGGAAAATTCCTTGGCTATTTGGTAACCAAAAGGGGCGTCGAGGCCAACTCAGATCAAATCCAATCCTTCATGGATTTGAGGTCCCTCAAATGCATCAAAGACGTAAAAAAACTGACCGGGCGACTCGCGGCCCTCAACCGTTTCATCTCAAAGTCATTCGAAAAATGCAAGCCTTTCTTCGACGCTTAAAGGAAGAGTAAATCATTTGATTGGAATCAAACAAGCGAAGATGCATTCCAAAATATTAAGCGATATCTAGCAGACCCTCCCCTCCTATCCAAACCTAAGGAAGGAAAGACACTTCTACTCTACCTCGCTGTATCCGAAACAGCCGTTAGCACAATACTAGTAAGGGAAGAAGATGGCAAACAACTCCCCGTATACTACATCAGCAAGACCCTACTCGACGCAGAAACAAGGTACACTCAACTTGAGAAACTGGCCCTCGCACTAGTTACAGCCGCAAGGAAATTGAGGCCGTACTTTCAATGCCACACCATCAGCGTGCTCACTACCTTTCTCTTGAAGGACGTCCTACACAAGCCCAAACTTTTCGGACGACTAATAAAATGGGCAGTGGAATTAAGCGAACACGACATCAGCTATCAGCCATGTACAGCGATCAAGTCACCGACATTGGCAGACTTTATAGCGGACTTCACACCTGAGATTCTACAACAAGCAAAAGAAGAGCTTTGTACCATGTCGTGCGACACCTTAAAGGAGGATTGGACTTTAGCAGTCGACGGATCAAGTAACGCCAGGGGCAGCGGACTAGGGGTAGTACTTACCTCACCCGAGGGACACGTCATTGAACAATCCATCCGATGCGGATTCAAAACCACTAACAACGAAGCTGAGTATGAGGCCCTCATAGCCGGACTCACCTTGGCAAATGAGTTACACGTCGAACGAATAAAGATACGTAGTGATTCCTAATTAATTGTGAGACAATTGCAAGGATCCTACCAAGCTCGAGACTTGAAGATGTCGGCTTACTTAACCTTGGTGAAAGAATTACAAGCCTCGTTCGAGTCGTTCGACATCGAACAAGTACCAAGATCAGAAAATACACATGCCGACGCGCTCGCCAACCTCGGTTCCGTACTAGATACCGCAGTTGAGCGAACCATCCCCATGGTTTTTGCCCAATGGCTAGTTGTGTGGAAGCCAGCGAAGCTCGAAGTCAAACCAATTTCGGACGAACCAACTTAGATCACTCCGTTCTACGACTACATGATGAACAACGCCCTCCCATCTGACAAAGTCGAAGCACAAAGAGTCAAGATAAAGGCTGTTCGATTTTCCATAATAGAAGGTCGACTTCACAAGAGGTCATACTCTGGGCCCTACCTTAAATGTGTTTACCCGATTGAGGCTCAGCAAATACTCAAGGACTTGCACGAAGGGCAATGCGGAAACCACTCAGTGAGGAGGAGCCTAGCCAACAGAGCAATCACAGCAGGATACTATTGGCCAACAATGCAATCTGAGTCGCACAACCTCGTCAAGCGGTGTGACCCATGCCAGCGCTTTGCCCATATTTCGCATCAGCACCCGGAACGTCTTTACCCCATCTCAGCACCATGACCCTTCATGAAGTGGGGGATGGACATAGTAGGGAAAATGTCGATCGCTACTGGAGGAAAGGTCTACATGCTAGCTGTGACCGATTACTTCACAAAATGGGTCGAAGCCGAGTCATACGTGAGAATCAAAGACTCTGAAGTAAAAGGCTTCATTTGGAAGAATGTCATATGCCGCTACGGAGTCCCAAAAGAGATAGTCACTGGCAATGGCTCACAATTTATATCACACGACTTCCAAGACTTTTGCGACAGGTGGAGGATCAAACTAAGCTATTCAAGCCCAAGATATCCTCAAGCCAACGGCTAAGCAGAATCCACCAACAAAACGATCATATCCACCCTCAAGAAGCGACTCGACCAATACAAAGGGAAATGGGCCGATGAGCTACAATGCGTGTTATGGTCTTACTGTACTACGGTCAGAACGTCAACAGGGGAAACGCCGTTCTCCCTAACCTACGGCTCGGAGGCCGTAATAGCAACTGAGGTTGATTACCCTTCTTACAGAATACAACACGCAACCAAAGAGATAAACAACAAAGAATTACTGAACGAACTCGACACAATCGACGAGCATCGTGACAAGGCCGCAATCAGATTGGCAATATATCAGCAAAGAGTCGCTCGACATTATAACAGGAACATTCGTCTCAAAACGTTCAATATTAGAGACTGGGTCCTTCGTCGTGTCTTCCAAAACAGAAAGGAAAAATGAGCAGGTAAAACTCGGTCCTACGTAGGAAAGGCCATACTAAATCCCCAAAGTAGTCGGACATGGAGCCTGCAAACAACGATGTACATATGGCATGGAGATCGGCAACAGTTGGAACGCATGCCATCTAAAACAATATCATTTCTAAAGTCCTACTTTTTTCTCTTTTCAATTTTATCATCCTACGACATAAAACTCACTTAGGCATCGGAGGGCCGTTGGTAAATCCAACGGCCAACCCTAACTCTTTTATGCAAGTTGGCACCACTGGACAATCCCGCACTAAAAGTTTCTTCGATTCGTGCCACACGACTTATTTTCAAGGTCTACTGCTGCACCACAAAAATGAAAGTTGAAGCACGAAACCATAAAGTTCCACACTTCAACTGGGGGAAATTGATATACTGATCAATGCAAGTCGCACGATAACACAATCAAACACAGATAATACGACCTGCATTCAAGGTTATGGATCACGACCTGCACTTAAGGTCATGTTAACACAAACAGTAGTCACACAACCTGTATTCAAGGTTATGGATCACGACCTGTACTCATGGTCATGTTAACACAAACAGTGGTCGCACGACCTGCATTCAAGGTCATGAGGCACGACCTGCATTTAAGGTTGTAGATCACGACCTGCACTCAAGGTCATATTAACATAAACAGTGGTCACACGACCTACATTCAAGGTTATGGATCACGACCTGCACTCATGGTCATGTTAACACAAACAGTGGTCGCACGACCTGCATTCAAGGTCATGAGGCACGACCTGCATTTAAGGTCATGAGGCACGACCTGCACTCAAGGTCATGTTAACACAAGCAGTGGTCACACGACCTGCATTCAAGGTTATGGATCACGACATGCATTCATGGTCATGTTAACACAAACAGTGGTCGTACGACCTGCATTCAAGATCATGATACACGACCTGTATTCAAGGTGAAACTCAATTTAAACACAAACATATTTCAAACATTTGTCGTACGACTCTATGGAAAATTAAAATGCATCATATATTAAAATAAAATATCGTTCGACAAAAATAAAACTAATGCCTCCATAGGCATAAAATCTTAAAATTCATACAAGTTAAAAAAAAAAATTACAACCCCTTACTTTCAGCCTTATCCTCACTTTCAGGGGGAGTAAGTAATAATAATAATGCTTTGGCTGAGTTTGTTGATGATTGTTGTCTTATTAAGGACAAGGTTATCAAGAAAATATTGCTCCGAGGTGTGCTTAGAGATGGCTTGTACCACTTTTGTCTGAGTGACTGTTCTCCAGCAGGCTGATTTTGCATCAGGTTATGTATCTCAGTCCACTAAATCTTCTCTTGTTTGTAATTCTTCTACTTTTGTCTCTAAAAATGCTTGTTAGTCTCTTACTTTTAATGCTTCCAATGCTGTTAAATCTTGTAGAAGATATGTTGTTTTACCTTGTAAAAGCTTTGATGTAGATACTACTTCTTTGCATTCAAATAAAACTACCAATTTGTGGCATTCTAAGCTTGGGCTATAACATCCCCTGACCCGACCCGGTTGGATCGACTTAGGGAGCGTTATCGGGTTTTCAAAACTTTTCTTAATTCTCTTTATAATTTGAAAATCAAATAATTTATAATTTAAAACCTCTCTAGTGAGCCCATCAAAATCAGTTTTAAAAATTTCAATAGAGTTTCCTCTGTTTTTCTGATTTTCCCAAAACCTGTTTTCAAATAAACTCAAACAATATAATAATAAACACTTCAAAATCAAATTCTCAAACCAATACGCACTCTGCCGTTTAATGCGACTTCCAAACAGTTTTAAAATAAAACAATTCATAATTCATTATTTACAATCCTTTGAAAATGAAAAATAGAAATCATAAAACAATTAATTAAAAAAAAAAAAAAACACACACACACACACACATATATATATATATATATATATATATATATATAACACATTTACATATTCTTGTATATGCATGCGTAACTAACTATTATATACAGAAATATATAACTACCCAAAAATGTGGTGACTCTGGATCTCTGTTTACAACTCTATCTTTAATCTTTTCCTTCCTCGGTATCTCTGTCACCTACGCGCGATAAACATCACGCGCTAAGCAATAATGCTTAGTGGGTGTACACTAAAATAAATTGCAATATAATATAAAATAATAAATCTTAAATTCAGAATTTCAGAGATATATATATATATATATATATATATATATATATATATAAAACAAACATTATATTTCAAATACTGAAACTTTATAAAAGAAAGTATTTCAAAAGTTTCTGAGTTTCAATTGTAATAACATTTATTTATTTTCACATAATTTTCTAGCTTTCAGTTCTTAATTGGGCCCTTGATACACATACCAGGGTTTACAGGACTGGATTACAGGTTTTACAGTCGGGTTTCCCATCTCATAAGAAATGGTAGCCCTATATAAACAGTCGGTTTCCCATTCCATAAAGAAATGGTATCCATATGTTCTCACAGTCGGTTTTCCATTTCATAATGAAATGGTATCCGTATTTCACAGTCGGTTTCCCATTTCTAAGGAAATGGCATCCGTATCATCATCATCATAAGCATCAGAAACATTAGTGCAGTACTGCCATATATACACCCAATTGACATGTCAATATCCTATATCCATATATCCCTATACATATATCAGGGCCATAAAATCAAAGTTCAGAGTTTACAGATATTTTATTTACTTTTCGAATAACTTTCAGATAATCAAAAATTCTCTCAATCAATCCAAAATCAATATTCATTAATAGTTGTAAAACAAGAAATTCATAACATATCAAATAACAGAATACAGAAATTAAAATCATGAAATTCAACATAAATCACTTTTACTTAATTCAAAATCATTTTCAGTAAATATTCATAAATCAATTTAATTAAATCGTGTGAAAATTGTGTGTACATCAACCTGGATACCGTTTTACGACAGTTTTCTTTTCGAATTTCTCTTTTTCCTTTTTCCTTTCTTCCTCCTCTTATCCTTTCTCCTTCTCTTTTCTTCCTTTCCTTTTCTTCTTCTTTCTCTTCTCTTCTTCTTCTTCTCTTCTTCCTCTTCTTCTTCTCTTTCTTCTTCTTTCTCTTTCTCTCTCTTCCTTTCTCTCTCTTTTCTTTATTTTTCTTTTCTTTCTTTTCTTCTCTCCCGTTTTCTCTCTTTCTTTTCTGGTTTGCTTCTTTGAGAAGCTTCACCGCCTCTTAATTTTTTTTATAAAATTTCGATCATCGCGACCTGCGGTCGCGCTACTTACTGGAGTAATTTCACCGCTTTCATCGAAATCAATCATCGCGGTCTCTGGTCGTGCTGGTGGTCGCGTTGCTCACTGCCCAAAATCCATATTTTCATCGCGATCCCTAGTCGCGGTGACTGGTCGCAGTGCTCACTACCAAAAATCACCATTTTTTACCGTGAGCGACTCGTCGTGATCTCTGGTCGCGGTATTCACTGCCCAGTTTTCACCCTTCTCTTTATGCGTTATTTCCGGACCGCTACATTTAATTACGTTTTTCACCCCTCAAATCATAAATTTTATATCCACATATTCAAAATCAATTATTTGAAATCAGGGATGTTACATGGGCACCCAAATGCTCAAGTGTTGAAACAAGTTTTAAATAAAATGCATATCTCTTGCATTGTTAATGATGTTGAGTTGTATGAATCTTGCAAGTATGGAAAGCTCCACCAATTACCTTTTCCTTCTTCTATTAGTAAGACCACAACACCCTTAGAATTGATATTTTCTGATATTTGAGGTCCCTCTCCCATAGCTTCAACCAATGGTCACAAATATTATATTGTTTTTATTGATAGTTATACTAGGTTTTCTTGGACTTTCCCTCTCACTCTCAAGTCTAAGGCCTTACCTAATTTCATTAGCTTCCAAAAATAGGTTGAGTTACAATTTAATACCAAAATCAAATTTCAATCTGATATGGGCAAAGAGTATCAGATTTTTGGTTCCTTGAATGTCTTTACCTTAAATCTCCCAATTATTCATATTTCAAGATCTTTGGGTGTGCATACTTTCCATATCTTTGTCCTTACTCAAAAACTAAGTTTGGTTATCACACATCAAAATGCATTTTTATAGGGTATAGTCCACAACATAAGGGATATATGTAACATCCCTAATTTCGAATAATTAATTTTAAATATGTGGATATAAAAATTTATGAGTTGAGGGGTGTAAAATGTAATTAAATGTATGTTTATTTTTTATGGTTTTCAGGTGGACCAGATGAAACGATCCAAAAATGATGCATGAAGAGAAGGGTTAAAATTGGACAGTGAGTACCGCGCCCAGTTACCGCGACCGGAGATCGCGATGAGCTGCTCACGGTGAAAAATTGAATTTTTGGCAGTGAGCACCGCGATCAGTCACCGCGACCACAGATAGCGCTAACTAGCTCGCGGTGAAAATATCAAATTCGGGCAGTGAGCAACGCGACCACCAGCGCGACCATGGTACTGCGATGGGTGATCGCGATGAAAATAGTGGAACTTCTCAAGTGAGTACCGCGACCACAGGTCGCGATGACCGAATTTGTATAAAAAAAAAAAAAAAGAAAGCTTCTCGAGAAAGCCAAACAGAAAAGAAAAAAACGGGAAAGGCAGAAAAGAAAAGAAAAGAAAGAAAAGAAAAGAAAGAAAAAGAGAGAAAGAAAAAGAGAGAGAAAGGAAGAGAGAGAAGAAGAAAAAGGAGAAGAAGAAGAAGAAAAGAAGAAGAAGAGGAAGAGAAGAAGAAGAAGAAGGAAGAAAAGGGAAAAAGAAAGAGAAAAAGAGAAAACCCAGAAGGAAAAGGTGTAGAAACGGTATCCAGATTGGTGTACACTCTTTTTCGAAACCTTTGTGATTTTATTTTGTGTCTTTGATTCGAATATGAGATTTTGAGTCGTTGGTCAATAATTGTTCATATGTTTCTTGATTTGAATTTTGAGTTAATCGTATTGTGATTATGTTGAAATGAACTATGACAAATCGTATAAATTTTTAAGAAATCATTTTATGAATATTGTCTGAAAATTTTATTTGTGGAATTAACTTTCGATTTTTAAACTATCGTTGTTTATTTCGAATATGAAAGAAACAAATTGATGTGAAAATTCTGAATATTGTGTATTGGAAATGGCCCTAGGATACGTAGACATAGAAATGGATATAGGAGGTTGGTATACCAGCTGAGTTCATTTAGCAGTACTGCACCGACATTGATATTGATAGTGATAATTTATTATGTACCTCCTCATGGATTCATCCAGGGGTAGGGAGACACGTATCTCCTCACGGATTCGTCCTGGGGTAGGGAGACACGTACCTTCCTAAGGATTCGTTCTTGGGATAGGGAGATATGTACCTCTCTAGGTTCCGAACACTCGGTCATAGAGTAGGGAGATACGTACCATTCTTAGGATTCGTCCTAGGGTGGAAGTTATGTTCGACAGACAGCCACTGTGGTCGAACGACCCATATTCCAGTCCTGGTTTTTGTTGAGTATTCTAGAGGGCCAGAATTGAAGTGAATTGAATGATCTGTCATAAATGAATTTCGAAATTGATTTTATACGTTTATTTCAGTATTTAAGTTAAAATGATTGTAAAAGAATTGAGAATTTAGTTGAGTTACGAATTATTAAATTGATTTAGTTGTTTTTATTAACCTGATTTCATATGATTTAAATTAGTATTGAATATGGTAATGTTTTATTTACGTTCGCATTGTGATATTTATATTATGAAAATTATGTTATGATTTTGATAAATGAGTTTAGTGTACACCCACTAAGCTATATGCTTAGCGCGTCGGTTTTTATCGCGCATAGATCACAGGGAAACCGAGGCAAAGAAAGAGTAGAGAGAAGGTACCTGCAGATTGAGGAGTTCAGAGTCACCACATTTATTGGGTAGTTATATAGTTTTGTATGTTATATTCAGTAAGCATGCATTTACAGAAGTATGTAAATTCGATGATTTTATATATATATATATATATATTGTAAATAATTTTATGATTTCTATTATCATTTTTAAAGGTTTGTAAATATTGAATTATGAATTATTTTATTTTAAAACTGTTGGGAAGTCGCACTAAACGGCAGAGTGCGCACTGATTTGAGAATTGGGATATAGAAGTGTTGAAATTATATTGTATTATATTTGTTTTATTAAAAACAGGTTTTGGGAAATTAGAAAAATAGAGGAAACTCTGCTGAAATTTTTAAAAATAAAGTTTGATGGGCTCACTAGAAAAATTATTTTTAAATTACAACTTTATATGATTTTATATGGTTTTTAGTTTATAAACAGAATAAAGAAAGTGATTGAAAACCCGGTAACGCTTCCTGGGTTGATCCTGACTAGTCGGGTCAGGGGGTGTTACAATATAAATGTTTGAGTTCTAGTGGTAGGATTTATATCTCTAGAAATATTTTATTTCATGAGTTTGATTTTCCATATCTTTAACTTTTTCCCACTCCCTCTGTTTTACCTAAACCTGTCAATAGCTCTTCTTGCTCTCCTTTATATTTGTCTCAATCCTCTATGTCTCCGGCTGCTAAATCTGCTCCCCATGCTTCTGTTCCTCTTGCTTTGCCTACTGTTATCAGTTATAGAGCTGCTTCTCCTCTTCCTAGAGCTGTTCCTTCTCTTCCTAGAGTTGTTCCTTCTCCTTCACAACTTTATATTGAGCTTAATCCTCCCCAGCCTTGTGTGCCTTCTACTCATCCAATGCTCACTCATTTCAAATCAGGTTTTCTTAAGCCTCGAGTTTTTTCTACCCTTTGTGAGTTTCCTTGTTCCTCTCTTGTGTGTGAACCTCGCTCAGTCAAAGCTGCTCTAGCTAATCCTAGATGGAAATGAGCAATGGATAATGAGTATGCTGCCTTGATTAAAAATCAGACTTAGACCCTTATGCCTCATCCTCCTAATTGTAACATTGTGGGTCACAAATGGGTTTTTAGGATTAAATACAATGTTGATGGCTCCATTTCTAAGTATAAGGTTAGGTTGGTTGCCAAGGGATTTCATCAAATACCCGGAGTTGATTTCTCAGACACTTTTAGCTCGGTCATTAAACATTCCACCATTTGAGTGATTTTTACCTTGGCTGCTACATTTGGTTGGGAAATTCAGCAGATTGATGTGAATAATGCGTTCCTAAATGGGAACTTGGAGGAGTTAGTGTTTATAGAGCAACCCTCGGGGTTTACTAGTCTCTCTCATCCTTCTCATGTTTGTAGACTCAATAAGGCTTTATATGGGTTGAAACAAACTCCTCGTGCTTGGTTTCATAACTTGATTGGAAGTTTGTCAATTCTACTTCGGATGTATCCTTGTTCATCAAGAAGTTTGGTGTTAAGATTGTGTATGTTCTCATATATGTAAATGATATTCTTATAACTGGGAATGATCCCTCTTTCATCAAAAATACCATCCAATTCTTAAACTCCAAATTTGCCTTAAAAACCTTGGGTCAAGTTCACTATTTTCTTGGTTTTGAGGCTTTTAGTAATTCGGATGGTATATATCTTACACAAACCAAATATGTCCATGATTTGCTTGCCAAAACGAACATGCTCAATGCCAAATCATGCTCCACTCCCATATGCTCTAGTGTCAAGCTCTTAGCTGCCATTGGTTCTCCTTTTGCTCAGCCCACAATGTGTGGAAGTGTTGGGGCATTGCAATATCTCACCTATACTCGTCCAGACATCAATTTTACTGTCAATAGACTGAACCAGTTCCTTTCTTCTCCTAATGACACTCATTGGCAAGCATGTAAGCGAATATTGCGCTATCTCAAAAGCACCTTTGGTCTGGGTTTAATTTTCAAACCTGTTGTCTCCTTGCATCTTGAAGCCTTTGCTGATGCGGATTGGGCTTCGTGTGTTGATGATTGACGCTTCACAAGTGGGTGTTGTGTGTTCCTTGGTGCCAACTTAATCAATTGGTACTAAAAGAAGCAGAAAGTGGTCTCCAAATCCAGCACTAAAGCTGAATATCGAGCCCTTTCTCAGGCTGCCAATGAGTTGCTGTGGCTTAGGTCACTGTTTCAAGAACTTGGAGTTCCTATTGCTACTGTTCCAGTTTTGTGGTGTGACAATTTGGGGGTTGGTTCCTTAGCTCAAAATCCTGTGTTTCACAATAGGACTAAGCATATTAAGATAGCTGTCATTTTACTCGAGAAAAACTTTAGGTAGGGCAGCTCTTGGTGCAGTATGTGCCCACTGGTTCCCAAAAGACTGATGTCCTTACTAAAGCACTCCCACTCAGCCAGTTTCTTTTGCTTCGTGACAAATTTCACTTTGTTTCCTCTTCCTAGTACAGTTTGCGGGGGTATGTAAAGATGAGATAATTTTAATGTGTGTTTTAGTGTAGTCTTGCTGTATTTGATTATTGTAAAGATTACTGTTAATACTGTTAGTATTTTTTATATCAGCCAATCAAGTGATTTGTTTGCTATTCACTGAGATTGCTGAGTTGTAGGGCCGTGATCTGTTATTGTGTTTGAGATCTATGATCGATTGATAATTGTTACATTTTTACATCCCTTGAACCGTATCTTTTAATTGTATTTTCGAGTATTTTTGGTACGTTTGATGTGTTTTGTGAGAATGTACAACCTCTAGGTGATTTTCGCGATGATGCACGAATATACGATGAAACAAGGCAAAACCGTGCAATTTCGTATGAGAGAAAACATGCAGCCAGCTTGCATGTAACATCCCTAATTTCGAATAATTAATTTTGAATATGTGGATATAAAAATTTATGATTTGAGGGGTGTAAAATGTAATTAAATGTACCAGATGAAACGGTCCAGAAATGATGCATGAAGAGAAGGGTGAAAATCGGGCAGTGAGTACCGTGACCCCTTACTGCGACCAGAGATCGCGATGAGTCGCTTGCGACGAAAATGGTGATTTCTGGCAGTGAGCACCGCGATCAGTCATCGCGACCATGGATCGCGATGAGCTGTTCGCGGTGAAAAATGGGAATTTTGGGCAATGAGCAACGCGACCACCAGCGCGACCATGGTACTGCGATTGTTGCTCGCGATGAAAGCGGTAGAACTTCTCCAGTGAGTACCGCGACCAGGTGGCCCGACAACAGGTCGCGATGACGGTCGCGATGATCGAATTTGTATAAAAAAAGAAAGCTTCTCGAGGAAGCCAAGCAGAAAAAAAAAGAAGCAGAAAATGGGAAAGGGCAGAAAAGAAAGAAAGGAGAGAAAGGAAAAGAGAGAGAGAAAGGAAGAGAGAGAAGAAGAGAAGAAGAAGAAGAAGAGAAGAGAAAGAAGAGAAGAAGAAAAGAAGAAAAGGAAAGAAAAAAGAAAGAAAAAAGAGGAAAACCCAAAAGGAAAAAAGTGTACAAACGGTATCCAGGTTGGTGTACACTCGTCTTTGAAATTTTTATGGTTTTTTTATGTGTTTTTGATTTGAATGCGAATTTATTTAAATATTTTGATGGATAAATATTTATATAGTGTTCGATTTGAATCTACTGATTTATTTCGATTCTCAAGAAATTGTATAAGAATATTGTTTGAATTACTAGAATTGTTTCGGACATTTTATTGTTGAATTCGAAAGAAAAAGGAATGTTTTAATATAAATGTTATGAATTTCTTTATACGATTTGATTTGAATTTATTTCCGATTTTGAAAAGTATCATGATTTGCGATGTTGAATGATTTCGAATACGTTATGATTATTGTTTTATGAATATCAGTATTATTGAATTGATGAATGTTAGTTGAAAAGAAAATTGAGTATCTGACATTGTGAAACGGCCCTAGGATACGTAGACATAGAAATGGATATCGGAGATTGGTATACCAGCTGGGTTCATTTAGCAGTACTGCACCGACATTGATATTGATATTGATGATTTATTATGTATCTCCTCATGGATTCGTCCAGGGGTAGGGAGACACGTACCTCCTCACGGATTCGTCCTGGGGTAGGGAGACACGTACCTTCCTAAGGATTCGTCCTGGGATAGGGAGCTATGTACCTCTCTAGGGTCCGAACCCTCGATCCTAGAGTAGGGAGATACATACCACTCTTAGGATTCATCATAGGGTGAGAGTTATGTTCGACAGACAGGCACTGTGGTCGAACGACCCATATTCCAGTCCTGGTTTATGTTGAGTATTCTAGAGGGCTAGAATTGAGATTGTTTTAAAAAGAAATGTTTACAAAAGAATTCATGATTTGGTTTTATATTGATTATTAATTGTATTGAGTTGAGTTGTTTCTATTGAATTAATTTCATCAATTTTATTTCTGTAAAGCATGTTTAGATATGATAACATTGTGATAATTTATTATGAAAAGTTATTTATGATTTTTATAAATGAGTTTAGTGTACACCCACTAAGCTATATGCTTAGCGCGTCGGTTTTTATCACGCGTAGGTCACAGGGATACCGAGACAGAGAAAGAGTAGAGAGGAGGTACCTACAGATTGAAGAGTTCAGAGTCACCACATTTATTGGGTAGTTATATAGTTTTGTATGTTCTATTCAGTAAGCATGCATATACAGAAGTCTGTAAATTTGATGAGTATATATGTTTTGTAAATAATTTTCTGATTTCTGTTTTTCATTTTTAAAGGTTTGTAAATATTGGATTATGAATTATTTTATTTTAAAACTGTTGGGAAGTCGCACTAAACGGCAGAGTGCGCATTTGAATGAAGTGACATGTGAAGTGTTGTTGTGAAATTATTTGATTTGATTTTTATTTTAAAACAGGTTTTGGAAAATCAGAAAAATAGAGGGAACTCTGCCGAAATTTTTAAAAATAAAGTTTGATGGGCTCACTAGAAATATATTTTTAAATTACAAATTTATATGATTTTATATAGTTTTCCGTTTATAAACAGAATCAAGAAAGTATTTGAAAACCCGGTAGCGCTCCCTGGGTTGATCCAGACGGGTCGGGTCAGAGGGTGTTACATTGCATGCATGAGAGGAACATAAGACCAATGCTTGCTCACCATGTAGTTTACACGTGGAAGAAGATTACATGCATCCCTTGCCAGCCCTTGCATAGAAGATTTGAAGAAAACAGCAGCTGTCCATCCCGTAAAAAAAGAAGAAATCAGCAGCAGGTCATGGGACCTGGTCACCGCAACCATGGGTCGTGCGACCTGTGCTCGCGTGCAAAGAGAGTTCCAACACAGTGGGTAACGCGAGCCATCTTGCGAGCTTGGGTTGCGTGCGTCGATCGCGCGGAGAAGAAGTGCAAAACCAGTAGGCAACGCGAGCAGCATCCATACGACCTGGGGTCGTGCCTGTTCATCGCGTGGAATAAGTGAATTGCAGCAGTGTACATCGCGACCAAGTGGTGCTACCGCTGGTCGCGGTGCAGTGGTCGCGCGAGGGAGAATTTTAGCAGCCCTAGCTACACACTATAAAAGCAACATGACGCAACCACTTTAAGAGGCTCGGCCAGCACGATTTCGGCAGCTTCAAGCTATGATTTTGGCCAACTTTTCACTACTCTTCATCATCAAAAACACCAACCTTCATCATCAATCATCAACACAAAGTTAATTCATGGATTGCTTCAAGTATTCATTAAGAGAAGACGAAGATCAACGAAGGAGAAGTCCAAACCGAAAGCGAGTGGATTTCGATTCTCGACATCATCGAATGGATTGTATTGCATCCCTTATCTTGTTTTTTTATTTATTTGAAAGCATGAGTGGCTAGTTTGTTGTTAGGTGGTTACAGAACCATGAACGGATTCAGATTAATTTGACTATGTAATATTTTTTATATGTTATTACATGATTTGGACTTTGAGTTATTTCTATATTATCTTATTGTGATTTAATCTTGTTCAATGCAATTACGAAAGCGATTGCAAGTTCTTTGATTAGAACCAATTTGATATATATATATATATATCTATATGTTATAATTGTTATGAGTATTATTTGATGTTATCAACTGCGAATATTCGTGTGTCTAATGCATTTACAATAGTAGTTTGCAAGTATCTAGAGTAAGAGCAATTTGATATCACTGTGATTGGAGAAATCGTCAGATTACAATAGGACTTAATGGACTCTAAATCGACCCTAGGTTAATTTTGATAAGAAATTACTCAATTGACTTAGTCTTCAATTAGCTACGGGTTCCTTTTTAATACACTCTAAAACCAATAGGTGTGTTTAATTGGAATTCCACACCCTTGCGTGACCAACACAACGTGGTGTATCCTAAGCTATTAAAGTCGTATCTTGTCAATAACGTGCTTAATAATAGTCAATGTTTCCTTATCCCGGATTGGGACCATGTGACCACCTAGCGTTTCTTTCCATTTGAATTCGTCTCGCATTAGTTGATTGTTTTAGTTAGTTGTAGTTTAAATTCGAAAAATCCCAAAACAATTGATTTATTTTTATTGCTTAGGTTCAATATCTAGTTTATAGAATTAGCACAACACTTCCTTGTAAATTCGACCCCGTACTCACGGAATTTATTACTTCGACACATCCTGCACTTGGGATTAACCCACGCGTTGTGAGCGTGTCAATCTACGATTGAGCTTCAGTTGTATAAATACTCTCTTGTATTCAGATTGTTACTAATGAGAAAACACAATTACTGTTGCTATCTTTTCTCTTTCCAGAACTCTCTCATCTCGTTTTCTTCTCTGTGCAAATTCTCTGTGTTTCCAGATTATTTGTGTTGAGTTCGTCATAGCTAAACCTAGATACATGTTTTACACAATCGTAAAAGAATCAGATTGGGGGCGATTATTCGCAATCATGCTGGTATGGTGATGTTATCAAGTTTCAAGTGCATGTAGGTTCTTTTTTCTCCAAAAATTGCTGAAGTAATGGCTGTCTTGTTTGGGCTGACACTTGCGGTTGAATGAGGATTCCATTCCATCTGCCTTAAGACGAATTCTGCTAATGTTGTGAAGCTTGTCAGTGAGGAGGCCAGGTCATTGTCTAAGATCAGCCATGTTATCGACTATTATAAGGTTATTATTTAGTTGGCTTTAATTCCGTGAGAAAACGTATTTGTTTGTAAGTCTTAGTTAGCTTAGTTAGAGTATGAGTTAAGCGCTTTGAAGATTCGAAAAAATCATGCGAAGACGACAAGCTTATGAGATTACTCAATAGGGTATTCTAAAGGTAAATTCGAAGAGTTGAAAACTCTCTTACTCTTGAGATTTTTTAGGATTCACACACTCATATATAACATGTTCATGCATCATTATTTGAGTGCTTACATGTTGATTTTGATATTTTATAAGTGTGGAGTCTTAAATATTTTGTTTTGGTATAGTTTAAAAATTATTTTCAAATATTTCATGTAAAATCTTACATTTGGATATTTTTTGGTCTATAACTTTTTATCTACACATCTAAATGATATTTTATATTTTGGAGATGAAACTACACATTTATACATTTCCATCGATATAAAGAACGAAAAATTTTGAGTTCGTTTGGATAAGATACGAAAGAATCGAAAACATGAGAAGCGTAAAAATATGGTGCATGACGACAGCAAGCCACCACCCAAGGCAGTGAATTATCGCCTGGGGCGGCGAACCATGACAGTGGGCTACCACCTGAGGCGATAAATCTCCACCCAAGGCGGCATGTTGCTGCCCAGTTTGTGCCTTTCTAGATTTTAGCTCTTCTACTCCTGTTTCGATGTCCGTTTGAATTCGTAATGTGTTTTTAAAGATTTAAATTGTTTTAGGAGAAGTTGGAAAATTTCTTGAGCTACAAGATGTCATCTTTTATGAAATTTTTGTTTTGTTTTATTTGTTTTGGGAAATAACTCCTTCTCTTTAATAGATTTTGGAAAACCTTCTAGTGGTCTATTTTCTATTCCTATTAGAATTAGGGTTCTCTATTAAGCCTACAAATAGTGGAGTCAAATTCATTATTCATAAACTCTCATATTTTTATTTTCTCTCACATTGTTTTATTGTTTTGTTGCTTTTATTGTTTTATTGTTTTATTGTCCGTGAAAGGTTAGAGCTTTTCAAAGCTAGATTATATTGATATTGTTTCTTTGTTTCCTAGTCTATACATAATAGGGGTGGGCACCCAACCCGTAACCCAACCCAACTCGACCAATCCAACCCATAACCCCACCCAACCTAACCAACCCAGTACAACTCGCATGCATTGGATTGGGTTAATTTTAAGATTGGGATGGGTTGGGTTACTAAAATGTAACCCAACCCAATCCGACCAACTCGATAAAAATAATATAAAATGAAATATAATTGTGTGTATTACTTTTTATTATTTTTATTGTGAACCTTTTTTTTTTTAAGAGATCTATGAAACAAATTTATATACCTAATTTTTAATATTTTTATTTTATACCATAAAAATATAATATATAAATACATTTATTGAAAAGAATACATAACATTGAACCTACCTAAGGTTTGTTGAATTATACTTAGAATCAAAGTTTATAAAAACTCACACCGAACTCTTATTATGTTAAATTTGACCGTTAAAAAGTAGGATTAACCGTTAAAAACAAGGAAAAATAGAAGAAAAAGCGAGAGGTCCATGGTGAATACACCATAGATCCACCATGGATCGCGAAATAGATGAGGCTTTAGCTTACCTTTTAACGGTCAAACTTAACGTCAGGGAGTTCGGTGTGAGTTTCTGCAAACTTTGATTCTAGAGCAAAAAATAGCAATACCCCCTGAGGTTTGTTCATCTACAAGTGAAATCAATTTTTTGGGTTTATTGACAAACTCCATCCAATTTAACAGTTGATCTTGTTTGACTGTTAAAAAGACCAAAATGCCCTCAAATAATATATAAAATTACTAATATTTATTAAATTAAAAACAATTAAAAAGATGAGATTGACGGTAGAGATTTTAACCTTTTTTTTAGTTTGTTTATTTAATGAATAGTAGTAATATATATATTATTTAGGGCTATTTTGGTCTTTTTAACAGTTAAACATGGTCAATTGTGAAATTAGATGGTCAATTGTGAAATTAGATGGAGTTTAACTAATGGCAGGGGATGTCTTTGTCAATAAACCCAAAGGTTAATTGTATACAAACTTTAATTATTATGTTGATTGAAATAAATAATAGATTGTCTAATCAAGAGATATTCGACGAACTAATTATAATTGTAAAATAGATGAGGGACTTTGATAGAGACTTTCCAATTTTGATAAATTGTTAATTTTGTAATTTATATAACAAACATTAAATAAAATATGTATTATATGTTGTGTTTTGATTTTAAAGCTTTGAAGAAATTTAAACTATATATAATATGATATTATGGTGAAAAATTATTGTGAAATAGAATTTCGATATAACAAAATTTGAATTCAAACATTTTTAAATAATATATAAAATAAAATTAGTTTTATTGGGCTTAAAACCCAACCTGACCAAAATTGGGTTGGGTTATAATTTATATTTGATTAGGTTGGGTTGAAAACGCTAACCCCTAATATATAATATGTTTGATCTTACATATTATTTAATTGTTCATTCATTATTAGCACTTATATCAGAGCTCAATAATTTGATGGGTTTTGGTTCTTTAACCCAACGAAAGAATCGTGAAGTCTTGCAGTGCGGGATATTTGTGAGTAGCATCAGCAAGGTTTACTAGTAAAAAGTCTGCGGGTGTGTAGAATTGAGTTATAACAAGAGTCGTGTGACTGAATGGTCAATAAACGTAAGTTGTAAACAATATACCAACTAGTGAAATTGGTGTTCGATGTGCTAAATGACTCACGAGTTGGTCCAGTGATTATTACCTGTTGAGGTTAAAAAATCTTATGTTAATTTTTTATTAGGTTTAATTATTTTTAAATTCCACATTCTTTTTGTTAAACCTATTCACCACCCCTCCCAGGTTTGCCATAACTGCAAATCCATATTTCAAATATATATCATATTATTTTCGCCAAATTTCTTCCTCAATTGAGGTATCTCACATCCCTAGATCGACTAATGTTATGGCACATTCTCTAGCTCATTTAGCTCTATTTGAGAATACACAATCGATTTTGGTTGGAAAACTTTCCACCATGAATTGGCAGCCTCATCCTTAAGGATGATGGATTTGATTGTAATGTCTCTAGTTAAGAAATGGAGTCAATTATTTTTGAAATATATATATATATATATATATATATATATATATATATATATTCCTGGCCGACCATTTAACCGCTACTCCAATCTCAACATTAGGTAAGTCTTTCTCTCTCTATCTCGTATTTTCTCTCTTTACAGAAAAATTATGTCTACGTCTATCTCCATATCTCATTTTCTCATTTTGACTTTGCCATCACATTGTTAAAGTGCTTGATTAAAGATTTGAAGGTGTTGACAGTAAAAAGTAGGTTAATAATGTAACATCCCGGATTTCGAATAATTAATTTTATATATGTGAAAATAAATTTTGTGATTGGAAGGGGTGTAAATGTAATTAAAAGTATGTTTATTTTTATGGTTTCCAGGTGGACCAGATGAAACGGTCCAAAAATGATGCAAGAAAAAGGAAAACTGAAGCAGAGAGCATCGCGACCTGGTCACCGCGACCACAGGTCGCGATGGCTTGCTGGCGGTGGAAAATGTGATTTTTGGCAGTGAGCATCGCGACCAGTCACCGCGACCACAGGTCACGATGAACTGCTCGCGATGAAAATGTCAAAATTTGGAAGTGAGCAACGCGACCACTAGCACGACCAAAGGACCGCGAGGAGTGCTCGTGAGCAAGGCGGTGCAAACGCTCCAGTGAGTACCGCGACCTGGTGGCGCGACCACAGGTCGCGACGACGGTCGCGACAGCCGAAAAAATATATAAAAAAAATTTGGCTTCCGCGAGAAGCCACAAACACACAGAACACAGAGAAAAGAAAGAGGCAGAGAGCGAGAAAGAAAGAAAGAAAGAAAAGAAAGAAAAGAAAGAAAAAGAGAGAAAGAAGAGAAAGAGAAAGAAGAAGAAGAAGAAGAAGAGAAAGAAGAAGAAGAAGAAGAAGAAGAGAAAGAATAAGAAGAAGAAGAAGAAGAAAGTGAAGAAGAAAGTGAAGAGGAAAGTGAAGAGAAAGGGAAAGAGAAGGAAAAAGAAATCGTAGAACCGCGATTTCTCGAACGAAAAACGGTATCCAGGTTGGTGTACTTTTGTTTACGGAATCTTTACGAAAAGTATTAAGTATTTCGTTTTCGTTTTCGTTTTCGTTTTCGATTTCGTTGAACTTGTTCGTTTTCGATTTTTGTATGAAAATTGTTTATTTTATATGAAAAATCGATGATTGATATACCTATTGTTGATTTTGGAATGATTTTATGATAGATCGCATTTTGATTGTGGTTTCGACTATTTTGATTTCGTTAACAATACTTGATTTAGATTTTCGTATAACTATTGATTATTTTTTTTGTGAAGGGAATTGTGTGAATTGTATGTTTATTGAGCAACTATTGTTTACTGAGTAACTATTGTGAAATTTATTGCGAATATAGTTTATCGGAAACGGCCCTAGGATACGTAGACATAGAAATGGATATAGGAGGTTGGTATACCAGCTGGGTTCACTGAGCAGTACTGCGCCGATACTGATTGCTATTGATGATTATTATGTACCTCCTCATGGATTCGTCCAGGGGCAAGGAGACACGTACCTCCTCAGGATTCGTCCTGGGGGTTGGGAGCCACGTACCTTCCTAAGGATTCGTTCCTGGGATAGGGAGTTATGTACCTCTCTAGGTTCCGTACCAACGGTCCTAGAGTAGGGAGATACGTACCACTCTTAGGATTTGTCCTAGGGTGGGAGTTTGACCCATATTCCAGTCCTAGTATGTTGAGTATTCTAGCGGGCCAGTATTGATTTGAATTGGAAAGCAAATTGAATGATTTTATCTAGTGTTTTGAAATTGATTTAATACGTGTAATTCAATGTTTATATTAAATGATTATTAAATGAGTTGCAAAAACGAATTGAGTAAGAATATTGTTTTAATTGAGGTTATGGTTTGATTTTGAAGGTAAATTGATTTGTAAATGATTAGAATGTGATTCGTTACTGATTAAAAGTTATTTATAATTATTTTTCATATTTGAGTTTATTGTACACCCACTAAGCTATACGCTTAGCGCGTTAGTTTTGTTTCTAATGCGTAAGTACCAGGGATCCCGAAAAAGCTAAAGACTGAAGAGAGAGAAAGATTTGCTGACAGAATCTCAGAGTTATTACAGTTGGATAGCTATATTGTTGTTATATATATATATATATATATATATATATATATATATATATATATATTCTGAAAGCATGCATATACAGAGGATTTGTAAATAGGTTTCGTAATATGTTTTGTAATTAAATATTTTATGATTTCTGTCTTTTATTATTAGAATGTTTGTAAATATTAAATTCTGAATGGTTTTATTTTATAAACTGTGTTGGAAAGTCGCACTAAACGGCAGAGTGCGCAATTGTTTGAAAATGATATTGAAGTGTTGTTATTGAAATTGTATTTGATTGAGTTGTGAAAAACAGGTTTTGGGAAAATCCGAAAAACAAACGGCACTCTGCCGAAATTTTGTAAAAAGTTTATTTATTGGGCTCACTTGAAAATGGTTTTAAAACAATCAACTATTTGGTTTACTAATGTTTTGAAAATCTATCGATGGGCTCACAACGGTTTTCAGATTATAAAATGCATTTAGAAAGTTTTGAAAGTCCGAGTAGCGCTCCCTGAGTCGGTCCAGCCAGGTCGGGTCGGGGGGTGTTACAAATAAAGTCAACAGGAGTTAATTGTGCCACGTGGAAGAGCCAAGCGGTCGGCAACTAATATGGATGAAAGCTTTGTCTATGCTGGTGTTGATTGAATTCTCGGAGGCAATCAAAACTCAATTAATTGGACTCGTTTGAGAGCGATAGATAAAAACAAAGAAAGATTATTAGGAGTGCCGGACTTGTACTGGCGATTAACCTCTGACGATTAAATCAGCATATATTTAATGAAGGATCAATGTCTTAAATGGTAGAGTTTTGGTTCTAAGAGTAATAATAATCATACCTTGTTCTTCCTTTTTTGAGGGTATTTATAGATGTCCCAAATCCCCCTTATCTCCCGTTTTGTCCAGGTATAGTTAGCCATCATGCATGCCATCAATCATCCACATATTCCCTAATCATGGGTTAATACATTCTCGAAGCGTGATTTGAGGGATGGGACAACCCCATTGGTTGTCAAATGGCTCAAGAGATCTTGTAATTAATGCACCGAATAATGGACCTTTAACTTAGGTTGTATGTGTAATCAATGTTATCGGATGCATTAAATACATGTAAACCCTCTCTAAGTGTGGTCATCCCTGACACCATCAATGCTGATGTGACAGGTAATAAATGCTTTGTAGAGGCATTTATTATGTTCGGAGGCATCTCCCTTTCACTGATCACTATCTCGACGCTAGATAGGGGTTTCTCAATATTGCGAGCTGCGAGTGTTGTTGAAGGAGTTCTCAGCATCAAAGGTGTCGGTAGTGTCGAGCATTTGCTTGATACCAAATGTCAAAATGGCAAATGTTTTATCCTCCCGAATAATTTATGTTTTTTGATAGGTGGTGACTTGGCACTTGACGAAAAACTACCCTCAATAGAAGGTTTAAAGAATTATTTCTATTCGCCACCTAAAACTGAAAAAACCAACTTGAATTGCACCGACCCAACCTTGTCCGATTCTAGTCAATATTCCCACACATTTCGGTTGGATTGATTTTCAAAATATAAAATCAATACTTTATCTAACAGTGACAATTTGGGTCATGATATGATGACCCAACACAAACCGAAAGCGACTTTAGCGAGTTAGTGTTGAGCTAATTAGATCGTGTCAAAAATTGTGTCAACCCGTTTAATAACTTATCGTGTTCGTGTTTAGCTAATCATGTTTTCGGTTGACATAATTACTAAAGCTACAACTATATTTTTAACTTTTAAAGGTATAAGGGTCCGTTTGGAAGAATTTTTTCGAGTAAAGTTTTTAAAAGTAGATCTTTTAGAAGTAGAGCTTTTAAGGAAAAATCGTTGGCCGTTTAGTTTTCAATTAAAAAAACTTTTTGAAATGATAAGATTACCAAAAAGACATGATTTTAAGTTAAAGGGCATTGTAAAATTAACAAAATATAATAGGATAGACATTTTAATGTGTTTAAAAATTTAAAAAGATCTACTTGGAAAAGTCTAAAATTTGAGATTCTTTGAGTAGACGTTAAATAATTTTTTTATTCGTCCAAAAGCTCTACTACTAGAGTGACAACCAATCGATATAAAAAAAAAATTGAAAAGAGCTTGTGGGATTAAAAAAAACTCTTTTATCCGGTAGATAAGCTCTTTAAAAAGTATAATAACTATAATTTTGACTTTCTCGATGTAAATACAATATGAAACCTTAAATTTAAAACTACAATATAAATATAGTACATGGTTTAGTCATATCATGTTGACCCAAATTTTATTGTGTTGTGTTGGTGTTTAAAGGGTTTGGCTCGATTAGTAATCATGTCGTATTCGTGTTGGGTTAAACACGACTCACCAACCCAGATTGTGAGCCATAACTTTATTAATTTGATTTGATTTTAGATAAAATTGAACCGAACCGACTCGTACACACCCATAGTTAAGAAGTAGAAATAATAATATTGTGCTCTTATTTGCCATTTTTATTTAGTCTTTAAATTTTTTAATAAATAATCTAATCTTTGTGAAAAAATTCCAATAACTTTCACAAATGACCATTTAAAAAAAAATGGATATTATTAAATTCCTTTATAGTTTGGGGTATTATACAATAGACACCTAATAGTTTTATTTATAGTCAAACTACTCTTATAATTTTATTTTTTAACCAAACATCCCCTTACCATCAGTTTCTGTTAAGTTTATAAGCGAAATTACTCTTTTACCTTTTAAGAAAAATAAAAAATATTGAAAAAAAATAAAAAAAAATGCATCAAATATAAAACAATTTTAAAAATTAAAAAATTAAAAAATAGGAAAATGAAAAATAAATAAAAAATATTAAAAAAATGGATCTCCACAGTAATATATTTTTTTTATTGTGGTCTGAGATAGACGGTGGATATCAATCTTTTTAAATTTTTTATTTTTTTATTATTTTATAATTTAGATGGATGGTAGAAGTTCATATTTTTATATTTTATTTTTTTTTAGCTTCATTGATATCATAAGTTAAAAAAAAATTAATTTAAAATTTATAGTCATTTACCCATATACCATTGGTCCTATTAAATTTTGAACAAAATATTTAACGGTTAAGGATATTTTAAAAATTAAGAATAATAGTAAGAAGAGTTTTATTATAAAATAAAATTATATACGATAGTTTGACTATAAATAAAATTATAAGTAATTTTTTATCTAATTATCCTAAATGCGAGATATTAATACTATTCTAATATATATATTTTCTATCAATCTAAGAAGTGGACCACCCATTATTTTAATTTCAACATCGTGATGCAAGGGTCGTATTTTGACGTTTATAGCATGAAAATCAAGCTAACGGGTTTGCAAATATTTTCAACTCTTTCTTTGTGTATTTTTGTTTCTACTCATTGAAGGCGAAGGTAGAGGATAGGGGTATTTGGGTCTACTGATTTGAATAAAGAAATTTAGCTAAAATTTGAAAACTAGGATGTGAGCTTCTATAATCTTCCATGATTTCACACAGCTGGTATCACTTATTAGATAAAGGAGATTCGTTTTAGGAATGTCTTTCTCTCACATCATATAATATATCAAATCCCCCTCTGAATGGGTCACTATTAATTTGGTTACTAAATATTAAAAAATTATTAATCTTTTAACACATTTTCGTTTATTGATATTTTTGGACCCTAACTTTTTAAAAATATATCAATTTGATCATTTTGTAAGTTAACTGTTAGTCAAACTTAACGGTTCCAAAAATATTTTAATCTATTAATGGGTAAAATTTGAGGTTAAAATTATAATTTTGACTCATTTATATAGAGTCAAGGACAAATAAGTTTTTTTTCTAATTCTGTGAAGTTTGACCGTTAAAAAATTAGTCAAAGAGATCAGAATGATACATTTTCAGAAAATTAGGATCCAACAATATTAATAATCAAAATTAAATTAAAAAATTAATAATTCTTAAAAAGTTAAAAATTAAATTAATAATTGCCCTTAGATAAAGGAGATTCGTATTAGGAATGCCCTTCTCTCACATCATGTAATCTATCAAATCCCCCGCTCTATAAATATTTCTTGTTATTGCAGTTTAAATAATTCATGGTAATTCATGTAACTTCTAAATAATAATATTTTTGTTTTGAACAAATGTGACACCGAATAAGTGAGAATTCACTAGGAGTAGTTTTTTTTTTTTTTTTTTACTTAGTATTTAATCATTCTGAATTAGACATATAAAATTATTTTCATTTATTTTTTTAAAATGGTCAAATAATTTGAAAATGTTAAAAAAATAATTTAAAATAAAAAGTTAAAAAAATCATATTTTATCACTTAATGTCTAACTACTCAATCATAATTATATTATTTTTTTCTATAATTATTATTTTTATATTAATATATTTCTAAATTTATATTTATTAATATATTTCTATCTTAAAAATACAAAAAATCAACACTTTTATTTAATAATTAGAAATAAAAAGACAAACATATCATTTAAGTTTTAGATTTCAGGTTTTAGTTTCTCGTCAATCATTAGAAAAATTTAGGTCTATTTAATCTTCAGATAAAAAAAATAAACGACCCGTAAGTAGTATATAAACTGTCCAAATCTGCTCTCATAACCAAAAAAATATTCACTCTTATGTATATTAGGGAAGAATATCTCTACACGTGCTCATAATTGTGCCTGGCGACCTTGAATTCCAATCACAAATGTAGTAAGCCATGGCGAAACTAAGGAGGTTCATAGGGTCATGACCCTTTGACTTTAAAAATTTTAATTTTTACCTCATAAAAATTATATATATATATATTTTTTCAAATTTTTAATTTTTTCATTTTAACCCTTCCAAAATATTTTTATTTGAATATTATGACCCCTTCGAATAATAAAATGTTGGCTCTCTAACCCTGACAACAAAGGAGGTGCACACTACTTAAACGATAAATAGATGGATAAATATAATAATATTTTTTTTTATGTAAGGTAATACTATTTGATTTAATTATTTTTTATTACAGACGTCATATTTTTAAAGATCGATGAATCTAATGGCCACTGTAGTTTTTGTCATAACCATCCCACACATTGAAAATAATAATAATAATAATTAATTATACAGTTTATGTTAATTCGGTCAAAAACTTAGAAGGATAAAATTATCATTATTACAGAGATAAGTAAAAAAAGAAGGCTTAAAGCAATAAATTATGGCTCAGTGCTCAATACACGTTAAGTATGTAGGAAGAGTTTCAGGTTTAATTATTTTTAAGTACATTCGTTGAAATTTGAACTTTAAGTGTTACCTGTCTTCAACGGAATTGGTCGAGTTTAATCTGTACTGCAGTGTTAAAAAAATAATTAATAATTTGAGCCTTAATGTTACGTGTCATGAACAGAATTAGTCGAGTTTAATCTCCAGAGCGGTGTCAAAAAAAAAAAAAAAAACAAGCTTAAAACCAAAACAATCCACCACCAGGTTGCTTTGCAAACCACGTTTCTCTCTCTTCTAAAAAATCCAGTATTTATGAGGCTTTTGTTCCTCGTAGTGCTTTTCCTCTTAAACATTTCTCAATCATCTTTTCAGTTCCATGGCTTCTCTCCTTTTCTACTCAATCCCTTCTTTTCTTCCTAACTTTCCATAGCTTTATATTCAGCCTCTCCTTTTTTTTTTTTGGTCTCACAATCATACTTGTTTTTTGGGTAGTTTGTTTGTTCTCTTTAAGGTGCTTTAAAACATTGAAAATTGGAGCAGATATAGAGGTTATAGTGGTGGGGGTTATAGATTTTGTGTCCTGAGTTTTGGGTTTTGATTGAATCCCAGTTGGGTTTTTGCGGGGATGGAAAACATATGTGGAGTTGATGGTAAGGAAGATGATCAGATGGATTTGCCTCCTGGGTTCAGATTCCATCCAACTGATGAAGAGCTCATCACTCACTACTTGTACAAGAAGGTGTTTGATGTGGCCTTTTCTGCTAGAGCTATTGGTGATGTTGATTTGAACAAGTCTGAGCCCTGGGAATTGCCTTGTAAGTTGTTGTTCTCGTTGTTGTTGTTGTCTTGTTATAATGAATTGGGAGCTTATCTAATTTTCTCTTTCTTTATTTTAACTTTCTTGTTCGTGCTTGTGTGATTGAAGGGAAAGCAAAGATGGGAGAGAAAGAGTGGTATTTTTTTTGTATGAGAGACAGAAAATACCCAACTGGTTTGAGGACCAATAGGGCCACTGTATCTGGATATTGGAAGGCCACAGGAAAAGACAAAGAGATTTACAGAGGAAAAACACTTGTTGGAATGAAGAAAACCCTGGTTTTCTACAAGGGAAGAGCCCCTAAAGGAGAGAAAACCAACTGGGTCATGCACGAATATAGATTAGATGGTAAATTCTCTGTCCATAACCTACCCAAAACTGCCAAGGTATATATACTAATTCCTCTGTTTTTATTTTTCCTCTGTTTACAGTTTTTGTATGTGATCTTAAATTTCTTTTTCTTTTTTTTTGGCTTTTGTTATGCAGAATGAGTGGGTGATTTGCAGGGTATTTCAGAAGAGTTCTGGTGGCAAGAAAACTCATATCTCAGGACTACTAAGAGTTGGCTCTTTTGGTAATGAATTGGGTCCTTCTGGTCTACCCCCATTAATGGATTCTTCTCCTGATAATGGCAACAAGATCACCAAATTGGTGGCCAATTCGGCTTACGTGCCCTGCTTCTCCAATCCTATTGATGTTCAAAGAAACCAACAAAACTCGATTGATTGTTTCAACAATCCCCTCTTATCCGTTTCTTCGAACCTCACCAATGTTTTCCCACGAATACCACCCACAAATCCATTTTGTTCTCCAATTCCATCAAACATGCAATTTCCAGGTAACGTTTTGATGCAACAACAAGACCACTCATTCCTGAGGGCCTTAATAGAAAACCAAGGAATAGGATCTAACATGAGCCAGAGTTTCAAAACAGAGAAGGAGATTATCAGTGTCTCACAAGATACAGGCCTCACTGCTGATGTAAATAATGAAATCTCCTCAGTTATGTCCAATCTTGAAATGGTGAAGAGGCCATTTGATGATCAAGAAGGGCCTTCCACTTCAGCTGCAGGATCACTGGACCCTTATTCTTTTTGGAATTGTTGAGATTAAATTATATATAGCCAGCATTAGAAGATATCAACTTTCTATTATTGATGGTGTGTGTGTATAGATTTTCTGGAATCTAATTGAAGAATTGAAAGAAACTGAAGTATGATATTATTATTATTATTATTATGTATTTGTAAGAAATTATATCAACTTTTAATGTTATTTCAGGTTTGTGTTTTGATATTGCCATGATTAATTGATTATTTTTCAAACTGCTTGGACACAAAATTTGTCATATAATGAGATTCAGTTGGTGGCTACCTGATCTTATTTTTGTAATTTCTCTTATAAAATTATGCAGTCTGGCCTGTGATTTGCTAGTGTTTACATCATTGAGAACATGAGTTTCATTCTGATCAGTTTTTTATTCTGAAAAGAAATATCAGCTTGTGGGGACTCAACTATCTGCTATAATTTCAGGTTGTGTGGACTCATCTCAATTTGTTATTCACAAATCTCTCTCTCTCTCTCCACACACACACGTACACAGACTTACACATTCTCTATTGTATCTGCTAAAGTCCAAGTATCAGAAGTCAAGGACTCTCTCTCTCTCTCTCTCTCT
The DNA here is from genome assembly GCA_003430845.1 of Xanthoceras sorbifolium. NCBI lineage: Eukaryota > Viridiplantae > Streptophyta > Magnoliopsida > Sapindales > Sapindaceae > Xanthoceras > Xanthoceras sorbifolium. The sequence goes on from CM010610.1 coordinate 2,627,264, forward strand.
CCCCTCTTTCCCATCCCTCCATTGTTCATGCATCTATGTTGTAAGATTCAAATACTTCTTTAATATGTATAACTACAATTAATACATATATCAGCTACATCCGATCATTATGTATCTTGACTTAAAAGTAAATGTCTGGCCATACTGTTTATGGTTTAATCTCAGTAAATCTCGTAGTGAAGATAACAGATAGGTCCCGTAGTGAAGATAACAACTTATATGTATTATAGAAGACTACCCTATTTATCTTCCTTCATCAAATCCCAATCTCTTAAGACTTATAGATGAATATATCACCACTATAGAATTACTTGACAGAGCAAGTGGGCATCAAATCTCATTGTTTAATAATAGGAGGGACATAGCCACATAGGCCCCTTATAATTTATTTATATATTATTTAAAAAAAAAAGAAAAAGAAAGAAAAATGACATAGGCTACATATTTATATTCTTAACTATAGAGAGGAACGAGGAGATAAAGTTGGGAGATCAAAATATAACTAGGAATTTTCATCATAATTTGAAGCTATGAATGAGAAATGTAAACAAATATAATGTGTTTTTAATTTGCTTCAACATATTATAAGACAAAATCATTAAAATAAATATTTCATAATTAATTTTACCAAATATATTTAATTTTCATAAGATATATCATAGTTTCACATATTTCCTAAATAACTAATGACTAAATTTTTTTGAGCTTGGCAAGTTGCTGGCGTTGCGGGAGGGGTTGCTGCTGGCCAAAGAGTTGAGCTTAGTTATTGAGTGGGTTGAGTTAGATGCTGTTAATGTTGTGGTTAGGATATCTAGCTCTTTTCCTAGTTCTTCTGTGGATCCTATTGTTAATGATGTCAAGGTTCTTTTTAGGGACGTGGGAGTTTCCATCTGTCATGCCATTCCTCGTTCAAGGTATGGAATGACACATTCTCTTGCTTTCCTAGCCTTTTCCTCTAAGGAGGAATTTTGTTGGTTTAATCCTGAACCTGGCTTTTTTGTTAGTCTTTTGTAATAGAAGTTTTCTTACAATAAAAAAATAATGACTAAATTTTTATATATAAATTATTATTTTATCAAAAAATCGAGGCCAGGATCCCCAAGCCCCCAAAGGGGTCTGTCCCTATTTAAGTATAAATTTATTTACATATTGACACAAATAATGTTAATTTACACTATTCATGAATGTTATAATTAGACGTGCAATGTAAATGAAATTAAAATTTACATTACTTGTCTTTTTCATTTGTTTTTCTCATATGCATACTTATTCACAAATATTTTCAAGTGGGATGTTTGTATTTAACAAAATTCTGATCCTAGTAATGATAAATTATGAATAATCTTGATGAAAAGTGTTCTAGCCATAAATGATTATCATTTTTGTCATGAATTATCTTATGACAACGACCGTGACATCTTAAGCTTTGGCCTCGATATAGGTGCGGTGAGGGTGAACCAGATGTGCGTGGGTGCATGAGGTGCAATGTTCCCTGCTGGTGAAACGATCAGCCTATCCACTAACTATTTTCTTTACCAAAAAAAAAAAACCGCGACATCTTTATTAAATCCATACCACCACATGCATATAAAAATAATTATATTTAATTTTTATTTATAGCGCTATATATATATATATATATATATATATATATATATATATATTTGAAGTCTTGTGATTCCTTCACATTATCAAGTACTCATTCATTTCGTACATTTACTAATAACTTAAGTGATGAATGTATCTTACTTCCCCTTTAGTGGTGAGGATTCAAGTCTCATCATATGCATTTATAGACATGTGTGGGTAATTTTTTTTCCTTTGTTGTGGGCGTAAATATCTCACGTTATGAGAATAGATATTTAGATCGCAATTCATTTCGACATGTCTCGACAGACATATAATTAATCTTGTAATTGGGTAATTTTTTCCCTTTATTGTGGATGTAAATATCTCATGTTATGAGAGTAGATATTTGAATCGCGATTCATTTTCAGTTGATTCCGACAGATTTATTATTAATCTTGTAATTGGATAATATTTTCCATTTATTGTGAGCTTAAATATTTTCCGTTATAAGAGTAGACATTTGGATCAGAATTTATTTTCATATAAACTTATTATTAATCTTATAATTATACGTTTAAAAAAAAAAAAAAAGTACTCATTCATTTGATAATCCTTAGAATCTGTTTTGAAGGTGTAATGCATGATGCAAGAATGTCGTTTAAGGTTGTTATTTAATATATTTTGGGTTTATAGCATGTGGTGTTTTGATATTTGGCACATGATATATATACAATATCTCATCTCTCCACCTCCATCTAACAAATTTGAGTCCTCTACGACTTGCTTCTTTAACTATATGGAAAATAAACAGTTTTGTCTTTTATAAATTTTTTAACATTCATTCTTATTTTTTCTTCCTACCTTCACTCGCTAAGTAAGTGATCAACCAACCAATCAAATGTCTTACTTACAACCAATTTATATACCTATATCCACCAACCATATACAATTATATATCACCTCCGGTACGAAAATTTTTTAATTTTTTTTTTAAAAAATAATAATTAATTCGTTTATAATAAATTAGAAGGAGTATGGCTAACGGTATGGAGGTCTTTGCCAATAAATCTAAATATTAATTCTGTTTATAGATGTAGCACCCCCCGACCCGATCCGGCCGGACCGACCCGGGGCGCGCTACCCGGACTTTCACATCTTTTCAAAACTTCATTTTTCATTTCAAAATCAGTGTGAGCCCATAAAACATTTTAAAACTTTTTACGAAAATTCGGCAGAGTACCGTTTATTTTTCGGACTTTCCAAAAACCTGTTTTTACACAATCAATTCAATACCAATTTCAATAACACTTCAATAACAATTTCAAACAATTGCGCACTCTGCCGTTTAGTGCGACTTTCACAAATAGTTTATAAAATAATAACAAATCAGACTTTACTATGTACATTTAAATAATAAAAGACAGTGATCATAAAATAGTTAATTACAAAACATTTTACAAAACGTATTTACAAATTTCCTGTATATGCATGCTTTCAGAATATATATACACATAACGAAAATATAGCTACCCAACTGTACAATCTCTGTGACTCGGTCTGCAACTTGCTATTCCTTCAGTCTCTAGCCTCCTCTGGATTCCTGGTACCTACGCGTTAGAAACAAACTAACGCGCTAAGCATAAAACTTAGTGGGTGTACTAAAATCTCAAATAAATAAAGCACAATATATATATTTCAAAACAATTTCAATCTATGGCATTTCAAAACAATTAAATTTCGAAAATTAAGCATTAAACAATTCCAATTACTTTAATTTCAATAATGAAGTCGATAATGAATGCTATGAATGAAATCATTCGGTTCACTTTTCAATTTCAATCAATTCTGGCCCACTAGAATACTAAACATTCTAGGACTGGAATATGGGTCAATGTGACGTCCGGGGTTGCCCCGCAACAACAGTCACTGATATCACGTGATTGTCCGAGATTGCCCCGCAACAACAATCACTAATATCATCGCGATTGTCCGAGATTGCCCCGCAACAACAATCGCTAGCATCATTGTGATCGTCCGAGATTGCCCCGCAACAACAATCACACAATAATAACGGCGCAGTACTGCTCAGTAAAACCCAGCTGGTATACCAACCTCCTATATCCATTTCTATGTCCAAGTATCCTAGGGCCGTTTCGATATAACATTTTCAAATAATAACTATAATTTATAAGTCCACGGTCAACTCAATAAATATATACAATTCAAACGATATTCTTAAAATATACATATATGATTTCATGAAAAGTAAACAATATTCACACAATGTTCTAACACTAGTAATTTCAAGGAAAATAATATAAACACATAATAACTAAATTCTTCAAATAAATCGCAGATTCAGACTAAAAATACTTAATACATGTTGTAAAGATTTCGAAAACGGGTGTACACCAACCTCGGTACCGTCTTTTCGTTCGAGAATCGCGGTTCTACGATTTCTTTCTCTTCTCTTTTTCCTTTCTCCTTCTTCCTCTTCTTCCTCTTTTTCTTTTCTTTTCTGTCTTCTTCTTCTCTCTTCTTCTTCTTCTTTTTCTTCTCTCTTTTCTCTCCTTTTCTCTCTTTTTCTCGGTTCTTTCTCTCTCTGTTCTGTTTTCTCGCTTCTGCGAGAAGCTTCTATTTTTTTTATATTTTTTTCGCCATCGCGACCGCCGTCGCGACCTGTGGTCGCGGCACTAGGTCGCGATGCTCACTGGAATGCGCGCACCGCCTTCCTCGCGAGCGTGCCTTGGTCGCGCGAGTGGTCGCGCTACTCTCTGCCCGTTTTTAACACTTTCATCGCGAGCAGTCCATCGCGACCTGTGGTCGCGGTGGCTGGTCGCGTTGCTCACTGCCAGGTTTTGCCATTTTCATCGCGAGCAAGTCATCGCGACCTGTGGTCGCGGTACTCACTGCCAGATTTTTGCGTTTTTCACCGCGAGCGAGCCATCGCGACCTGTGATCGCGGTGACCAGGTCGCGATGCTCTCTGGTCCAGTTTTCCAATTTTTCATTTTTCATTTTTCACTATTCAATCCGGTCCACTGGAAATCATAAAATAAACATACATTTAATTACCTTTACACCCCCTCAAATAGTAAAATTTTATTTTTACATATTTCACATATATCAAAAATTCATCACCCGAAATCCGGGATGTTACAATAGATGAACAAATCTTAAAAGGTTTAGCTGTTATTTGCTCTAAACCGAATCTTCAAATTTGTAATGGGAATGAGATTTGGATTTAAAATTTTTGACACCGCAATGAAATACTTATTCATAATTTATCTAAGAATTTATCTTAATTTTTTGATAACTGACTTAATAAAGACATCTATTCGTACATAAAACTCTCCAAACATGTATTTGGGTTATTGTGACCGTTTTAATTTTTAAAATTATATTTACTCCATTGAATATAAATTAAAGAGTAAATAACAGTTAGACTTCCTAAGGTTTACTAATCTACAAACAGAATAAACATTTAAGTTTATTGACCAAAATCTCCACTAACGTTAGTCAAACTCCATTCAATTTAATAGTTGACCATGTTTGACTGTTAAAAAGACTAAAATACCCTCAAATAATATATAAAATTACTAATATTTATTAAATTACAAAAATATAAAAAAAAAAGTTAAAAAGATGAGATGGACGGCGAATATTTTAACCTTTTTTTAGTTTTTTTATTTAAGGAATAATAGTAAATATATATTATTTTACTATTTTTAACAGTCAAACATAGTCAATCGTTAAATTTAATGGAGTTTGACCAACAATAGGGGAGGTCTTTACTAATAAATATATGTTAGAGCAACTCCAATGCTATTATGCATTTGGAGAAAATTGAGTGCCACATAGGATCTATATTGAAAAAGTTAAAAAAACCCTCTTCAATGTAATTATCTAACTTCAATATTGATATGATGTAGTAAAAAAAAGTTAGAGAATATCAAGTAGAGTTTCTAATTTTAGATATCCTCCTTGATATGCTGACTAGGATTTCTAATTTTTTCCACTAAAATAATTGTAACATTTTCTCAATACATTTAATTGACATATTGAATTGGAGAGAGTGTATGATGACTGGCTTATGGTGATTGGTTTGAAATTACTATTTAAATACTTACATTGGAGAAGTGAATATACATTTTCATAATTTTTTTGATAATGTGGATTTATATTATCTAAAAATACTGATATAACAATATTTAGATACTAAAAAATATATATTTATATTAGATATACTCTATTTGCGCTAAATCAAATTTTTTGTAATGGGAATGAGATTTGATTTAAAATATATGTGTATGAAATACTTTTTTTTCCAAATGGGTATTTGTGTAATTGGACTAGTAACTAAAACCTAGGAACCTAGGAAGTGGAAGTCCCACCAGACGTTAACGAAGTTTCGTCGTGTGCTAGGTCCCACAAAACAAAAGGATGAGATCAGAGTTAGGCCCTTTTTAACGGTCGACACGTAATCAAGTGGGACCCTAGCCTATTACCGCGCTAACGAGACAAACTGTTCAGGTTTTAGCTTGCGTCACTGGCTGACAAATACACCGTAAGACATTGCCCAGTTTAAGCGCGCCACGTGGATCACACCACCCTTCCCAGCCTAACTAACTCTATTCTGTGACTTTTATTTTATTTTTTAAAAATTTTGTATAGACGGAAAAGTCCCGGAACAATTTCAATTTAGACAAATTACAGTAGTTTTACTGAAGTTTAATAATTTTATAAAAAATTAATAATTAACCCCCAACTATTACCATTGACCGTTAAAGATAACCGTTGACTATTTTAAAAGTTTAAAAATTTTAAAATATCCGTAATTAAAAAATGACATATAACAGCTAACTTACCTAAGGTTTGTCATTTTACAGGTAGAAATAACTTTATGAAAAATTGACAGCAAAACTCTCTGCCGTTACCGTTGACCGTTAAAGATAACCGTTAATCATTTTAAAATTTCAAAAAGACCACAATACTCCTAATTAAAAAAAATTAAAAATTTTAAAAATGAAGGGTGAATTGCACTCAAGCTTCTCTTAATTTTTTTAAAAAAAAATTAAAAATAATAAAAAAAAAATTAATAGATCTACACCGTTCATGAATCTTGATGGACGATGGAGATCATATTAAAAAATAATTTTTTTTAAAACTAACAATTATAAAAATAAAAAAATAAATAATAAATTTTGGTTGGATGGAGATGGAGATGGAGATCCAATAGCCATTTTACAGCCAGAAACAATTTTATGAAAAATTGACAGCAAACTCCCTGTCGTTACCGTTGATCATTAAAGATAACCTTAAATCATTTTAAAAGTTCAAAAAGACCACAATACCCCTAAGTAAAAAAAATTAAAAATTTGAAAAATAAAGAGTGAATTGCAATAAAGTTTCTCTTAATTTTTTTGAAAAATAAAAAAAAAATTAATAGATCTCCACCGTTCATGAATCTTAATGGACGATGGAGATTATATTAAAAAAATAATTTTTTTTTAAAATAACAATTATAAAAATAAAAAATAAATAATAAATTTTGGTTGGATGGAAATGAAGATTCAATCTTCAGATTGGATCTCAACCGTCCATCATAATTGATGGATGGTGGAGATCCAACTCTAGATTAGATCTCGAGCGTCCATCAGAATTGATGGACGGTGGAGATCCAATCTGAAAATTGGATCTCCATCAAAAAATTTTTTTTTTGAATTACTCAATAGATCCAATCTCCAGGATGTAAATTTTACTTTTTTTAAAAAAAAAAAAATTTGGTTCTTGATGGAGATCCAATTTTCAATTGGATTTCCACCGTCCATCAATCTTACTAGAAGGTCGAGATCCAATATGGAGATTGGAGCTTCACTCCATCCAACCAAATTTTTTTTTTTATATTATTAGTTTTTTTAATATGATATTTATCGTCCATCAAGATTGATGAACAATAGAGATCCATTAAATTTTTTTATTGTTTTAATTTTTGTTAAAAAATTATGAGAAACTCAAGGTACCTTAGTGCAATTTCACCCTTTGTTTTTAAAATTTTAAATTTTTTAAATAGGGGTCTTTTTAAACTTTTAAAACGGTCAACGATTATCTTTAACAGTCAACGGTAACCGGGGGGGTCGTCTTCGCTGTCAAATTTTCATAAAGTTGTTTACGGCTGTAAAATGGCAAACCTTATATAGGTTCGCCGTAATTTATCATTTTTTAATTTGGGGTATTTTGGTTTTTTTAAACTTTTAAAACAGTTAGCGGTTATCTTTAACGGTCTACGGTAGCGGCAGAGGGGTTTACTGTTAATTTTTCATGAAGTTGTTTCCGGTTAGAAAATGGTAAACCTCAGGCAGGTTCACTGTAATTTGGCCTTTCAATTTTTTTTTTTTTTTAAATCTGACACCTTGCGTGGTACCGGGACCTATCATGATTAAATTATACGAGCATAGCCTGAACATTTATTTCTATTTTAGAAGTCGTCTCTTCCCAACATGGGAGAAGTCTACCCATAACAATTGCACTTTTATGGATAATAGTGAGAATAATATATACACTACTATGGTGCGTTTGGTAAACGAGATTGAATTGTACTATTTTTATGAAATTTGATTTGATTGGATTGGATAAAATTAAATTAATACTGTGATGTGTTTGGTGCAGTACGGATTGGACTAAAAATAGTATTGTCTCTTGTTTGGTATTGTATGGGATTGAATAAAAATAATTGTATTATTTTTAATAATAATTAAATTTTAAATAAAATAAAATATTTAATTTAATGTAAAATTATTATGAAAATATATTATTTTAATATTAATATTAAATATTTTTAAAATAAATTTTAATATTTTATATATTAATATTTTATTAAAATTAAAAAAAAAAAAAGCTGGTAGGACAAATTTGTCCGACCTGCTTTGGCGGGACACAATAGTCCTACCAAGGCAAGACTGTTGTCTGAGGCGAGATTGACTTTTAGCCAATCCTGCCTCACATTGAACATGAGATTGGGCTTAAAAATAGCAATTTCATGTTATCCTGTAACAAATGGGCCCCTAAGGTGTTAAACGTTGGTGGCTTAAAGGAGTTTGAGGATACTCCAACTATCAGTACAATACAAGTTTGTAAAACTATTTCACTTTTTAGTTTTTTTTTTAATCTTATTTTGCAAATTATTAATTATCGTGTTATGACTTACCCCTATTATGTTAAAATATTAAGATTAAAAGAGTATGTGTACATTTAAAAGAGTTTATCTATTGGCCAAAAAAGTTCATTTAATCTCAAAAACTCTTTCAAATTTTTTTTTTTTTATCGTTTGATTGCTACTCTAATAGAGCCTTTGAGCAATTAAATAAGTTGTTTTACGTCTATTCGGAGAAGTTCAGATTTTGAACTTTTCTAAGTAGAGCATTTAGAGTTTTTTTAAAAAATATTAAAATATCTTATATAGCCCTAGTATATTTTATAGTTTCATAATACCTTTTTAAATTATTAATCCTAATAACTTAGTTTTTTAGCATGTGAAACAAAATTTCAATTCTTTTGGATGATGAACATGATCGAATTGCAATTATTCTCATGCACAAAGAATAATTAGTTTAGGCTATTTGTTTTGATTTTCATGTTATTGGAATAATTTGTCATTGTTATTTTAATTATTTTGTTTAGAAAATTATATTTTCATACTCTTTTATAAGATTTTACAATTGTTTTTTTTTAATTATAAGGAAAGATATTTTATCATTTTTTTTTGTTATATTTCAAATTCTTTTATATGTTCCTTTTGGTAATTCTATTATTTAAAAGAGTTTTTAAAATTAATACAATCAAATAATCTACAATTTAAGAGAATTTTTTTAATTGACAACTAAACGGCTTATGGCTTTTCCTTAAAAGTTATACTTGTAAAAACTCTACTTCTAAACGAGCTACTCATCAAAACTCTACTCGAATAACTTTTTCTAAACGAACCCTAAAAAGGAGGAAATAGACGTATTAATGGGAGAAAGAGAAGAGCAATCAATGAATGTAAACCACCTAATAACATGGATTTACTCTCTAAATTTATTTTGACACACAATAAAACAGTGAATAGAATTGAATAACCCTATATAAATAAAGGATTAGGATCCTCTCCTAAGCTAAGCTTTTCTTAAGCTTTTGCACATCTAATGACATGTGGATTTAATGGTTAGGATTTTATGTCATATTCTCTTTCTTCTTAAAAAGCTTTTACACATATGAAGATACATGGCACATCCACCAATTTAACGGTTAGGATTTTGTGCAAAAGCTTAGGAAAAGCTTAACTTAGGAGAGGATCCTAATCCATAAATAAAACTGTTTACATCTTTTTTACTCTCCAATCATTGCATACCAAAACAAAGTTGTTCATCTTTCAGCAATCCACTTTACATAATTCAAAATATTTTTCCTCGCGTGTGTATATATACTTATATAGGGATATTATCATTTTTTATTAGAAATGAATGAAAAAATTATGATTATTTAATTTGTAACGGAAAATTGATATTGTAACAGTCAAATATAAATGTCATGAATATTTCATAACGGTCATATAAATGTCATAAATGTTCATTCTATTAATTGTTTATATTTTGATTGTTTATATATTAGTATAATATGATTTTGAAAAGAGAGAGAAAAAAAAAAAAAAAAACACAATCATACACAAGTAATTCCGAAAGTTTTTCGTTTCATTTCCGAATAGAGTTCAGACAATATTCAGTTCGCCGGAGTTGTCTAACGACAATCACTCGAAGCTGTTGTATCCTGGGAAACATACGTACCCACGGTAGGGGACGAATATGTTTTAAGGACACCGTGTGAAACACGGGCCTCGGTTTCAATATTATAGTATTGTTATAATAATTGTTTGTAGTTTTATATTCAATTATTTTCTATCAGCATCTGTTTGATTTGTTCATATTTGTGCTGGTTAAACCAGTGACTAACAATCTTAAAACATAATCGAGTTATCTTAGTTCGCAGGTGCGGGTCGATTATAATCAGATTAATCGGTTTACTCGGATTACCAGAATATTTACTGGTTTCTTTTGGGTTTATTTCTCAAGTTTGTGGGTTACCAGTTTGTTTAAATTCTGAGACTAAACTGTTTCAAGTTTCTAAAACAATTGCAGGTTCTGCAAATTGGTTCTAGAAATCAACTTTTCTAGTTAATCGTGAAACCTCTATATATTTATATATATTTGATTTTCCTTTATTGGTTTGGATGCAAGTAAAGCAACAATTGAAATATATTAAACTTTTTTCTGCTTTTACTTCACTTTCGGTTTGAAATATATACAATTGGTTTGCTCGGCAAACTTCAATTGAACAAAAAGGGAAAAAAAAAAAAAAATTAATTCAAAAGTTTTTTTTATCTTCTCTTCTATTGGGCTTTGTCGTTTTAGACAAACAATTTTTTATTTCTTTGTGCTTTACAAGTGTTAGTTTAAGAAAAGAAACTAAAAGTTTTCAAAGTTTTTTTTCTCTCCTTTCAAAGAAACTGATTTGAGGAAAATATATATATATATATATATATATATATATATATATATATATATATATATATATATATAGACACATACATACACATTTGGTTTATGTTTTTGCTGGTTTGGGTTCAAGCAAAGAAACTGATTCCAATACATATAAATAAAGAAACTGGTTTGGGTTCATACATATCTGGGCAGATTCAAAAAGGAGGAATAAATAAATAAATATTTGGTTTTGCTTTTGTTGGCAGCTGTTCAGTTTCAAACACAGAAATTGGTTTTACTGATTTACTGGTTTGTTTGGGTTTTCAGCTGGGAAATCGAAACCGGCAAAATACTTGGATTATTTGTTGTCTGATAGATGTATATTCTGGGTCTTATTGGATTTCATTAATGCTAACAGTTTCTTGATTCTGGTCGAATTTGAAGTGTGATTTTAAAAGTTGACTCTTCACATAATTCTGGACCGATTTCTAGTGAATGTGCTGGACAATTTTAGATTAATAATAATAAAAGAATAAAATCAAATACCCTGGAATGATAAAGTTTGATATTTATTGACTATTTAAATTGGGAATTTAAATATAATATATAATTGGTGTCTTGGAATAGTTTATTAAACTATTGTTTTGTTTTCAGAAATGGCCTCTGAATCAACAATCGCTGCCAAGACTGGGGAAAACCCAAATGTGCCTCAAGTGACTACCCCTGCTACATCGGTTTCAGTTCCGGTGATGAACCCAGGAGTACCGGTTTCGGTTCCAATGAACTATATGGAGAAACCGGAGAAATTCAGTGGGCTGAATTTCAAGAGGTGGCAACAGAAGATGCTCTTCTATTTAACCACTCTGAATCTTGCGAGATTCTTGACTGAGGAGGCTCCAAAGCCAAACAGTGATGAGCTAGATGTGCAAGTCTTGACTGCAATTGATGCTTGGAAGCATTCTGACTTCCTATGCCGCAACTACATTATGAATGGACTGTCGGATTCGCTTTACAATGTATATGCTGCGAAGAAAACAGCCAAGGAGTTGTGGGAATCCTTAGACCGAAAATATAAGACCGAGGATGCTGGGGCCAAGAAATTTATTGTGGGCCGCTTTTTGGATTATAAGATGGTGGATTCTAAAACTGTGATCAGTCAAGTGCAAGAGCTCCAGGTAATTTTGCATGAGATTCACTCAGAGGGAATGATCCTAAGTGAAACCTTCCAAGTAGCTGCTGTGATTGAGAAGCTACCTCCTGCATGGAAGGACTTCAAGAACTACCTTAAGCACAAGCGAAAGGAGATGAATCTTGAAGAATTGATCGTCAGACTTCGAATTGAAGAAGACAACAAGAGATCTGAGAAGAAGGGGTCAAGTCAATATGAGGCGAAGACCAATGTTGTGGAGCTTGGAAAGAATTCCAAGTTCAAATCAAACAAGTTAGGAAAAGGGTCCAAGCTGGGACCAAAAGGAGGAAGCTTCAAGAAACAGAAGTTTCAAGGGAAGTGCTTCAACTGTGACAAGATGGGTCACAAATCTTCTGAGTGCAGATTGCCAAAGAAAAAGAAGAATAATGAAGCAAGTATGGTGGAGGAAATCTCCAAGGATGTTTCTAAGATCATCCTCTCTGCGGTGGTCTCTGAAGTGAACCTGGTAGGGTCTAACCCGAAGGAGTGGTGGATTGACACCGGTGCCACTAGGCACATATGCTCAGATAAGGCATTGTTCTCATCCTTCGAACCAGTAGAGAATGGGGAGAAGCTATTCATGGGGAACTCGGCCACTTCTGAGATCAAGGGCCAAGGAAAAGTGATTTTGAAGATGACTTCTGGAAAGGAGTTGACTTTGAACAACGTGCTATACGTGCCTGAAATTCGCAAGAACTTGGTGTCCGGTTCACTGCTGAATCAACATGGCTTCAAAATGGTGTTTGAATCAGACAAGGTTATTTTGTCTAAATTTGGAATGTATGTGGGTAGGGGTTATGTAACTGAGGGGCTTTTTAAGCTTAATGTAACCGCTATCAAGCGTTTGAATATTAATAAGAATAATTCTTCTTCTTATTTGCTTGAGTCTTCCAATTTGTGGCATGGTAGACTAGGACATGTTAATTATGATACTCTACGGAGATTAATTAACTTGAATCATATTCCCACATTTAATATTGATTCCAAACACAAATGTGAGATTTGTGTAGAGGCAAAAATGACCAGGTCATCATTTCAAACAATTGAAAGGAACACAGAACCTCTTGATTTAATTCACACGGATGTTTGTGATTTAAAATCTGTACAAACAAGAGGAGGCAACAAGTATTTTATTACTTTTGTTGATGATAGCACAAAATACTGTTATGTGTATTTGCTAAAAAGCAAGGATGAAGCGATAGAAAAATTCATTCACTATAAGAATGAAGTTGAGAATCAACTCAACAAAAAGATTAAAGCGTTAAGGAGTGATCGAGGTGGTGAGTATGAAGCACCATTTGGTGAATTCTGTGCACAACATGGAATCATACATCAAACCACGGCTCCTTATTCACCTCAGCAAAATGGTGTTGCTGAACGGAAAAATCGCACCTTGAAAGAAATGATGAATGCAATGCTGATAAGTTCTGGGGTGCCTCAGAACATGTGGGGAGATGCTATTTTGTCTAGCAATTACCTTTTAAATAAGGTACCACGAAAGAAACAAGAAAAAACTCCATATGAATTATGGAAAGGAAGAAAGCCTTCCTATAAATACTTACGAATGTGGGGGTGTCTTGCTAAAGTGGCTGTAACTACACCAAAGAAGGTGAAGATTAGTCCAAAAACAGTTGATTGCGTTTTCATTGGCTATGCACATAATAGTAGTGCGTATCGGTTCCTTGTGTATAAATCTCAAATCCCAGGCATACACAATAATACCATAATGGAATCTAGAAATGCATCTTTCTTTGAACATGTATTTCCGTATAGATCCAACGTAGAATCGAGTTCGTCCAAACGAACACGAGAGACTCCAATTGAGGAGAGTGAGGACCAAGAACAAGAACAAGAGCAAGAGGTTGAGGATGAACCTAGACGTAACAAAAGAGCTAGGACAGAAAAATCTTTCGGTCCAGATTTTCTGACCTATTTGCTAGAAGGTGAACCTCAAACTTTTAAAGAAGCTGTAAGCTCGTCTGAAGGACCTTTATGGAAAGAGGCAATTAAAAGCGAAATTGATTCCATCCTTCAAACTCACACTTGGGAACTAGTGGATCTTCCTCCAGGTTGTAAACCTCTAGGATACAAATGGATTTTCAAAAGGAAAATGAAACCAAATGGATCAATAGATAAGTATAAGGCCAGGCTTGTAATTAAAGGTTACAAACAACGAGAAGGCTTAGATTACTTTGATACATATTCTCCTGTGACGAGAATAACTTCCATAAGGATGATAATTGCAATTGCAGCATTGCAAAACCTTGAAATACACCAAATGGATGTAAAAACAGCCTCCCTAAATGGAGATTTAGATGAAGAAATCTACATGGAACAACCCGAGGGTTTTTCTGCTCCAGGAAAAGAAAGGAAAGTCTGTAAATTGGTGAAGTCTTTATATGGTTTAAAGCAAGCACCAAAACAGTGGCATGAGAAATTCGATAATGCTATGATGGCAAACGGATTTAAAATCAACGAGTGTGACAAATGTGTTTATATAAAAAACACAGAAAATGGATATGTCATTTTGTGTCTTTACGTTGATGATATGCTTATTGTTGGTAGTGATGATAAGATAATCAAATCTACTAAAAATATGTTGAATTCAAGATTTGACATGAAAGATATAGGACTAGCGGATGTAATATTGGGTATAAAAATCTCAAGAACATCAAGTGGTCTCATTCTAAGTCAATCACATTATGTAGATAAAATTCTTGAGAAAGTCAACAAAGATGATTCTGGAGTATCCAGAACTCCTGTAGATATGAGTCTACACCTATCTAAGAATAAAGGTGAGAGTATATCTCAACTAGAATATTCTAGAGTGATAGGAAGTCTGATGTACTTAATGAGCTGTACAAGACCAGACATCGCATACGCAGTTAGTAAACTGAGTAGATATACGAGTAATCCAGGGGCTGACCATTGGAAAGCAATAGTAAGAGTACTTAGGTACTTACGTTATACTCGTAGTTATGGACTGCACTATACCAGATATCCAGCTGTCCTGGAAGGATACAGTGATGCAAACTGGATATCTGATATGAAAGACTCAAAATCTACTAGTGGATATGTATTTACACTAGGAGGTGCAGCAGTATCATGGAAATCCTCTAAGCAGACATGTATTGCCAGATCCACAATGGAATCTGAATTTATTGCTCTAGATAAGAGTGGAGAAGAGGCTGAATGGTTAAGACAATTTTTAGAGGATATTCCGATGTGGCCAAAACCTGTGCCAGCAATCTGTATCCATTGTGATAGTCAGTCGGCAATTGGAAGGGCATAGAGTAACATGTATAATGGTAAGTCTAGACATATACGTCGTAGACATAACACCATTAGACAACTACTCTCAACTGGAGTTATCTCTGTCGACTATGTGAAGTCAAAGGATAACATAGCGGATCCACTAACCAAAGGGTTAAATCGAGAGTTAGTTGATAAATCATCGAGGGGAATGGGACTAAAGCCCATGAAAGAATAAGTTGATACATTGGAAACCCAACCTAGTTGACTGGAGATCCCAAGATCTAGGTTCAAAGGGACAACCTAAATGTAAGACTTAGTTGAATCACTGTAGGGGGTAATCTCAAGTCCATTCCTATGATGAAACAGTGATATCCGTTGGAAAAGGATAAGCTATACTTTTAATGATTCTTATGCGTCGGAAATCCGAGCAGAGTAATACGGGTTACTCTTAACTAAGAAATCACCTATGTGAGAGAGAAGTGGGGCCGCTTCGAAAGAGAATTGTGTAGGGCTAAATTCTTTAGAAAATCTCACAGAACCAGGCTTATGTTCATGGCCAAAACGAACATAATAATGAGAACTGAATTATGTCAGGAAAGATTCCTGTGTGAGATATGTTATCGTTTACAAAAAACGGCAGAACAGTTCAAAGACATCATGTCTACTGGTCAGTCAGTAAAGTCTATGTATTCTCACAAGGGAAGGTTCAAAGGGTAACACCTACCTATCCTATGCAGGTTTCGACCGTTGAACTCTATCACCAAGTCAAAGCGTTATTTCGTTTTATCTTGTCTTTTCCGTCAATTTCATTCATGTGGGGGATTGTTAGAAATGAATGAAAAAATTATGATTATTTAATTTGTAACGGAAAATTGATATTGTAACAGTCAAATATAAATGTCATGAATATTTCATAACGGTCATATAAATGTCATAAATGTTCATTCTATTAATTGTTTATATTTTGATTGTTTATATATTAGTATAATATGATTTTGAAAAGAGAGAAAAAAAATAAAAATAAAAAACACAATCATACACAAGTAATTCCGAAAGTTTTTCGTTTCATTTCCGAATAGAGTTCAGACAATATTCAGTTCGCCGGAGTTGTCTAACGACAATCACTCGAAGCTGTTGTATCCTGGGAAACATACGTACCCACGGTAGGGGACGAATATGTTTTAAGGACACCGTGTGAAACACGGGCCTCGGTTTCAATATTATAGTATTGTTATAATAATTGTTTGTAGTTTTATATTCAATTATTTTCTATCAGCATCTGTTTGATTTGTTCATATTTGTGCTGGTTAAACCAGTGACTAACATTTTTGTCACGTACTTTTAAAAGTAATGTCATTTTTCCCTTCACTTTTAAAATATTAGTTAAAATACCCACAATCTTTACAATTCGTTTGAAAAAAATAAGGTAGTTGTTTGCATATGAAACTCCATGAGCCAATTCCCTCAAGCTGCTTCCTCATATACTCATGTTCTTTTTTTGTTATTTAGAGGAATGAGAGGATTCGAACTCGGAAATTTTACTATATCGAGTGGTATAGTTACTATCAGATTATGCCTACGAGGCTACGATCGGAATATATTCACGGTTGACACATAGACTTTCTTGAGTTTTTAAGTTCACATAAAATAAAAACATCTCTAAATACAGAGGCTGATCCAGGAGGGGGCTGGCAGCGCCATGGCCTCGCTTCTAAAAAAAATAAATTAATTGTTGTAATTTTTTATATTTATTATTTAATTTTGTA
Source organism: Xanthoceras sorbifolium (assembly GCA_003430845.1). Lineage (NCBI taxonomy): Eukaryota > Viridiplantae > Streptophyta > Magnoliopsida > Sapindales > Sapindaceae > Xanthoceras > Xanthoceras sorbifolium. Next base: position 2,644,557 of record CM010610.1, read on the forward strand.
AAAGATTTCTTTGGACCCCTAGATATTGTCTTTTATTTTTCCAAAACAAAATATGTGCTCTGTTTTCTTGGAAAAAATAATGCAATAACTTTGTGAATTTAAATCATACTTTGATCACAACATTATGGTTATATTATTTTTGAAGTCAATGATTTGTTTTTTGAGAAAATTAATCTAACAATGAAGAAACTGGTTTGAATTATATGACTTGAATCCATAAATTTATCACGGTGGGAGATGAGAGTTAATTTATTTATAAATAGATAGTTTTATTCCTTTTAGTAATCTTATTTTGAACTATATGACTTGAATCCATAGATTTATTGATGTGAACGTAGAGACTTACTATTAGGTCACCTTTTTTTAAATCGGGCTATGGGCTTGTTTGGAATACCTTTTACGCATAGCTTTTCAACAAACCTCTATTTGAAATATTTAGTTTTAAAAATGAATGAAAATCCATAGAATTAATGTGTAAGTTGTTATAAACTATTATGATTCCAAATTTTCCGTCATAAAATAAGTTCCTGGATTCTTCTTTATTGAAACTCTCTTTATCGCTTAAAAAGAAAATAAGAATATATAAGATATCATCTCACGTACATGACAAATCAAGCATATGAAACAAATTTTCTCACATTTTTGTACCTTTAATCGTTAATAAGATCATTAAAAATCAACATTTTTAGTAGTTTCAAATTGTAAATACAGTGGGTTTTGATACTAATAATGGATTATATGGATTAATGATTGATTAGTTCAAACTAGGAAGAAAAGTTAGAATAATATTGTTGATAATAGAGATAAATAGAAAATGGCAATTTCATTAGTTTCATTCTTGAAATGGTAAAATTCTCAATCATAGGAGAGTTTTGAGAGAAATTAAAAGTAGCTTCCTTTGTGATAGATAAAATAGATTGGTGAGGTATAAAGCTTATCTTTATTATATACTAGTAATGTTAAAGTCTATTGTTTTTTGCTTTAATTTTAAACCTACATGAGATAGTGTATACAGAGGATGGAGACTTGCAATTAATTATTTTCCCTAAAAAGAATGAAATAGAAATGGTTTATGCTTACCAATATACATAAAACTTCCATTAGAGGAATGAAATTGCATGTTTATCCTTGCCATTTTATTCATGGAGTATATCCCGACATCATCATTACCTCATTGCTTGCGTAAATGCGCATAAATGATGCGTTTTCTGGACTTTATTTTGGGTTCACCAAGTTTAACAATTAAATTAAATGGAAATATAAATAATATTTCTCATATTATTTGTGTGTGCGCTTTTTCTTAAAAAAAAAAATCCATTGTACGAACTTAATTAATTTTCATTGCACATCCACCTATAATTCTAGTAATTAGTGTACTTTTCCTATTTACATTATAGTGGATACCAGTATGTGATTGATGTGGATATATTTAACAGGCTTGTTATTAATCTTATAATTGTACTATTAAAAATAAAGAAGTTATTTTAGTTATTTAGATTTTTTGGACAAAAATGTCTATTTTTTTTGTCTAATTGTCAAAGGTGAATGAGATGTCTCATAAATTTTTAAGCATGTGATAGGACTATTTGCATCATTCGAATCTCTTAAGGTTAATTTAATTCACCTGGCTTTGTGGCAGAAAGGGCTTATTCATAGTAATGTCTCATATTTGAGTAAAAAAAACCACAGGTGATATAAAGAGCAAATAACACTCAGATTCCCTGATATTTGGTCATCTATTAGCGAAATCAATTTTTGGATTTATTGATAAAGACATCTCCTGCTATTAGTCAAATTCCATCAAATTTAAGAGTTGATCAGGTTTAACCGTTAAAAAGATCAAATTACCCAAAAAATAATATTTAAATTTATTAAATAAAAAAAATAAGTTTAGATCTCCACCGTCCATCTCACCTGAGATGGACAGTGGAGATTTTTTCTTTTTTTAAAAAAAATAAAATTATTATAAAAAATTAAACTTCAGATCTCCATCGTCCATCTTTAAAGGGACGGTGGAGGTCTGAAATTTATTTTTTAATTTTTCTTAAAAAAGAGTGGAAGGGAGAAAGGTGGAGATCCATGGTGAATGATCCACCTGGTTCGAACCAACTAGGTTTGTCGAATAAACTTAGACGAACCTAGATCTAGGTTCATTGATCTGGGTTCATTTGACGAACCCAGAAGTAATTGTGTTCGTCGGAGGACGCAGTTCTATGTTTATCGAAGAACCCAGAATGGTTATTTATGGGTTCTTCTACGAACCCAAAATCTTCTGGATTCTTCGACAAACCCGATTTCTTCTGAATTCATTCAATACGAACCTAGATTATTTCTTCTGGGTTCGTTCAAATAAACCCAGATTAGATCTCCACCGTCCATCCATCTCATGGACGGTAAAGATTCAATCTCTATTTTTTTGAAAAGAATTATTATTATTTTTTAAAAAATATATTTTTTAAATAAATCATAACCGTCCATCATCTTAAAGATGGATGGATGATATTTTTTTTAAAATTTTAATTTAATAAAATAAAATTTAAAAAATATGGAAAGATAAAAATACCCTTATGCATGTTAAATTTGACTAACAACAGGAGAAATTTTTGTTAATAAACTCAAAATGTAACTCCGCTAGCAAACCTCATAGAAGTTTGGCGTTATTTACTTTGATATAAATATATATTCTCTTAGTATATTATAATTAAAAAATATATGTGAGATTAGGTAATGAACTCTAACATATGTCAAGATTACCTAGAGAAACCTGATAGAAAATTAGTTGACTACAGATAGAATTTAATATTTTAATATTTTTTTTATTTAATGTTTTTTCTTTTGTGTCTAGAAATAGAATTTGAAAGATATATTTCGATTTGAGTTTTTCACTAAAAAAATAGAGAAATTTGGTTTTAGGATTCAAAGCCTTTGACTTGATTTTCAAGGAAGATAGTTTCCTATGTCCTTATTTTGGAACTTCGAAGGATTCTGGAAAAATTTCAAATTATATTTGTCTTTAAAAATATTTATATCTGAATATGATTTGATTTTTAATTGATTTCAAAGGTAAAAAATGTTCCTATTTGAACAAGATAGTCTTATCTTTTGAATTAGTTGCTAATCAAGTCTACATTCAGTCTTGAATATTTTCAAAATATTATTTGTTTTATTTCTTTCCAAATTCAAGTGACTGGATATTTTCAAATAAATATTTTACAGAATTTTTTTGTTTTAAGGAATACTACACAATTTTACATGTGTTATGTGTAGTTTATATATGCATTACACAAAGTGAGGATGAAACTAGAGGCAATAACAGCGCAACCGAGGGGTCATTTTTTTTTTTATTTTAATTTAAGGACTGAATAATTCTAAATTATATTAAAGATTCAATGATAACTGAAACCTAACTTATTTGTTTTCTATTTTCTCATTTATGAATATTATTGTCAACTTGTATTGTTTTTTTAAATATACAAATATCTGAAAATAAATAATTTAATATTTATATCCTTATTATAATTAGTTTGTTATGTATTTTTATTTGATACGATAGAAACAATTAAAAATAAATAATTCAATAAATTCTAAACTATTTTTATATAAATATTGATAATAATTTATTCATGATTCAAATATGGTAAATAATGATATAAAAATAATTTTTATTTTGTCTTATAAAAAGTAAAAAATTAAAGGTTCAATAATAGCGTTGAAAGTGATGACTTGTAGCTTACATAATATGAATAATTTATTTTTAAAAGCAGTGTATCAAAAATATTAGGTTAAGATAAAGCAAATTGTACTATGTAAAACTGTAATAAATTGGAATATATTATCTTTGGGAGGATATTTTTAAAAGAAAATATTTTAAATATTATTAAGTCGTTTGAAATAAAGTGAAAAGTAATGATTTTTTATTTCTTATTTCCAGTTATTTTTTAATATTTTTAAGTTGTTTGACCACTTAAAAAAATAACTTAGGGGTCGTTTGTTTTTCTATTTGAAGACTGAGTATGCTTGAATTTTTCTGAACACTAAATTGGGACTGAATCCTGAATAACAAGTTTATTTTTTTTCTTTCTCATGAATGAATATAAATGTTTATTGTTGGTTTTTTTAAGACCAAAACATCTAAATGAATATAAAAGTGGAAATATATTAATATAGGAATTATAGTTATAGAATAAAATATTTTAATTATAATTCAGTGATTAAGTGTTAAGTGATAAGTTAGAATTTCTAACTTTTTATTTTAACTTGTTTTTAGTATTTTTCAGTTGTTTAATCACTTAAAAAACTTGATTTACCTAATTCAATTCCGTTAAATGGAAAAAATAAACGACCCCTTAATGAGTTCAATTCAGACTCGTTAAGTATTAAGTGGAAAAAAAAAAAAAACAAACGACCTCTTAAGTATGTGTTTCATCAAAAAATTTATTTCATTATCAATGTTTTTAGTTGAATGATAGAGAGATGCATTAAACATACATATATGCATATCATTCTTATACATTGTCAAGACTGATTAAAAGAGAAAAGGATCATGTGGGCTAAAAATGAGCTACAACAACAACAAGAGGCAACATAGAACTCTTGAAACGATTCAAGCACAAACCGAGAGTGAGTCCGTTAGAGGCATTGCAAGGATCGTCTTGAAATGGAGTTCAAGCACAATGCAGAGGGAATCTTTGGGTGGCATCTCATGAGATGTGAATATAGCTTGAAAAGAAGAAAGCTGTAAAATTGAAAAAAACTGTAAAAGCTGGAAAGAAGAAAATGCAGAGAAAACTGAGGAAGAAATTGATTGATTCTTATTATGAGATTTGGAAAATACAAGACTTCTATTTATAGCTTAGAAAAGCAAGTAAGTCAAACACATTCTGTGATGATCAAATTGGCGGGAAATTCAGTTACAATTGTAACAAAATTTCTGACTTGTAAATTTGATTGGTTATCAATCAAGATGAGCTGGCACAGTTTGTTACAAACTATCCAGAGGTCTTCAGCGATCTACCTCTTTGAGTAAATAAGTCCAAATAGCTAAGACTCTTGGTGATAGAACTTAGTGAATGCTCTTCAGAATAGATTTTTCTCCTGCCAATGTCTTCTGTTTTTTCCCTTTTAGATTTCCCATGTAAAAATTCTCTAAATCATTTATTTTGAATGCTTGATTGCTACGCCATGTATGCATATTGATATATGATGAGACGTATTTACAAGTGATGGATACAATTACATTTTAATTAATTTGGTTTTCCCTAAAAAACATGAAATGTGTCTTATAGACGTCATGACAACATATTTATATGGGTCACTTGATACTTATATTCATATGAGGATTCTAGAGGATTTAAAATGTCTAAAACATATAATACAAGACCCCATAATATGTACTCGATAAAGTTATAAAAATCCTTTTATAGGCTAAAAATAATTTGGACGGATGTGGTATAACCGTCTGAGCGGATATCTGATTAAAAAAGGGTATATTAATGATCCTATATGCCTATGTTTTTTCATAAAGAAATCAGAATCCAAATTTGTTATTTGTAGCAATCTAGATTGATGATATGAATTTAATTGGAACTCCTAAAGAGTTCCTGAAAACCGCTAAATATTTGATAAATAAATTTGAAATGAAAGACTTGGGGATTTGTCTCGGCCTGGAGATCGAGTTCAAATCAGATGAAATATTTATCCATTAATCAACATATATGGAAAAGGTCTTAACAAATTTTAATATGGAGAAAGCTCACCCCTTTAGTACCCCTATGGTTGTTTGATCCTTCGATCCTAAAAAGAATTCATGTCGACCTAAAAAAGATGGTGAACATATACTTGATCTAAAAATCCCATATCTGAATGCAATTAGTGATTTATTATATTTAGCACAATGCACTAGGCTTGATATAGCATTTTCAGAAAATTTGTTAGCAAGATTTAAGGAGGTGTATTCAATTTAGATTTTCAAAGACTTATAAAGACTTTTATGGAATTAAAAAGTTTGGATATATTCAATAAAGACTTTTGAATAGTCTATAAAAGTCATAGTGTATTTAATATAGACTTTTATAGGTTTTAAAAAAGTATATAAAAGTCATGAGGTATTCAATTTAGACTTTTAACGAGTCTACAAAAGTCATGAAGTATTCAATCTAGAATTTTAACGACTTTAAAAAACTCTATAAACGTCATGAGGTATTCAATCTAATTAAAAGTTTACGAAAGTCATGGGCACTCAAAATGTCAATGACTTTTATAGACTTTTAAAAATACTAGACTTTTGTAGGCAATTCTTTACAAAAATGCTCAAAATTTCTCTTTTACTTATCTGAAAGACTTTTGAAGACTTTCTAACAATAATTATTGACAACTTTTATTATTACTTGCTATTGAGCATATAATTCGAAAAGAATAATTCAAAAAAAAAAAATTGTAATCACCCTGCAACCTATTATGCGGGCGAAAAATAATTTAAAAATTAACAAATGTAGTGGCCAAAATCCTTCAAGTCCGAAAATAAGTGAAGGTCCGGCCTAAAAGCCCATCTACGTGCCAAGTCAAGGCCCAATCACATTGCGTGACCCGGCCTAGAGCCGAAGGGGACCAGTCTACATGGCCCGAGACTCAGACGCCTCAGACGTGGTTTTTTGCACGACACCCGCTCAACCGGTGTCGCACGGCGGACCGAGTTACGACGGCATCATGATTCCATAATGGCCTCACACTTCGGGGACCTCCTATGTGGCGCTATATGCCGCTCGACATAAAACCCTCCTTGGCCCATGCAGGCCCAAGTCATGACCTATCTAAATGATCCCAAGCCTATAACCCAACCCATCAGACTTTGAGACTAAATGACCAAGTCAAAGAAGCACCCATATCTTCCTGGATTTAGGGCAACGAATTAAGGAGATGATTCACCATCCCCAACGGGTGAATCATCACCCCTATAAATAAAATGAACACTCTTCCAAAAAGGCTCTCACGTTAAAACTAGAGAAAACTATCGACTAAGCAACACACAGTACACAGAAAGCATCTCCCGACTGAACTTTGCCATCCCCGATCATCCCACGATCGTGGTCCGGCCAACCGACGTTACATCGCCTCCGATCACGAAGGTCTCAACCCCCCGGGTTAAGGAAGTATTTCTTACTCTTCTTTGTTTTTAACCTCTATTCATCTACTAGCATTCGCTAACTTGACTGTCAGAGTGACTTTGGCCGGCACCACCCCGGTGTCCTAGTCGTCCTACGGGTCACGTGCATTCTTTCTTTACAGGTTGTAATGCCCCGTGTCTGTCGAGCGATTTTTGAGGACTACAACAAATATTTTTGACAAGATAGAAAAAAGAGTGTGTAAAGTAAAAAGAAAAAAAAAAGTATGGAATGATTATTTCTGAATATATACTATATCTTTTCGTTATTCAAGACTTTAAAGTACATTTTAAGTATTTTGTTAGCACTTAACAAAGTTACAAAAATGAAATTCAATTTTGATATTTTCAAGATTAGAGAATAAGTTAAAAATATATTTTTTTTAAAAAAAATCCAAAATGCATTAGTAATAGATAGGTGAAAAATTAGGTCAAACATTATATATAATTATTTACCCTATAAACAATTTAAATAATTTAATTATATTATGATACATATAAAATTTGAATGGATCGATATAATGTATTTATTTATTTCTTTTCGTCTTTTTATGTTTAGACATTATTTTATTGATAATAATAGATATTAGTGATTTTTTTTATATTAAAGACATCAAGTATATGATGATTAATAAATGTTGAAAAAAAAAACTTGGTATTTTGGTCATCTATTTGACTCTATTTTTTTCTATGTCATACTTGTGTGGTCAAATTTCTAATAATACTCATTAATGATTATTGATAAATACAAATTGAATGGGCTGGTAAAGTTAACTACTAGTTTATTTGTAATTTTAAAAGTTAATGAAAGTCTACAAAAATTTATGAAAGTATTTTTAATAAAGTCATTAAAAGTCTATAAAAGTTATTTAAATGAAATTCTATTAAGGTCTACGAAAGTTGTTCATAAATTTTACAAATTCTATAAAATTCATTTGAAATCTATGAACTCTACAAAAGTCATTCACTTAAAAAAAGTCATTAATAGTCATTTAAAATCTAAACTGAATGCACCCCCCTTAGTTCTGCACCAACATGGCGGCACGGGAATAGGATCAAACATTCTTTATGTTACCTTTGTAAAACAACATAGTTGGGGTTATTCTATTCAAATTCCGCTAACTGTGCAGGTCTAATTGGCATGATGGTGGATATTTGTCTAATCCTTACAAAGCTCATTCACAAACAAGTTATGCGTTTACTCATAGTGTCACAACAATCTCATGACGTTCCACCAATCATACTTTTGTTGCAACATCGCCAATCATTATGAAATCCTTACACTCGATGAAGAAAGCCGAGAATGTGTCTAGCTAAGATATGTATTTATCATATTTAGAGTACTTGTGGACTTCTATCATTCGTAGAATGTCGATGCTAATTTTTGAATATAATGCGGTTTGTATTGCTCAAGTAAGAGGGGAATATATCAAAGGAGATAGAACCAAATATATTTCTTCCAAATTCTTTTATAATCATGAACTTCAACAAAATTGACAAATTAATGTTAAGTGGATTCAATCTTCAGATAGTCTTACTAATCTATTTAAAAATAATTGCCAATATCAACGTTTGAGAAGCTGGTATATGGCATTGGTACGTGGGATGCTGCAAACTACAAAATGGATTTTTATCATAGGGAGTATTCCATCAGGGGGAGCAAATGTTTGAAGGACACAATGATTCTAGACATATGTGTTTTGTACAATTGTACTCTATTTTTGTTTGACTGGGTTTTATCCTAATGGATTTTACTTAGGAAGATTTTTATTAAGACAATTCCATAAGCATGTCCAAACACCAGATTCAGCAAATCATCATATACCTTTTTTTTTTTTTAACCTAAATCAATGGACATCTTTGCTCGGTATTTATTCCATTGGTTTTTCCTAATAAAGTACAAATATGATAAAAGGTAGGTATTCAAGGAGGAGTGTTATGTATAGGTGGTGGCTGCCTCACATTTTTTCCAAAGATCCCTCGGTGTACAAAGGCTTTGAGGGACCACCACTACTAATATAAGTGGCTCTTAGACTAATTATCAACCAAGCTTCTATGAGTAGAATTACTTAGGTCCTGTTTGACAGGACTTTTACTTTAAATTTTTGATTTCTTAGAAATTTTTTTTATATAAGTCAAAGTTTTATCTAAAAAAGCTTTTAAAGCTTAAAAACTTTTCTATAGGAACATTTAAATACTCTCAAAAAAACTTTTACGCTTAAAAAATCAAAAATAGACTTTCAAAAATACTACTATACAAGCCCTTACTTTATTTACTTTCTAACTTATTTAATCTTTTAAATTTTAACAGTCTCTTTTAATTTTAAAGTTCAAACACTTTTAAATTTATTATAATTTGATAGTATCATCCACTCACATGACCTAACCGACACCTCTATAAATGTGTTTATTGTTACTCTGTGGAAATCAAATAATTCCCTTCTATCTGGGTTGCCTTTTAATCATACAAAATAAGAGTGCATTTGGAAGGCCATATTATATATAACACTTTTTACTATTAAAAATGCTAGATTACTATGTTTGGTGATCCAATCTTACTAAGTTTATTATCTTATTATACCGTACCAAATATAATATTATTTTCAATTCAATCTGTATGGTCAACCGTTAAAATGGATAGAGTTTGACTAACTGGAGGAGAAATTTTTACTAATAAATTTAAAAATTAATTCCACTTATAGGTGAACAAATCTCAGTAGATTTAGGTGTTGTTTGCTGTTATCTTGTTATATCAAATATATATAAGAGTATTTTTAATTCAATTACACCGTGCAAACAGACTAAAATACATGACATTAATACCTTTGTGAATTAAAAAATGAATGCATCATTAGTTTTATAAATCACGATAAACATGCATGCCCTCACTTTTTTTTCTTTTCGTGTACTTACAAGTAATTATGATAAAAAAGCATAGTGTTCACCAAACTCTCTTGACTATATGGCTGCAACTAAGTAAAGAATTGAAACAAACCTTTCGTTTTCTTCTACTTTCCCCACTTTTCTTCCCACTAAATAAATGAAAAAAAGGGTCAAAACAGAAGGGCGAATTCCAAAAAGACACTAAGGTTTAATATAATTACACAAATAGATAATATTTGGTCATATCGATATAAACTTCACCTGACGTTTGATAAATGTTACACAGACATCCCCTTCCATCAATTTAAGACCGTTAGTGCTTAACGGTCAACGGTCAAAGTACGAAAATACCTAAAATACTACAAGAAGCAAAAGCAGTACCACCACAATATCCACTACCACCATTACAATTCCATAAACAAAAAATAATTAAAAAAATAATGGAATGAGATGGAATGGAGCGATCTGCTCCATGATGGAACAGACGAGCTCCATCAATATCAGAAACAGAAAAAAAAAAAAAAAAAAAAACAATGGGGAGATGAAGCGATGAAGCCTCAAGTACCGTGCTACATCTTTTGAACCGTCGGTGATGGAGCCTCTCTCTAATGGACCAAATTTGATCTGGTATTTTAGATTTTCTGCACCTTTGACCATTGATTGTTAGTGTCTAACGGTCTTAAGTTGATAGCGGGGAATGTATTTGCAATATTTTTTAAATATCAGATAGAATTTTTGTTGATATGATTAAATATTATCTATTCGTATAATTATGTCAAACTATAAGGTATTTTGTGTAATTCCCCCAAATCAGCAAGAGGATCAATGTTCATGCATTCAGTCATCATCATCATAAAAAAATCGATATATGAACTGATATGATAATCACTCCCCGTAAAAGGACCTGCATGGACAAAACTGCCACATGACCCACAAACCAACAGTTGACACGCACCTGTTGTCAATTTTCATGATTTTTATATTGCGATTGCATGAACACGTGTAGACATTTTACACTTGCTTTCTTTCTTCGCATCCTCCTCCACCGCGTCCATATTTATCTCTTTTTGAGTACTGTATCTGTTCATTAAAAATGGCAGGCACAAGCACTGCATCTGTACATCTTTTTGTTTGATGTGATGGATGGAGATGCAAGCAACTCCCCCCACAACCTCTTGATTTTCTTTCAACTTTAACCGATTTCAATTTACAAGATCGATCTTAATCAAGAAAATAGTTTCTTGCTGCTACCTCCATGGTGTATTATATTCAATTCAATTCAAGAGAGTCATATTGATGTTATTAGGTGATTATAATAGAGATCTTGTTTCATTGGTCTGTAAGTATGTTGGAAATTATGATGCTTTTGTGTCTCTATTACATCTAATCTACTAAGAGATTGTTTGGTAGAGTTTTTCGAAATCTACTTTTAGTTTTAAAAATTATTTTGAAAGCATTTGAATTAAGAGTTTATCTAAAAATATATGAATTTTGAAGGAAATTTTTTAAAAAGTTATGACAAAAGGTTCAAACAATTGCTAAATTTTGGTCACTTTTATAAAAGTTTTTAAATGGTTAAAAATTAAACAAGTGGTCCATTTTATAACACACAATTAGTAACTTTTTAAGTGGTAGCAATTTAGTTCTTATATGCACATTCACTCATAATTTAAGTAATTAATGCATCTTTTCTTACTTCAGTAGTGAGGGTTTAAATTCCACCATATATATTTATCAATATGTGTGGGTAATTTTCTCCCCTTATTGTAAGAGTATATATTTTCCGTTATGAGAGTAGATATTCAACATGTAGTTAGTGATAATTTTAATAGACTTCGATAGTTATTAATCTTGTAATTTTACTCTTAAAAAAAAAAATTAATCCCTATATTATATAAAAAAAAAATTTAAAAATGTATTTCACCGTAATCTTTTATTTAATTTTAAGGGCACTTTTATCTTTTCAATTATAATTCATGATTAAACTAACAGTTGAAATAGAGATTAAGTTGCCCTTTGACAATGGATTATTGGAGATTTTTTTTAATGGATTTCCTCCATTCGATGGAGACCGTCTCCGTCGATAGTGGATCAATTAGATTTATAATTTATTTTTATTATTTTTATTTTTAAATTATTTTTATAAATTAAAATATTAATATACCATCTTACAATTAAAATTGACCGATTGAAATTTAATTGAGTGATAAAATTGAAACAATTTTAAAATATTGGAGAATATTTTGGTCACTTCTATAAAAGTCGCAAATGATTTAAATAATTACACGTGTGTATATATATAAAAGATTATGACACTTGCTTTCTTTGTTGCATTTTCCCATCCCCACCATATTAAATTCTCGCACCTTTTAATCTTTTTGACTCGTGTTCTTTTTGAAATAGAGATGCACATCCACCCCCACCAAGCTCATGGTTTTCAATTCACTTCAAATTTAATTAAAATGTCTTTATTTAGGTACAATATTAACTTCTTGTCAACTTACCATAATGTTTTCAATATTATCTATAAGAACTATTTCAAATTTTTTTTTTTTTTACATGGGGTAATGGGAATTCAAATTCAGTATCTTAATTTCGTTAAGAGGTGTGATTACCATCAGAGTATAATTGCGACTATATTTAAATTATTTTCATAAACCGTCCAAAATTCAATAATAGATATATAACTTGCTCAAGTTAATATAAATACTACAGAACAATGATCACTTTAATTATAGGAATGATAACCAAATATTAGAAGCGTTATTGTTAAAATAATTTTGGAAAGGAGGTAAGAGTTGTCAAGTTAAGATATTTTATTTTGATTTTAATTTTATCGGGTTTAAATGCAAATTTTTAATTTTTTTTATTTTAAATTTGACACTAAATAAATCAGGAATTTTTAAAATTTATTGAGATCAAATATTATATGTGCAGTTCAGATATTTATAATACCGCGAGTGCTTATAAATGGAAATGACAGGATTCAAATCGTTTACCGCACAAACGTAGAATGGAAGATCAAAACTACTTGAGATAAAAGGGGATTTGGTACTTGATGTTCACAATATTTTAGGCAAATTATTCAAAGTTAAACGTAACACTTGGCCTGAATTTCATCCAGTTTGTGTCATATTCCCTCAACATCTTTTAGCAAGAAAAACAATATCAATTTTACTGAAGATGGTCAACTTTCGCACTGGACAAGTATTTGATTTCTTCCTTGACTGAAACTGTGTATTGACCAAAAAAGTCAGTCTTTATCGTCTTCACTCTTCACAGCCAAGTCATTATTACCGTTTCAAAATAGTAATCTTTTTTTAATAATAAATATATTTTAAAAAAAATATTCATTTAATTTAATAATATTAATAAAAAAAATTAAGGAATGAATACTGCATGACCTGTAGATTATAGGGCTCTAGCCTTTTTAAGCTATTTTAACGTAGCACAAAATCATCTTGGGCAATGAGATCTGGGCCAAGCCTTATATAACACAGTTAAACAATCATAATTATTTCAAATTTTTACATCAAAGAAATTAATTATGTTGTAATACTCTTGACCGAAATAGAGAAGTAAATATTTATGTTTTTTTACAGCTTGGGTTCTTTTCTACTTGAACAATATTATTACTTTAAGGGTGTATTTAGTGCGTGTAATTGGATTGAATTATTTTTATGGAATAAAATAGAATTTGATTGGATTGGACTAAATTAGTATTATAATATTTGATGTAATATATAGATTGAACTAAAAATAGTATTATATATTATTTGGTATATTATGAAATTGAATGAAATTAGATTGGATTAAATTAATTTTTATATAAAATAAATTATTTTTAAAGTAAATTAAATTTATTTTAAATTAAATAAAAGATAAAATTAATTTTAAATAAAATAAAATTATTTAAAATTAAATATAAATAAAAATATTTAAATTAAATTTAGTTAAAAAATATTTTTTGAATAAAATTAAATATTTAAATTATTTTTTAAAAAATAAAACTATTTAAAATTAATTTTAAATAAAATAATATTTATTTATATTAAAACATTATAAAATATTATATTTTATTAAATAAAATCAAAAGTTAAAAAAAAAAAAAATGAAAGAACGGATTGGACAAAATTAGTCCAATCATGTCTTTATTCCAGCACCAAACGTTCTATAACAGCCTTAACGCCGTGTTTATAAATTACGAATTCTAACAAGAGAAATAAAACATAGTGGTTGTTTGTTTTTTTCCACTTATAACTTAACATGTCTGAATTTAATATATTAAATTGTTTTTGTTTATTTTTTTAAGTGGTTAAACAACTCAAAAATATTAAAAAAACTAACTTAAAATAAAAAGTTAAGAATTCTATCTTATTACTTAACGCATAATTACTGAATATTTTATTTTATAATTATCATTCTTATATTAACATATTTCCACTTTTATCTTTATCCATATGTTTTTATCTTAAAAAACCAAACAATCAACATTTTTATTTAGTCATTAGAATAAAAAAAATAAATATGTCATTCAGACTTTAGGTTTCAGTATCTATTTAGTTTTCGAAAAAATTCAAGCCTATTCAGTCTTGACAACCCCATACCTCCATTAAGTAATGTTTTTAAAGAGTTAAAATCAACTTATTAATTACTTTGGTATAAAAAAATATGTTCATTAAAATTTTAAAAAGTAATTATTTAATAATGGGCAAATTGCACTAACTACCTGAAGATATAGGTATAATTGCACATAAAATTGTAAAAATACATAAATTGCAATGACTTCCCTTTGACCAGTTGACCGATGTTTGAGAGCCGTGTCCATCTCACGGAAATTGTTCATTGTCTCTTTTACCCTTAGAATTCTTTTTGGCTGGTGTCAAGTGATGTAATTTTTGTTTGACAGTTGATATGGTGGTTAATATTGTAATAGTTTCACCATTTTTACCCTTAACTGAATTCAAATTTTTTGTAAAAAAAGTTTCATGCCTCAACGGTCAATTTAGTTCCTGCAAGTTGTACAAGGTGCTTTAGCAATGAGTTATCTCCATTGTTTCCATTTAACTGTCTCTAGACGAATTTTTTCCTTTAAAATTCTTTCTCAACTATTTTGTGATCAATGTCATTTTTAATTTTTTTTTTCTCATTTCAATTATTATTGAAATAGAAAGGTTAATAATTTATTTTTGTTATTTTTTTGAACCATTTCAAGCAATCAACAATGCATTTGTGAATTCCTTTAAAAAACAAAAAAAAAAAAAGACAATGCATTTGTGAATGTATAGTATCCAACTTAGATAATTGAAAATAATATTCAAATATTACATGTCCATAATGTTTAACATCAATTTGCTGCATAATTTCAAAACTACATCCAAATACATCCAACATATTTGTGCTGCTTATGTACCAGGTTCAACACTAAGGTTGTTGCCTTGTACATATTACAACACATATATTAAAGTAACAAATACATCCACTTAGCAGTGTAGCAATAAATTCAAGTATATAGATAAAATATACTTCAATTACCCAGTACTCATGTTAAGCTATCTAGGCATTAGTTCCCTCTACTTGAATCTGTAAGCAAAAATTCACAAAAATTCCAACTTCATCCATCTTCAATGGACCTATCTATTCATCTTAAGTTCTCCTTTTTTCAACACTCCAATGAGTGACCATATAACCTATTCATAAAAAAAAAAAAACCAAAAACCAAGACTTCGTATTTATCATGACCAAGTCTGATGAAACATAACAATTCCAAAATTTCATGAAAGTAACAGCGCTCTAACCCTCCCACTCAAAACATACACAAATACCACCCTGGCTATCACACCCCACTACTCAACTCATTCCAACCACCACTTCAAAATATACTATATCCACCCACAAAAATAGCTAGGCATGTTGCAGTAATAAAATAACAAAAAAAAGAGGAAAATAAGAAGACTTTAAAAACGTTTACAAAATAAAGCAGTTCATAATAAGTCCAACTTTGGACTAAAACATGTCATTCCAGTTAATGTCCAAGCCTGCAACAGTGCTTGAAACATAAGAGGAAAAAAAAACAGTTGAAAAACTTCACACAATGCATACCATAATCAAACTTATGATGGATATTAAGAGGTTTTATTTACCTAGATTTGAGCTATGATTCCAAATGTTTTGTGCACTCTGGCCTGAATGAAGAGGAGCAGTAGATGTCATAGGTTGGGTTGCTATCCCACCAAAAATGTTGGTCTGGGTAGGCTGGGAACCACCGTGACTGTAATACAAATGAGCATTTGTTGTGACATTTTGAGAGCTGTTTGTTCATACCTACCCAGTTGCCAGCATAGTTGATGTTGAAGGTTGTACAACAACAGATGGTGCACCCTATAAATGTATTATAAGAAATAAAATATAAATAGAAATATCCCACTAATTAACTACTTTGTAACATTGCAAGTTGGAACTACCTCCTTGTTTTTTTTTTCAAAGCTGTTTTAGAGGTAGTCTCTTTCTCAAAAGGTTTCTTTTTGTTAGTTGTTTTTGTAGAATTTGTACCCTGCATGTATGAAAGTAAAACATTTAGACAATACATTAGTAAAACGTTTCCAAAATATGAAATACAGTAAACTAGATTCACATTGCACATACATTTCTTTACCTTTCCCTGAACCCGCAACGTCTACAGCTTTACAGCTCCTAGTATTTTGGCCAAGTTCACATTATTTCCCACATTTATTCCTACTGTTTCTTAGTTTCTTTTAAGGTTCATTAGGATCTCTCTTCCTATTTTTCTTTGGTTTCCCTGACATTGCTTCTCCACTGGAGGCAGCACTTTCTGACTGTCAACCTCAGGCCATTTGAACTCATAAGAAACAGGATGAATAATATACGAGTATGTCTTCAAGTATGATTCAGTTGTGAGATATTTATGAACAAAATCCTTACAGTTCAACACTTTCCCAGTGATTATTGCCATGGTGTGTTTGCATGGCATCCTACTTAGCTCTCACAACCTACAATCACAACTCCAAGTCCTCAAATTCACAATAAAGAATTTTTGTCCCTCTGTATTCGTACTCGTACTCACTTGCACAAAACACAGTAACAAACCTCTCTTCATCCTGTCTTTCAGCGATCTTGGCTGCTACCTTTAATGGCAAATTGGAGCCCTATTTCCTACCTTCTTTTAGTCTTTTACTCATCTTTCTCATAAGCTTCCTTATGATATTTTCAAGCATTGTTGTGCAGGATTTCCGTGTTCTTGTCCACCCATCCATTAAAGCATTCCATGATATTGTTTGTTGTGTGCTTCGATTTTACATATGTATCAAAAGCATGCAAAGCCCAATGTTTGAGATCTACATTCATAATGTAGTTGTAGGCCATAAGGTTGCAGTTTTTCAGCTTTCTATCTCCTCCAAGAACTCTTTCTTGTTGCTACAATTTGTTGGGATTTATGTCTTAAAGTTTGTAATTGTAAATGGTTAAAGACAATAATAAGAATTATTCAGATTATCATTCAAGTTTATAAATGTTTTATATTCAGTAATACATTTGTATTGTGCAAGAATATCCTAGATTGTAAGATGTAATCTCATAATGAGTATATGATGGTCATATACAGAGAGGATTCATTTTGAGACGTGCAATTTAAAGAGTCCGAACAGAGCGAACAAAGCTGGGTACTTTGTTTGTGATTGATCTACTGCTGCGGTCCATTCTGTAAAGTACGGTTGTCTTATCCTAGACTGCTGATGTAGTTGACATGAGAATGAAGGTACCTTATATGATGAGATCATATAGGACTGAGCCACGATTTATATGAATCTCTTACCAAGATCCGTTAGTAGATGAGATTCATATATAATCGATAAACGATGGCTATTTATAGGTGATCTTAATCCTGAGTGTCTTATCGACTCCTTCAGGTTGGATCGTGGCTTTTGATTTATCATGAGTGAGGTTGATGAGAATCTCGACCAATACCTCCGTATCTTGGAGTTGCGATTTGACTTGTGGCTGGGAAGGTTTGAACACAATAGTGGAATCCACTCCTTCTTGATTGAAGTAGATAAGTAGTTCCCTTAAGGGTTGATTCGGGGTTTGAACGATTATGAGCGCTCTCCTTCTTCCGTGAGGAAAACAGGATTTAATTGTTCATTAGAGAATCAATGATACTTAAAGGAAAAGATATTTCTAGAGGGGTATAACGGACTTTATGACCCAACTCTAGTTATGAACTATTTGTGGAGGATCATACTATGTGCAATTAGCTATATCAATGGACGCTGAAACTTCAGATTGTATAAACACGTCTACAGTTCTGAGAGTGCAGCCTCGAGTTTTTAGTGGAATAACTCCGAGGTTAATAATCATGAAATATTAATTAAAGAGTTTTAATTAATATTACTAAGTATTATTGGAGCTCAAAACTGTGGGTCCATTAGGTCCCCTTGGTAGCCCTTATGGTTGTTGGTAACGAGGGTCACGGTAGATTAATTGGAGGGTCCAATTAATAGTATTACGAAAGTAATGCGATTTAATAAAAGAGAATAATTAAATAATGTGATTATTTAATTAATTTAATATTTAATAAAATAATAGAAATTATTAATTATTAATTCTATTTATTAAATATGAGGTCATGTGATTAAATAATGACTAGGACAAAAAAATTAAAATAATTAGATTATTTTAATAGTGCAAAAGGTCACAGGTTCAAGTCTTTAGGGAGACTAAAAATAAATAGGATTTAGAATCCTATTTTGACTTGGTCAAACTAAAACCCTAAAGGACTACTATATAAGTGTTATATAGTTAGGAAAAATTGACTGGAATACACAAGTGAAAAAGAAAGAGAATTCGGCCACCAAAGAGAGAAGAAAAGAGAAAAAAAGGTTTTTTCTGACTCTTCACTCTTTTGCAGGATTCGGCCGGCATTCTTTTCATGTGACCTCCATCTCTTGCCATGACATGCCCACACACACGTTGTCAGACCGCGGGTCATAGCTCGGAAGATCTGGTGGTAGATCGAGGAATCAGAAAAAAGAAAAATCAAGAAAAAAATATGTAGTTTTTAAAGTCTTTTTCTGTGTATATATAGGAACTCGTTCTTGATTGAAAAAGGTTTTCAATATAAGAAAATTTTTTGAAACCCAATTCCGCATGCTATACGATAATCAAATTTTTTTCTAAAACTCCCTTCACAATTTGCCACACTTCACACATATATCCCATTTAAAGGTCCTTTGTACCGTCTCTGCATGTTGACAATTAAATGCCTCACACAATACCGAGAACTAGAGTTTGACCACTACTTTTCCAAAGCAAGCTGTACACCTATCTGTGTGTCTGACGTAAAGGTAATTTTGCGATTGTCATCATCCCCCACGTGTCTATACAATTGTTCCAAGAACCAACCCCAGCTTTGTTTGGTCTCTCATTCAGCTATACAAACAACTAGTGAAAATACTCCACTATTAACATCTATAGCAATAGCGAATAAGAGCACTTCATGGTGTCTTCCCTTCAGATGACACCCATCCAGACCTATAAAATGTCTACACCTGAATATGAACCTTGCATTATGCTCATAAAAACTAATGAAAAACCTTTGAAATCTTGGTGGTCCTCCCAATTCTGGAATTACAGTCCGCATTATCATTTTGGAGCCTAGGTTTCGATCCAAAGCATCGTGCCCATACTTGTACAACTTATTATAGCGTTGTCATACTCAACTTTGGTTTTCTCCAAAACACGGTTCTTGACTCGGTATAAAGTATACAAGACAATGCTGAGACCATAGATTCTATGGATTTCTTTGGCCAAAACACTTCACTTTGATATACGGGTTCTCCTCAATCAGAACCTTGAATCTTGATGCCATCCAACCTGTAGTAGCTTTCTGATTCTTGCTCATTTTCTGACAACAATGCCTTATATTCAAGGTTTTGATTATAAAGGTGACAATGTCATCTATTGGACTAACATGAATTCTTCATGAGCAGTCATCAATAGCACACTTGGCTGTATATCTATCCTTGTCGTTTTTAATCCTTTATAGTTGGAAGCCTTCTTGGACAACAAATTCACGCAGTACCTACCTGAAATGGTAAATATCCTTAAAAAGCTGAGCGGCCTCTAGCCCAACTTTGCCATTTGACCCTGGCTTAAAAGGCATTCCACTTGTCTTATAAATTGACCTTGATACGCCATTTTCTTCATCTTCACTTGAATCTTCCTCCATAAAATCTTTGTCCCATTGAAAATTTGTTGCATTCTATTCATCTCCCGAATCATAGTCTTCATTATCAAAATCAACAGGTTGTTGTTGTTCTTTATCTTCTTCATTATGAAAATCAGCAGGTTATTGTTGTTCTTCATCTTTTTCATTATCACAATCAGCAGCTTGTTGTTGTTCATCATCTTTCCCTTCATTGTGAAGATCACCATATAATGGAATACTACCATCTGAATCTGCCTCACTGAAGAAACTATTGGAATAAGGAAAATATTCGGATTCATCTTCACTTGACTCGAACCTCAGAGGTGAATGTTTGGCTGCACCAGTGTCATATTCATCAGATGAGATGCCATAAATGTGAACTGATAGGTCGTCCATTAATTGATGTTGATGATGATTCATGTGGTGCCTTTCCAATACTTTCATTGATAGGGAGCAAAGTCTGTAACGGTAGCAAATCAACATCGATTCTCATTATGAATAGTTATCTGGCTTCAAACAGTTGGAAAACATGTTGAAGATCCATATTATCCTTTACTGCTAGATATTGTCCACTTCATGACAAGCTAACCTTAGTTTTGAATTTCTCTGTGGGTCTAGGAATAATAATGCAGCTACCAATGTAGACATTTGCAATAAGGGTGTGACACCCCCCCCGACCCGATCCGACCGGACCGTCCCGGGGAGCGCTACACGGACTTTCTAAACTTTTCAAAACTTCATTTTACATTTTAAAATCATTGTGAGCCCATTCAATACAAACTTTTTACGAAAATTCGGCAGAGTACCGTTTGTTTTTCGGACTTCCCAAAACCTGTTTCCACAAATCAAATCAAATTCATATTTTCACAAACACTTCTATAACACTTTTAAACAGTTGCGCACTCTGCCGTTTAGTGCGACTTATCAATTCAGTTTATAAAATAAAACAAAACAGACTTAAACATTTACAATCATGTTGATAATAAAATACAGAAATCATAAACTAGTTAATTACAAAACATTTTACAAAACATATTTACAAATTCCCTGTATATGCATGCTTCCAGATTATATATACACATAACAAAAATATAGCTACCCAACTGTACAATCTCTGTGACTCGGTCTGCAACTTACTCTTCCTTCAGTCTCTAGCCTCCTCTGAATTCCTGGTACCTATGCGTTAGAAACAAACTAACGCGCTAAGCATAAAGCTTAGTGGGTGTACTAAAAACTCAATTAAATAAATCACAATATAAATATTTCAAAACAATTCCATTTCTATTGCATTTCAAAACAATTAAATTTCGAAAATCAAAGCATTAAACAATTCCAATTACTT
Organism: Xanthoceras sorbifolium; assembly: GCA_003430845.1. Classification (NCBI taxonomy): domain Eukaryota; kingdom Viridiplantae; phylum Streptophyta; class Magnoliopsida; order Sapindales; family Sapindaceae; genus Xanthoceras; species Xanthoceras sorbifolium. The sequence continues at coordinate 2,666,163 of CM010610.1, forward strand.
TAATTTCAATAATGAAGTCGATAATGAATGCTATCAATAAAATCATTCGGTTCACTTTTCAATTTCAATCAATTCTGGCCCACTAGAATACTAAACATTCTAGGACTGGAATATGGGTCAATGTGACGTCCGGGGTTGCCCCGCAACAACAGTCACTGATATCACGTGATTGTCCGAGATTGCCCCGCAACAACAATCACTAATATCATCGCGATTGTCCGAGATTGCCCCGCAACAACAATCGCTAGTATCATTGTGATCGTCCGAGATTGCCCCGCAACAACGATCACTAAAATCGGTGTGATTGTCCGAGATTGCCCAGCAACAACAATCACACAATAATAACGGCGCAGTACTGCTCAATAAAACCCAGCTGGTATACCAACCTCCTATATCCATTTCTATGTCTAAGTATCCTAGGGCCGTTACAATAAACGATTTTCAAGTATTCGCAATAAATTACAAATTATAAACAATAGTCATGCAAGCAACTAAATCAAGTATTCCTCACAAATAGTAACAATCGGAATATTCGAAAACACGATCCAAATACGATCTATCATAAAATCATTCCAAATCAACAATAGATATATATGAATCATTAATTTTTCATATAAATAAACAAGTTTCTTACGAAAATCGAAAACGTAAAACTTCAACGAAATCGAAAACGAAAACGAAAACAATAACGAGATACTTTTTGTAAAGATTTCGAAATCGAAAGTACACCAACCTCGGTACCGTTTTTCGTTCGACCAACCGCGGTTCCACGATTTCTTTCCCTTCTCTTTTTCCTTTCTCCTTCTTCCTCTTCTTTCTCTTTTTCTTTTCTTTTCTTTCTTCTTCTTCTCTCTTCTTCTTCTTCTTTTTCTTCTCTCTTTTCTCTCCTTTCTCTCCTTTTTCTCGGCTCTTTCTCTCTCTTTCTCTTATGTTATGTTTTCTCGCTTCTGCGAGAAACTTCTTCTTTTTTTTATATTTTTTTCGCTACCGCGACCGCCGTCGCGACCTGTGGTCGCGCCACCAGGTCGCGATGCTCACTGGAATGCGCGCACCGCCTTCCTCGCGAGCGCGCCTTGGTCGCGCGAGTGGTCGCGCTGCTCTCTGCCCGTTCTTGACACTTTCATCGCGAGCAGTCCATCGCGACCTGTGGTCGCGGTGGCTGGTCGCGATGCTCACTGCCAGGTTTTGCCATTTTCATCGCGAGCAAGCCATCATACATTTAATTACATTTACACCCCCTCAAATAGTAAAAATGTATTTTCACACATTTCATATATATCAAAAATTCATTACCCGAAATCCGGGATGTTACAAAGGGCCTCTAGGCTGTATTGTTCATGGTTAAGGATCTCCCACTCCACTTCGGTACCCAGGAACTTGACACTAATGGAGAAGATAGTCATGTTTTGCCTACAAATAGAAAAAAAAAAAAAAATCATGTGATGAACATTAGATTGCTCGATATTAAAATTAAATATTTTTTTTAAAAAAATAGATTGCTCTTGTAAATCCATTAATTATTAAATTTGAATTTGATTGTTTGTCTTGATCAAATGGATCTTACCAACGGGTCCTCCAGGCATAGCTCAAAAATCTTACTTCTCGAAAAACAATAAATGTAACACCCCCCGACCCGAATCCGCTCGGACCGAATCGAGGAGCGCTACCGGATACGGAAAATAAATTTCAAAACCAAACTTTTAAGTAATGATCCAAATAAATATTTAAATTATGGTCCAAAAAGATTTTCTGAAAATTTCGCCAGAGTTTCCTCTGTTTTCACAATTCATAAAATCCACACTTCTATAATCGCAAATTAAATTGCGCACCCTTCCATATCCGGTGCGACTTACCAAAACAAATTATATTAAATACTATTATTTTTTTTTATAATAAGTTTTCATTGTGTGTAAACACACACACATACTCACATACATATACAAATATCTTCTTAATTACCATTTGCTCCCTTGAACTTCTTAAAATTCTCCAATGGCACAAATTTATTCATAATCACATTCCATCTCAATCATTATTCCAAAAATATTTCATACTTATCCAATTACCAAATTGACTTCACCACTATTCACTGGGACTCATTATCATCCAAATGCACCATAAAAATAATATACTTTTCATAATTACGGAAAATTTGGGGCGTTACAATAAAAATTTTAAAAAATAAAATCGGTTCAATGCTCCTTCGCCTAGGATAGGTTTCTATGTAGTCAAATAAATCAAATAATAATACTCTCTAGAAGTAGTCTCTTTCACTCTCTTTGTCTCTCTATCTCCTCTCTTCTTCTTATATATATAACTCTCATTATCTTTTCATCTATTAAACCAAACACGTCTTCAAATTTTCTCTCATTTTCTCACTTTTTTTTCAATGGTTGAGAAGAAGAAGACTGTCTATTGGTTCGAAGAACCATACTCTAGTAATCTCCAAACTGAAATTAAATTTCAGAACCCTAATTTAAAATAAAAACCCCAAAATTGAAAACCCTAAATTATTAAAGCACTAAATTGAAAACAAAAATCCAGAAAATAAAAAACTCCCAAATTGAAAACCCAAAATCATTGAAGCAAAAACATCCATCCTCGAGAAAGTAAAAAAAAACCCTAAATCATTCAATCAAAATCATCCCTCCCCCAAACTTAAACATTTTCATGTTTTCAAAATCACTCATGCCCATATCGACTTCGAAACAAACGAAATCCAACCAAATACATGTACGATGGAAGACAATGAATATAGATACTTGATACACCTGCCTTATTCTTATCAGTAATCGTAAGTGAAGTTGGTTTGGATGATCGCTATAACATGTGTCTTCGACAGAACAAGTTTATGCTCTAGAGTTTTTTTTTTGAAATAGCGTGGAGAAGAAACTGATGGAAACTGGAAAGAAATAAGGTAAAAATCTAGATTGTACCACTTTACTTTGCGCCAACTGATGAATGCCAAATGGGCGTGAAACGCTTTTGTACCAAATGAGGTCTGATGAAGATGAGACTTATCTGAATGATTAGAATAATGGGCAATTGCAATAACTCTTCGTGTATATAGACATAATTGCATAAAAATCCGAGAATAATTGATAATAACAATTACTCCCCTTGATCGGTTGACTAACCGTTGACCACAGTTAGTCACTAACGGTCAAAAGGGTAAAATTGTTTTTTAGAAAATTTAAAAAAAAAAATCTAAAAAGAAGAAGAAGAAGAAGAAGAAAAAGAAGAAGAAGAAAAGAAAGAAGAAAGAAGAGGAAGAAGAAAAATAAAAAAAAATGAAAAAAAAGAAGAAGAAGAAGAAGAGGAGGAGAAAGAAGAAGAAGAAGAAGAAAAATTAAAAAAATCTGGAAAAGAAGAAGAAGAAGAAGAAGAAGAATAAGAGGAAGAATAAGAAGAAGAAGAAGAAAAATAAAAAAAATCTGGAAAAAAGGAAGAAAAGAAGAAGAAAAAAGAAGAAGAAGAAAAATAAAAAAAATCTAAAAAAAAAAAGAAGAAAAGAAGAAGAAGAAGAAGAAGAAGAAAAAGAAGAATAAAAAAAATCAGAAAAAAAAAGACGAAGAAGAAGAAAAATTTGGAAAAAGAAGAAGAAGAAGAAGATGGAGAAAAAGAGAAAAAAAAAATAATAAAGAAAGAAATTGAAAAAAGAAAAAAAAAAATTGGAAGAAAAGAAGATCTGGTGATGAACAAAAAAAATTTGAAAAAAAAATTGATTTTTTTTTTGGCAATGCACCAGATGATCTGGTCCATTGGATGAAGATATTTTTATCTCATCTAATGGACCAGATCTCATATGATCCATTTTTAAAATTTTATTTTTTTTTAATTTTTTTTAAAAGACGATTTTACCCCTTTGACCGTTAGTGACTAACTGTGGTCAACGGTTAGTCAACCGATCAAAGGGGAGTTATTGTTATTATAAATTATTCTCAGATTTTTGTGCAATTATACTTATATACACGGGGAGTTATTACAATTACTCATTTAAACAATAATTTGAAATTCATATTTTTGAAATTAATATTTTATTAATCTATTATCTCACTAAGATATAAAGACAAAATTACCCTTCCCGCTTTGCTAATAAAAGTTATGGACACGGCTCTCAAATTTCGATCGACTGTCAAAAGGAAGTCGTTGCAAATTATGTATTTTCACGGTTTTATATACAATTAAACTTATATCTACGGTGAGTTAGTGCAATTTACCCTTTAATAATCAAAGTTAGCATCAATTTTAAGAAGCATGTGAATTATTATTTTTATAAAATGATGATGATGAAGAATTTTTTAAATGGCCAAATCATCCTCGTTAATTTGAACACGAAGACATCAAACTACAATATTAAGGTGTTGTATCTAATCTAGCTTTATAGATGGCGTCTATCTCTTTCGGGTCAGGTCATTAATTGTACACGTTAATAAAATCCAAAACTAATTGTTCAAGAGTTTGTGTTTATCTCTTAAAACTCATTAAAATTGCTTTTTTTTTTTTTTTTGATTTCAAACAAAACTTCTATTACAGAAGACCAACAAGAAAGCTAGGTTCAGGATTGAACCAACAAAATTCCTCCTTAGAGGAAAAGGCTAGGGAAGCAAGAGAATGTGCCATTCCATTCCCTGAACGGGGAATGACATGACAGTTGGAAACTCCCACAGCCCTGAAAAGAGCCTTAACATCAGAAATAATAGGGTCCATAACAGAACATGGAGGAGAATTAAATACCCTAGCCACAATATTAACAGCATCTAACTCAACCCACTCAGTAATCAAGTTGAGCTCCTTTGCCAGCAGTAACCCCTCTCGCAATGCCAGCAGCTCGCCAAGCTCAGCAGGAAAGAATCCCAAGATGGGCTTAGCAGAAGCTGCAACAACCTTGCCCTGAGAATCACGCACCACTGCACCAGAACCCATCACAGAACAACCAGGCGTCACTGCTGCATCGGTGTTCAACTTCAGGGAGCCTGCGGGAGGAGGCGACCACTGAGAGGAACGAGGCTGCCTGGGGGGCTGGAGAGGAGAGCCAAAGACCTTCTGGGTACCCTGAAATTCACTAAGCAAAGAGAGAGACCAAGAAACCAAATCAGCACTAAACCTGGGGGATTTAGAATGACAGACAGCATTCCTTTCAGCCCAAACCCCCCACAGGATCATGCAGAACTCCTCGAACTCTGCTCTCTTAGCCCTAACAAAAACCCACAAGATCAGATCAAAACAGGAAATATGGCACTGCAAATTGAGAATGTCCCAGAAGACAGTGGACTCCCAAATAGGGCGCACGGAGCTACACCAAAAAAGGGCATGGGCTGAGCTCTCGGGGGCATCACCACATCTAGTACAGCACGGGTCAACCACAATCTTCCTAGAGCAAAGATTACAAAGAGACGGAATGGCATTGAGACAAACTCTTCATATGAAGATTTTAATTTTGGGGGGATGTTAAGATTCCAAAGTGCAAGCCACCATTTCGAATCCGGACACGAGGAGGAACCTTTGAGGGAGAGTTTTTCCTGCGCTGCAACTCTATACCCACTCTTCACAGAATACTCCCCATTCTTATCAAAATGCCAGATTAAGGAGTCATTACAATCACCCAAACTCAGAGGAATTTCCAGAATAGAATCCCTATCCGCTGCCACAAAGACCTGGTCAAGCTTAGCCAAATCCCAAGAATGGGAAGAAGGAGAAATGAGAGAAGCGACCTTGAGGTCTTCCAAAGGGGCAGTGGACATTAAAATTGCTATGATTCATTAAATTTGAAAATATTTTAATTTTTTTCGTATCTAAATTGTATATATAAAACAAAACTCTTGAACTTTGCATAGAATATGGTGAAGTAGGATTTAATTTTTTTTTATTGAAAGTTCTCTGCAGTAGTGGTTGGTTAATTTTGAATTTTAATGTTAAAGTTTATTTTTTTTTTTCATTATCTTTCTTATTTTTACAGTTTATTCTTAGTTTTCTCCATTCAATCAAATTATTAATTATTAAAATTAATATGAATAAAAGATAATTGGTTAAATGGATTCGTTTCGGGTTATCCATTAAAATAATTTGCGTTTTCATTTTCAAACGGAGCACATCTCTGAGTTTAGGCATAATTGCACGCATATAGATTTTTTGTCGAAAATGATATAAACATTCCCTGCCGTTCGTTGACTTCCATCCAGACTAACGGTTGAGCAAGCTTTTTGAAGAAAATGTCTAAATTGCCCTTAATGTCTTATTTTATCTAATATTTTATTACCCGTAATAATTATTTAAATTTTAATTATATAGAAATCCATTAAAATTTAAAAACAAATGGTGGAGGATATCTTCCCCATTAATCAGATCCATGGTGATAAGGGAGAACTCGAAAGAGTTAAATTGGGAGAGCAATAGCTGAGATTTGAGAGAATATTTGTCAGGTATAATGTCTTCTGTATTTCATCTTATGCATATTTATAGATAAACAAACAAACTAATAATGCATACAAAAAGGAGACACTATCCACTGAATACATAAAATAAGGAGATCCAGTTAATGGAGTAGATAATGAAAATGTGCAGCCTAAACTTAAGCTAACTACAATTATGCATGCGAATTTATTAGAAACTAGATGGATAATGGGATTCGATGGAGATTCCTCTGCATGAACGTGGATAAGGCATGCTTGAAAATATGCAGACAATGCACTAGTAATTCACGTATGATTCCCCCCCACTGGCAAGGTCCTTGTCCGCAAGGATAAAATCTAGGGAAGTCTTAGAAAAACGCCATTGATTTTCACGAATCCCGGCAAGATCACTGGCAAGATCCTTGTCCCCAAGCGAATTCCGACCACCGGTGGTCTTATTTCCTCCTCCGATTATCACGAATTCGTACATTCTACTATTAGTTTCTTATACTCAGAAAGTATATTTAGTTATTATTTAATTGCTATTTCATTTCGACTTAACATAATTGGACTAACTTGATCGTCGGAGTGCATTTGACCAGCACTGCCCCGGTGTCCAAGTACTCCGTTCGACCTCTTGACTCTGGTTTTGAGGTTGTACTGCCCCGATCTTTGTCCTACCGTTTCCGTGATCTACAGTACTTGGCACATATGTTAACAAAGTAGGTGGAAGAATACTGTAAACTACTTCAAAAGGTGAAACCTTAGTAAAAAAATGAACCGAAATATTGTAACTGAATTATGCCCACGGTAGCCAATTAACCCATCGCTTTGGCTGGTCACTTGTGAAACAACAAAGGTATTGCTCCAACGTGCGGTTAACCACCTTAGTTTGACCGTCAGACTGTGGGTGATAACTAGAGCTCATGTAAAGCTGGGTTCCTTGTAATTGGAATAGAGTTTGCCAAAAATTGCCAATGAGAAATCTTGTTGCGGTCACTGACAATAGAAGTAGGAATCCCATGGAGCTGGACAACATTGTAGATAAAGAACCGTGCAACTTTTGAAATTGTGAATGAGTGACTTAGAGGGTTAAAATGAATGTATATAGACAATTGGTCCACCACTATCATAATTACCGATTTACTTTGTGACAGTGGTATACCTTCGATGAAGTCCATTGAAACATTAGACCACACTCTAGTCGGAATTGGCAACGGTTGTAAAAGGCCAGCAGGACTTGTGCAATCATGCTTACAATGTTGGCAAGTATCACATCTTTAATATAGGTATTGGCAACTGATTGCATATAAGGCTACACAAAACTTGTCTTTACTCGGGCTAGGGTCTTATGATAACCAAAGTGTTCGCCTACAGCTGACGAATGGTTGTTGGCAAGTATTGGTTCAATCAGAGAAGAGTTGGGACTCAAAAGAACTCTAGATTTGTGGAACCAAACACCATCTCGCTTAATGTATTAGGGGGAGGGGGCTTTGGTGATGACGATAAAGTCTCTATTTTGCTTTGGAAAGGGTCCTCGTGAATGTTTTGTTCAAGTTTATTCCACCAGTTGGCCACAGGTAAAGAAATGGCTGACAGTTCAATCGAAGCAACCCGAAAGAGAGCATCGACCCCTTGGTTTTTCATTCCCCTTTTAATATTGGATCACATAATCATACAACCAGAGATTTGGTGACCATAGCATCTATGTGGGAGTGGCGATGAGTTGCTCTAGGAGGTATTCAAACTCTTATGTTGAGTTTTATCAATGAATGGTTTGCCCAAGAGGTAGAAGCCACTTGTGAATTGCCTTTATCACTGCCAAAATTTCCTTCTCGTAGGTAGAGAGCGAGAGAGCTGAACCTTTCAGAGCTTCACTGAAAAAGGTAATGAGTTGTTCATGTTGGCTCAAGATAGCTCAAACTCTTACGCCACAAGTGTCACATTCCACAACAAACGGTTTAGTAAAATTCGGTAGTTTTAACACAAGTGGTGAGGTAATAGCTTGCTTCAAACGGGCAATGGTTGCTACGGCTTTCGGGGACCAAGTAAAACCATTTTTGGTGAGGAGGCGGGTCAATGGAGTCGCAATGCCGCCGAACCCGCAATGAATTTGCGGAAGTATCCCGCCAGCTCGAGCAATCCACGGACACCTTTAGCAGTAGTAGATGGATCAACTATAGCTCTTTCGGCTGAGATCATATGTCCCAAGTAGTCCACCTGTAAAACACCAAAACGACACTTCGATTATTTTGCAAATAATTTGTTAGTTAATAGAGTCATTAGAGTTGTAGAGAGATGGTTGAGATGGTCGGTCCAAGTATGACTATAAATGAGTGTGTTGTCGGAGAAAACCAAGATGAATTTGCGAAGGTAAGGCCAAAATAAATCATTCATGAGAGTTTGAAAAGTGGACGGAGCGTTGGAAAGCCTGAAAGGCATCACAAGAAACTTGTAATGGCCTTCATGAGTAAGAAAAGTCGTTTTATGGATATCTGCTTCATGTACATGGATTTGATGGTAACCCGAGCACAAGTCTAACTTGAAGAAATACTTAACTCCGTGTAAATAATTAAAAAGCTAGTCGATGACTGAAATCGGGTACTTATCTTTTACTATGGTTGCATTAAGGACTCAATAATTAACGCATAGTCGCCATTCACCATCTGCGACGTAGACCAATAACACCGGAGATGAAAAGTGGCTAGTGGTTGGCCGAATTAAGCCTAAAGTGAGTAACTTCTATACAATCATTTTAATTTCGGCTTTTTGGTAGTACGGGTAGTGGTAAGGTCGAACACTTATTGGAGACTAGTTTGGCTGAAGCGAAAGTTGGTGAATATGGCTACTGTAAGGTGGGAGGCCTTTGGGCTTATTAAAGACGGTGTGGAAGCGGTTGAGTATTTGAACCAAGTCAAATTAGTATACTGTTGAAGTGCTCGATAAGTCAAGTGACATGATTTGTAAAAATAGCCCAATACCCTCCAGTTGTTGTAATTGTCTTTTAGTCAACATTTCAAGTTCGGAACGCCGGAGTCCACGGAACTTGTGGGTTGTGCCATCTTTGTGAAATGTCATTGTCAACTCGCGATAATTTGTCTCTATTGGTCCCAGTGTTTCAAGCCACTGTACTCCCAACGCTGTTTGGTAAGATGAGACTGGTAACACATAAAAAAAAAAATAATCAGTAGTGATGGAATGACCTTGGACCAGTATTGTGAATGCTAGACACCGGCTGGCACATTCAAGCTTCTCATGATTTGCCACCATAACTTGGAACTTATGATCTCACACAACAGGTAGGCCAAATTTAGATACATGTTGATCAATAAAATTATGTGTGTTGCTGCTATCGATGAGCACCATAATTGCTTTATTCTATAATTTGCCCTGTACTCTCATGGTTTGCGGATGACTAGTACTAGTCATAGTATGACATAAAATTTTAGGAACAATATTAGGTTTAACTAGAACAACTTCAGAGGGTGGATTGTCACGTGGGTCAAGTTGCGGAAAATCTTCAATCATGAATAGTTGAGGCTTATTGCAACGGTGACTAGGTACATACTTTTCATCACAATAGTAACAGAGACCTTGTTCTCTCATTTCCTTAGCAACTTGACCAGTTATGAATTAAAAATGGGTCACAGCTATATGAGGCTGCTTTGTGGTGGAGGAAAAGGTGATGGTACAAGCAGACTAGTAGTGGTAGAACGGGATAGAGTGGTGGATGTTCGCTGAAGGGTGATTGACTTTTTGTGACTGGTGTTTCGCCTCTCAATTAATCGAGCGACACCGATCGCCTCTGAGAAGTTATAAGGATTTTTTATTTTTACATCCAACCGTACCTCATCTTTCAAGCTTGCAATAAAGCAACCAAGTAAGTAATGGTCAGACAAGTTATTCATTAGTTACGAGAGGCGTCCAAACTCCTTTCGATACGCAGCTACAGTGGTGGTTTGTGTAAGCCGAGTGAGAGCCTCGAAAGGATCCTCAAATTTGGTAGGGCCAAAACGATGAAGCAACGCTTTGGTAAATTCTTCCCAAGAAATGAACTGTGGAACTTAGTAAGTCAGGGGTGCCATTGCAATGCAATCACTTCAAGGTGAAAGGAAGCTAGTTGAACTTGATCAGTGAGAGCAATATTTTGAAGCTCAAAATACTGTGCAGTCTGATAAATCCAACCAGTGAGGTCATTACCAAAAATTTTTGGGAAATGGAGTTTTGTATGGGACGATGGAATGGTGGAAAGGTTGTTTATATATGGGGCTGTGGCACGTCCAGAAAATGAATTTCTACTCCCAAGTGCAAGAGTGTCGAAGTAATAAATTAACCCGGAGAGACCGGGGTCGATCCACGAGGAATAAGATTTAGCTCCTGCAAAAACTAACAAAAATCTACAAGGAAAATATAATAGAAAAGAAAATATTATGAAATGAATGTACGTATAATGGTGAAACAAATTAAATTAAAACATGTTAAGATTAGAGGTTCCACTCTTGGTATTTGATTTAAGTTATATTTAACTCATTTTTATCACTCAATTGTAATCCACACATAAAGGAGGTTCTAATCGGAAGTTAAACCATTTAAGTTCTTTACACATCTATCAAGTTATATTTCTTTTCTTTTAGTTATATTACAATGGATACTCTACACTTTTTATATTAAATAGGTTCAAGTACTTATTGTGCCAATCAACTACTATAAATCAAGAATCCTTTGCCAGATGCAGATATAACTATGCGGTTTTAGACGGATTCAAGTATTTATGATGTTGTTTGTCTACAATGAATCAAGAATCTTTTGCCAAAGGTGCAGGTATAACCATGCAGTTTTAGACGGATTCAAGTATTCATTGTGCCAAGAAGTGTCTACAATAAGTCAAGATCTTCACTTCACATAAGAATAAGAGACAAAAATTCAATTCAATTCAATAAGAAAAGTAATATAAAACATGTATATAAATTTACACAAATGAATATAAACTTTAAGCCCATTTCAAGAGTCAAATAAATATTTATTCACATACCAAGAGCTTCACCTTTTCATCTTAGCAAAGAGAATTTAGCTACTCATGATAGAAGAAAGAAAACAAGTAGAAGAAATAAAATGAACAAGAGAGAAATTATATTATCATAAAATTTCAACAATACAACAATGTAAGGTGAACTTAGCAAGGAACCCAAGCTGCCCTCATACTTTTACAAGGCCTCTATTTATAGACACATTGAGAGGCAAACAAGTCAAAAACGGTAGGAATAAATTAATGCAAGTTGATTGAATTTGGTAAGGCTGTGAATGCATCTGCATGGCTAAACATTTCAGCCTTGCGTTCATGCATGTCTGAAACAATATGCACTTCTCCAATTGTATTTCCTGTAACACCACCCACACTCAAAGCTTTTGGGATGATACCCAAAACTTGACTGCCGCCATCATAAGCAGCTTTTGAGACACGACCTATCAACCCAAAGTCACCTCCTCCATAAACTAGATGAATCTTTTTCTCTACTAATATCTTACCAAGCTGGTCAGCAACCTCCTCAAATTCCCTATTCTTACCAGAATTAGACCCACAAAAAACACAAATATTGGTAAAGCGGCGTGAGATGGTGTTTGCCATTGTTATGCTCGCTTTTTTTATTTTTTTTTTGTGAAAATTTGTATGGTTGTAAGAACTAGAGAAGATAGAGAAGTGTCATTTATAAGGCTCATAAAAAAGATGAAATCATGGAAGCTATATGACTAGGTCTGCATTGGCAGATGGGTGTTAGTCTAGAGTATAAAAATGTCAAAAAAAGTGGCTGACCTGTATCTGTACAAGTAGTTGTGATTGAGGCTCACATCTTCCTCTGGTTTTACGTCCAGAAACGGCTTGAACGCCCTCTATTGGTCGAGGATAGGCTTCCCATCCAATTTTCTTATAAATTGGCAAATAGGGTCCTTTAAAGTCAGATTTCCGAGACTGTATCGTTCATGTTCTTTTTTAAATTGGGTCCATAAAGTGAGGATTGCAATATGCACATATTCACTAGGATGCGTCTCAAGAGTCAACAAAATATTGTCTAATGACTTCTTATTCAAGCTATCCTTAATGAATTGTATTTTATTTTCTCGATTTACAGACACCATTCCAAGAGAACGACAATGTGAGCACACTTATAACATACACTCTATTTCTTTGCTCTTCGTTTTTTTACATAACTGCTTTTACCTAGACCAGACATGTAAGTAACAAATGAATCAGAGAACTCACCTGTCAATCTTACCTTGGCTTCAATCAACCAATGTACCTCAACAGGGATGCTCTTGTGCATTAACATCCTTAATCTTTCGAACCGTTATTTGTAAATTTTCATCAAAGCTTTTTGAGGAAGTAAGGGCAAACGATTTTTCAATTTATTGAGAATTTCTTCCATTTTTGTGAAAAAAAAAAGAGAGAGAAAAGAGAATGTACAAAGCAAGATTTTTTTTTAATTTTTTTTATCAGCTATTATGGGAGACTGAAAAGACCAACTTAAAAAAGTCACGAAGTACCGTTATCCGCCATTTAATCGGGAAAATAGAAAAAGGAAAAGAAAAAAAATAAATATAAAATTAGCCTGCAATCACAAAAAAAAAAAAAAAAATTAGAGTTAGAAAGAAATATGCAAACCCAATTCAAATTATATCAATGGTTTTCATAACATGGGTCTGAAAGAGGAAGAGTCCCTTTTTCTAAAGCTTGATTTTCTAGAAATGGTTTAAGTCTTTGACCGTTCACTTTGAACACGTTACCATTCCTAGGGTTTTCAATGTCAATGGCCCCACAAGGATACACATGTTTAACAACAAATGGACTGCTCCACCTAGATATCAGTTTTCCAGGAAATATGTGAAGTCGAGAATTATAAAGTAAAACTTTTTGCCCAACATCAAATGTTTTTCTTAAAATTGATTTGTCATGAAAAGTTTTGATTCTGTCTTTATAAATTCCCAAATTCTCATATGCATCATTTCTTAATTTCTCAAGTTCATTCAGCTGTAGCTTACGTAATTTGCAAGTATCATCAATATTTGAATTAAAAGTTTTGATAGCCCAGTAAACTTTATGCTCAAGTTCCACAGGCAAGTGATAAGGTTTCCCATAAACTAACCGATAGGATGACATACCCAAAGATGTTTTGAAAGCAGTGCGGTAAGCCCAAAGTGCATCATTTAGTCTAAGTGACCAATCTTTGCGATTTGGATTAACCGTTTTTTCTAAAATTTGTTTTATCTCTCGATTAACTAATTCAATTTGTCCACTTGTCTGAAGGTGATAAGGGGTAGCAACTTTATGTGTAATCCCATATTTCTTCATTAGAGACTCAAAGACTTTGTTGGCAAAATGTGTTCCTCCATCACTTATAATGACTCGAGGAATTCCAAAACGACTCAAAATATTTTCTTTTAAAAATCTGACAACTGTTTTGTGGTCATTATTTCAACATGGAATTGCCTCGATCCATTTGGAGATATAGTCTAATGCGACTAAAATGTAAACAAAACCGAATGATGATGGAAATGGGCCCATGAAATCTATCCCCTAACAATCAAATATTTCAATGACAAGTATAGGGTTTAGAGGCATCATGTGCCGCTTAGAAATGACCCCCAGTTTTTGACAATTTTCACAAGTTTTGTAGAATGTGTAGGTGTCTTTAAATAAAGTTGGCCAATAAAATCCACATCGTAAGATTTTTGCAGCCGTTTTCCTTGACGAAAAATGATCCTCACATGCTTCTGTATGACAAAATTTAATGACACTACTTACCTTATTGTCGGGTATGCATCTACGAAAAATTTGATTAGGGCAATACTTGAACAAGTATGGGTCATTCCAATAAAAATTTCTAACCTCTGTCAAAAATTTTTCTTATCTTGTGCTGTCCATTGAGATGGCATCTCTCATGTTACAAGAAAATTGACAATGTTAGCATACCATGGCATTTTAATAATAAAAAACAAAAACTCATCTGGAAAAGAGTCATTGATAGGTGTTATGTCCAAGGATGAGTTTGTTGTAAGTCTTGACAAATGATCTGCAACAACACTTTTGGTTCTTTTTTATCTTTGATTGTAATGTTGAATTCTTGGAGCAACAAAATCCACCGTATCAACCTAGGCTTGGCATCCTGTTTAGACATTAAGTACCTCACAGTAGCATGATCAGTGAAAATAATAGTTGAAGAGCCAATTAAATAAGATCGAAATTTGTCTAATGCAAATATTACAGCAAGTAGTTCTTTTTCTGTAGTAGTATAATTCATTTGTGCACTATTCAAAGTTCTACTTGCGTAATAAATGACATAAGGCTTACCTTCCTTCCTTTGCCCTAATACGGCATCGACAGCAAAATCGCTAGCATCACACATCAACTCAAAAGGCAGTGACCAATCAGGGGATTGCATAATAGGGGCAGTTTTCAAAAGGTTAATCAACTTATCAAAAGATTTTTGACAATCTTGAGTCCATTCAAATGGTGCATCTTTGATTAAAAGATTATAAAGAGGTCTAGATATTGCATTGAAGTCTTTATTGAATCTCCTATAAAATCCTGCATGGCCTAGGAAAGATCGAACATCTTTAACCGTTTTTGGTGGAGGCAAATAGGCAATTAATTCAACTTTTTCTTTGCCAACTTCAATTCCCTTAGAAGAAACCACATGTCCTAAGACAATTCCAGAGGTGACCATGTAATGACATTTTTCCCAAATTAACACAAAACCCTTTTCTTCACATCTTTTTAAGACATTTTCTAAATTTTCAAGGCAATTATCAAATGAATTTCCAAACACTGTTAGATCATTCATAAAAACCTCTAAAAAATGTTCAACCATGTCACTAAAAATGCTCAACATACATCTTTGAAATGTTGCAGGAGTTTTACAAAGGCCAAAAGGCATCCTTCTAAATGCAAAGGTGCCAAATGGACATGTGAATATTGTCTTTTCTTGGTCCTCTAGTGTTATAGGAATCTGATAATAACCTGAGACCCATCAAGAAAATAGTAGTAGGGATGTCCTGCCACTCTTTCTAGAATTTGGTCAAGAAATGGTAAAGGAAAATGATCTTTTCTAGTGGCAGCATTTAATTTTCTATAGTGAATACACATCCGCCAATTAGATGAGATTCATGTTGGTATTAACTCACCTTTTTCATTTTTTACCACTGTGACTCCAGATTTCTTAGGAACTACTTGTGTTGGACTTACCCACTTACTATCAGAAATAGGGTAGATAATTCCTACATCAAGTAGTTTGAGAACTTTAGTTCTTACTACCTCTTTCATGTGTGGATTTAGTCTTCTTTGGGGCTGTTGACATGTTCTAGCATTATCTTCTATATGTATTCTATGTGTACATATTAAAGGGTTAATGCCTTTTATGTTTTTTAAAGTTCACCCCATTGCATCTTTATGCCTTTTAAGTACCTCTATCAATTGACCTTCCTGTTCGTTGGTAAGAGTTGAAGAAATTACCACCGGGTAAGTTAGTTCTTCACCAAGGAATGCATATTTCAGTCCTTCAGGTAATGGCTTCAATTTTAGTTTGGATACTTCTTCTTGTTTGTTTTCATTGACAGGTCCCAACTCTTCAAATTTCGGCTTCCAACCTTTGTTCTTCATCACCTGGGTACAATCAAGCAACGAACATATATTAGAAATATCATGATCTAATTGCATGCTTGTATCAAATGAATTAACTAAACAAGTTTCCAGAGGATCAGAAGAACTCCCTGCTTGAAGATGATCTTCAACAATAGCTTTAATCATGTTTGCTTCTTCATTTTCATCACCTTCATCTTGTGGTTGTTTGCACATGTTGAAAACATTAAGCTCTAGTGACATATTTCAAAATGTCATTTTCATTATGTCATTCCTGCAATTAATCAAAGCATTAGAGGTTGCTAAAAATGGGTGGCCTAAAATAACAGGAATTGGTTTATACCCATTAGCAACAGGTTGTGTAACACCCCCTGACCCGACCCAGCTGGATCGACCCAGGGAGCGCTACCGGGTTTTCAAAACTTTCTAAATTCATTTTATAAATCGAAAACCGTTGTGAGCCCATCGATAGGTTTTCAAACCATTGGAAAACCACATAGTTTATAATTTAAAAATATTTTCGAGTGAGTCCATCAAATCATATTTTCAAAAATTTCGGCAGAGTTCCGTTTGTTTTTCGGATTTCCCAAAACCTGTTTTTCCACAACTCAATTCAAATACAAAATTCAATAACACTTCAAATATCATTTTCAATCAATTGCGCACTCTGCCGTTTAGTGCGACTTTCCAACAACAGTTTATAAAATAAAACGATTCAGAAGTCAATATTTACAAACATTCTGAAAATGAAAGACAAAAATCATAAAATAATTAATTACAAAACATAATTACAAAACGTTTACAAATCTCTGTATATACATGTATATCAATCACAATACACGTCAACATAAATATCTACCCCTGCAATGCGACTCTACTCCTCTGTCTGCAGGAACCTCCTCTTCAGTCTTTTGCCTCTTCAGTATCCCTAGTACCTACGCGTTAGAAACAAAACTAACGCGCTAAGCATATAGCTTAGTGGGTGTACACTAAACTCAATTATGAAAAATCATAAATAACCTTTAATAAGAAACAAATCACAATATATATATATATATATATATATTTCAATTCTAATCATTTACAAATCAATTTAACATCAAAATCAAACCATAAAGCAGTTATAATCACATTAACCTCAAGAATAAAATCAACATGTAAAATCAATGAATAAAGTTACTCAATTCACTTCAAATCTGGCCCGCTAGAATACTCAACATACTAGGACTGGAATATGGGTCGAACTCCCACCCTAGGACGAATCCTAAGAGTGGTACGTATCTCCCTACTCTAGGACCGAGGGTACGGAACCTAGAGAGGTACATAACTCCCTATCCCAGGAACGAATCCTTAGGAAGGTACGTGTCTCTCAACCTCAGGACGAATCCGTGAGGAGGTACGTGTCTTCCTACCCCTGGACGAATCCATGAGGAGGTACATAATAATCATCAATAGCATATCAATATCGGTGCAGTACTGCTCACTGAACCCAGCTGGTATACCAACCTCCTATATCCATTTCTATGTCTAAGTATCCTAGGGCCGTTACGATAAACTATTTTCAATATTCACTATATTTACAATCAACGGAAACATTCGAGTTCAATAACATAAATTTTTTATGGGAAAATCAACATTATTTATACAATAATCGAAAACAAATAATTTCCACGAAATCGAAGTAATGAAAATACGATCAACAATAAAATCATTCAACGAAAATAAAGTCAACACATGAGAAGGAAAATCTTCGAATAAATCTCAGATTCAAACTAAAAATACTTAATGCTTTTTGTAAAGAGTTCGAAAACGGAGGTACACCAACCTGGATACCGTTTTTCGTTCAACTATAGCGATTCTAGGTTTCTTTTCTTTTCTCTTTCTCTTTCTCCTTCACTTCCTTTTCTCTTTCCTTCCTCTTTTCTTCTTCTTCTTCTTCCTCTTCTTCTTCTTTCTTCTTCTTTCTTCTTCTTTCTTCTTCTTTCTTCTTTCTCTTATTTCTTTTTCTTTCTTTCTTTCTCGGCCTCACCCTCTCTTTTCTCTCCTCTGTCTGTTTTGTGGCTTCTCGCGGAAGCCAAAATTTTTTTTATATTTTTCGGTCGTCGCGACCGTCTTCGCGACCTGTGGTCGCGCCACCAGGTCGCGGTACTTACTGGAGCGTTTCCACCGCCTTCATCGCGAGCACACCTCGCGGTACCATGGTCGCGCTGGTGGTCGCGTTGCTCACTGCCAAAATTTGACATTTTCATCGCGAGCAGTTCATCGCGATCTGTGGTCGCGGTGACTGGTCGCGATGCTCACTGCCAAAAATCACATTTTTCACCGCGAGCAGGTCATCGCGATCTGTGGTCGCGGTGACCAGATCGCGATGCTCACTGCCTCGGTTTTCCTTTTTTTTGCATTATTTTTGGACCGTTCCATCTGGTCCACCTGGAAATCATAAAAATAAACATACTTTTAATTACATTTACACCCCCTCCAATCACAAAATTTATATTCACATATATAAAATTAATTATTCGAAATCCGGGATGTTACAGGTTGTGTATCCAAGACAATAAAATCCACAGGATATATGAATTTATTGACTTGTACTAACACATCTTCCACTATCCCTCTTGGCACTTTAATTGATCTATCAGCAAGTAAAAGAGTTATAGAAGTCGGTTTTAGCTCACCTACATCAAGTTCTTGATAAACTGAATATTGAAGTAATTTAACACTAGCACCAAGATCAAGTAAAGCCTATTCAATTTTATGCTCTCCAATAATGCATGAACTTGTGGGACAACCAGGGTCCTTATATTTCATAGAATTATTGTTTTGAAGACTGCTAAAAAGGCTCTCTTTTTCACATTCAGTTTTCTTTTCACAGTGCACAAGTCTTTCAAAAATTTTGCATAAGAAGGAACCTGTATAATAGCATCCAACAAAGGAATATTGACCTTGGATTGTTTAATGTTTGAGGAAATAGGGCTACGGGTGGGAGTTTGGTCTTTTCTTGGCTAGGTATAGACTTATCAACCCCTTCCTTACTCTTGGAGATAGATTCATCATCTTTCTTACAAGGATCAAGAATGGGGTTTTCGACAACCTTACCATTGCAAAGAGTTATAACTGATTTAACTTGGTCCATGTGTTGACTTCCTGAACTACCCTATTTCAGGTTGTATTGACCCTTAAGATTTGGTTGAGATTGAGAAGTGTCTTTTAAATCGGCAAGGTTTGTGAAGTTTGATTGTTAATGGTCTCTTGCTTTTCAATGAATGAATGCAATGTTTCTTCAAGGTTTTTCCTAAATGGTGGGACATAAGGTGCATAACCTTGAGTGCCTTGAAAGTTTTGGTGACCTTGAGGAGGTGGTGGTTGTGAAGATTGTGCATGATTATCATTCCTCCAACTGAAGTTTGGGTGATTTCTCCAACCTGGATTATTTGTTTGTGAGTATGGGTTAGGATTTGGCCTTTTGAAAGTGTTTAGGACATTGACTTGTTCATGGAGATATTCTTTGAATGCAGGTAGAGTTGGGCACTTCTTAGTTGAATGATCATTAGTATCATATATATGACACATAATTTTTTGAGCGGATTTTAGGTGACCATTCTTTTTCAATTCTAAGGCCTCGACCTTTCTAGCTAGAGATGCAAATTTGTCTTGAATGTCATGTTCTTCCCTAAGGTTGTAAATACCTCCACTAGATGTAGAGGCTTGAGCTTTGCTCGGTGCCTCTTAGGTACTTGCAGTGTCCCAATTTTGAACATTCTCTGCTAATAGGTCTAGGTAGTCTAGTGCCTCTTCAGGGTCTTTGTAACACCCCCTGACCCGACCCGGCTGGACCAACCCAGGGAGAGCTACACGGTTTTTCAAAACTTTCTAAATTCATTTTATAAACCGAAAATCGTTGTGAGCCCATCGATAGATTTTCAAAACATTAGAAAACCAAATAGTTGATTGTTTTAAAACCATTTTCGAGTGAGCCCAATACATAAACTTTTTACAAAATTTCGGCAGAGTTTCGTTTGTTTTTCGGATTTTCCAAAACCTGTTTTTCCACAAAACAATTCAAATACAAATTCAATATCAACACTTCAATATCGTTTTCAAACAATTGCGCACCCTGCCGTTTAGTGTGACTTTCCAACAACAGTTTATAAAATAAAATCATTCAAGAGTCGATATTTACAAACATTCTAATAATAAAAGACAGAAATCATAAAATATTTAATTACAAAACATATTACGAAACATATTTACAAATCCTCTGTATATGCATGCTTTCAGAATATATACGTATAACAACAATATAGCTACCCAACTGTGATAACTCTGGGACTCTGTCAGCAAATCTCTCTCTCTTCAGTCTTTAGCTTCTTCGGGATCCCTGGTACCTACGCGTTAGAAACAAAACTAACGCGCTAAGCATATAGCTTAGTGGGTGTACAATAAACTAAATTATGAAAAATAATCATAAATAACCTTTAAATGGAAAGACATATCACAATATATTTCAATTCTAATCATTTATAAATCAATTTAACTTTAAAAGCGAATCATAAAACAGTTTCCATCACTTTAATTTCCACAATAAGAGCAACATATAAAATCGATTAATAAAATCATTCAAGTCACTTCCCAATTCTTCCCAATTCACTTCAAATCTGGTGAAAACCAACAAACATCTACAAGGAAAATATAATAGGAAAGAAAATATTATGAAATCAATGCAGGTATAATGGTGAAACAAATTAAATTAAAACATGCTAAGGTTAGAGGTTCCACTCTTGGTATATGGTTTAAATTATACTTAACTCTTTTTTATCACTCAATTGGAATTCACACATAAAGGAGGTTCCAATCGGAAGTTAGACCATTTAAGTTCTTTACACATCTATCAAGTTATATTTCTTTTCTTTTAGTTATATTACAATGGATACTCTACACTTCTTATATTAAATAGGTTCAAGTACTTATTGTGCCAATCAACTACCATAAATCAAGAATCATTTGCCAGATGTAGGTAAAACCATGCGGTTCTAGACGGATTCAAGTATTTATGGTGTTGTTTATCTACAATGAATCAATAATCCTTTTCCAGAGGTGCAGGTATAACCATGCGGTTCTAGAAGAATTCAAGTATTCATTGTGCCAAGAAGTGTCTACAATATGTAACATCCCTAATTTCAAATAAATATGAAAAGTATGATTGAATGAATTTTGAATATGTGACACGTCTAGAAAATGGATTTCTACTCCCAAGTGCAGGAGTGTCGAAGTAATAAATTAACCAGGTGAGACCGGGGTCGATCCACGAGGAAGAAGATTTAGATCCTGCAAAAACCAACAAAAATCTACAAGGAAAATATAATAGGAAAGAAAATATTATGAAACGAAGATAGGTATAATGGTGAAACAAATTAAATTAAAATATGCTAAGGTTAGAGGTTCCACTCTTGGTATATGGTTTAAGTTATATTTAACTCTTTTTTATCACTCAATTGGAATCCACACATAAAGGAGGTTCCAATCGGAAGTTAGACCATTTAAGTTCTTTACACATCTATCAAGTTATATTTCTTTTCTTTTAGTTATATTACAATGGATACTCTACACTTCTTATGTTAAATAGGTTCAAGTACTTATTGTGCCAATCAACTACCATAAATCAAGATTCCTTTGCCAGATGCAGGTATAACCATGGGGTTTTAGACGGATTCAAGTATTTATGGTATTGTTTGTCTACAATGAATCAAGAATCCTTGGTCAGAGGTGCAGGTATAACCATGCGGTTCTAGACGGATTCAAGTATTCATTGTGCCAAGAATTGTCTATAATAAGTCAAGATCCCCACTTCACATAAGAGTAAGAGATGAAAATTCAATTCAATTCAATAAGAAAAGTAATATAAAGCATGTAGATAAATTTACATAAATGAATATAAACTTTAAGACCATGTTAAGAGTTGAATAAATCTTTATTCACATACCAAGAGCTTCACCCTTCACCTTAGCAAAAAGAGAATTTAGCTACTCATGATAGAAGAAAGAAAATAAGTAGAAGAAATAAAATGAGCAAGAGAAAAATTAAATTATCATAAAAGTTCAACAATACAACAATGTAAGGTGAACTTGGCAAAGAACCCAAGCTGCCCTCAAGCTTTTACAAGGCCTCTATTTATAGACACATTGAGAGGCAAACAAGTCAAAAATGGTAGGAATAAATTAATGCAAGTTGATTGAATTTGGTAAGGTAAAGTTGTCAACTTTCGTGTCTTCCACACATGCACCGAATAGTCTACCGAATTAGGCATTGCTCCTTTGAAACTTGGATCTCATGATAAACATCAAAGTTGTAGATAATTTTCTTATCTTTCTGGAATAATAAGACTCATAATATTTGGAATTTTCTGGAGAACGTTATGGCCCAAAGAGTGAAGAGTGCCCAATTTACGCGGCCATGCAAATTAGCCCAAGATAATCCAATTTTTGATTTCAAAGGAGTCCAAATCTGACAAGAGTTTACAAACCAAACTTATAGGCTATGAGTTATCTTTCCAACACTATCAAGAACGTAGTGATTGGATATTTGAGTGCAAAGTTATGCCCATTACACTTAACCTGCATCAAAATAGAAAGTTTAACAATTAAGTGCAGTTATAAACAAGTTAGGTAATTTGATGACACTAATAGTATAAAATAATGGTTTTAACCTTTATTATTATACAAATTGAAGCGTTCATCACACCCCCACACACCCCCCCCCCCCCCCCACCCCACCCCACCCCACCCCGGCAACCAGCTTATTGCTAGTGCCTAGCAATTAAAGCGTTATCATTTCATAATGATTTTTCAGATTTATATCTAAGTCTTCATTTACCCATTCTCCGTTTGTTCTATCCAAATAGATGAACTCTTGACAAAAATATTTAATTTGTCTTCTTCATTTTTTTGTGCAACATGTACCCTTAGACAAGATATTGACAAATCTTCTTTGTGCTCATTATAAGTTGACATAAGTTCATGGGGCTTCACCGAAAATATCAAAGTTCCATTATAATTTTTCTTCCAAAATAACTTCCTTAGGCAGATCAATGTATTTCTTCCTCTCTCTCTCTCTATTTTGTTTTTCTCTATTTTTTTTTTTTTAAGAAAAAGATATAGTACATTCATAACCAATGTAGCAAGCTTTAGGCTAATGGCTCCCAGATCAGTTGACCTTAGGGCATTATGTGTTGAAACACCCCTACGGACTTAATCACTCGGGTTGAAATGTAACCTGATTTATATAGTAATAGTGGATAGTGCAATGTCTAGTTCCCTTAAACTTTCTTCTTAACCCATGTAGCGAGCTTTAGGCCAATGACTCCCAGATTAGTTGACCTTAGGGCATTAGGTGTTGAGACACCCCTATGGACTTAATTACTCGAGTTAAGAAGGTTTCGAAACCAAACGTATCCATAATTTATTATTACTTTTTTTTTCTTTGTTTTTTTTTAAAAGAGAGGAGAAGAAGAAGATGATTCACTACCTTTGGTTGTTGATTTTGTTAACCCACAAGAATAGATTCTTAATAACTTCAATTTGCAACCCACGATCAAATGTCAAAGTGTGTGTGTGAGAAGAGTAGTTTATGAACGCTTGCTTTGGGTATATGAGCATGAAAGTTAATTTATATTTGAGAGTTCATATATTTGAATAGTCAAACTAAGATGAATAGCGAAGTCTCTTAATAAATTTTAAAAATTCGAAATGAAATGATAACACCTATTATTTATTATTATTACTTTTTTTTTAGCATAAAAATAAATAATCATAAAAGTTATCACAAATATTATCAACTATCCATCCCCCCAACCAAATAAAGACATTGTCCTTAATGTCTAAGGATAAAAAGAGAGTGTAGAAGAAATTATCTGAACCAAAGATTAATGAAAAGAAAAACCTGCAACATACTAGAACAAGCTAAAAATAACATATTTATTGAAAACAAAAATGGGAAAGAAAGAAAGGAAAAACAAAATACATAGGTCAAGCCAATATGCGCTTTTTGCTACCCTCAGCAACTGACCAATCTAACTTAGATGTGGCTATGTCATATTCGGGAACAAAAGCTTCTAATTGTTCATTTAATTGATGAACATCAGAAGCAGTCACAATGATACGTCGAGCTAGAGGTGAGATAAATTGGTTTTCCATAGCATGATCTAGGAAAGACAATAGACCATCATGAAAACCACTAATATTCAACAAGTCTATTGGTTTTTGATAGATTTTGAGTTGGGCCTATGAGGTGACTTCAAAGAGTTCCTCTAAGGTTCCAAATCCTCCTGGTAAGGCTATGAATGCATCAGTATGACTAAATATTTCAGCCTTGCGTTCATACATGTTTGAAACAATCTGCACTTCCTCAATTGTATTTCCTGTAACACCACCCACACTCAAAGCTTTTGGGATGACACCCCAAAACTTGACTGCCGCCATCATAAGCAGCTTTTGAGACACGACCCATCAACCCAAGGTTACCTCCTCCATAAACTAAATGAATCTTTTTCTCTGCTAATATCTTATCAAGCTGGTTAGCAGCTTCCTCAAATTCCCTATTTTTACCAGAACTAAACCCACAAAAGACACAAATATTGGTAAAGCGGCATGAGATGGTGTTTGCCATTGTTATGCACGCTTTTTTTTTTTTTTTTTGGTGAAAATTTGTAGGGTTGTGAGAACTAAAGAAGATAGAAAAGTGTCATTTATAGGGCTCATAAAGAAGCTAAAATCATGGAAGCTATATGACTAGGTCTGCATTGAGATGAGTGTCAGTCTAGAGTATAAAATGTCAAAAAGAGTGGCTGACCTGTATTTGTACAAGTAGTTGTGATTGTGGCTCACATCTTCCTCTGGTTTTACGTCCAGAAACGGCTTGAACGCCCTCTATGGGTCGAGGATAGGCTTCTCATCCAATTTTCTTATAAATTGGCAAACAGAGTCTTTTAACGTCAGATTCCCAAGACTGTATTGCTCCTGTTCTTTTTGAAATTGGTTCTATAAAGCGAGGATTACAATATGCACATATCCACTAGGATGCATCTCAAGAGTCAATAAAATATCGTCTAATGACTCCTTACTCAAGCCATCCTTAATGAATTGTATTTTATCTTCTCGATTTACGGACACCATTCCAAGAGAACGACAGCGTGTGTTACAAGTCGTGCGAGCAAACTTATAACATACACCCAATTTCTTGCTCTTTTTTTTTTTTTTTTTTTTATAACTGCTTTTACCTAGACCAGGCATGTAAGTAACAAATGAATCAGAGAACTCACCTGCCAATCTTACCTTGACTTCAATCAGCCAACGTACCTCAACAGGAATGCCTTTCCACATTAGCATCCTTAATCTTTCGGACCGTTTTTTGTAAATTTTCATCAAAGCTTTTAGAGGAAGTAAAGGAAAACGGTTTTTCAATTTATTGAGAATTTCTTCCATTTTTGTGAAAATGAAAAGAGAGAGAAAAGAGAATGTACAAAGCAAGATTATTTTTTTTTTGTTTTTTTTTATCAGCTATTATGGGAGACTGAAAAGACCGACTTAAAAAAGTCACGAAGTACCGTTATCCGCCATTTAATCGGGAAAATAGAAAAAAGAAAAAGAAAAAAAATAAATATAAAATTAGCCTGCAATCACAAAAAAAAAAAAAAATAGAGTTAGAAAGAAATATGCAAACCCAATTTAAATTATATCAATGGTTTTCATAACATGGGTCTGAAAGAGGAAGAGTCCCTTCTTTTAAAGCTTGATTCTCTAGAAATGGTTTAAGTTTTTGACCGTTCACTTTGAACACGTTACCATTCCTAGGGTTTTCAATGTCAATGGCCCCATAAGGATACACATGTTTCACAACAAATGGGCCGCTCCACCTAGATCTCAGTTTTCCAAGGAATATGTGAAGTCGAGAATTATAAAGTAAAACTTTTTGCCCAACATCAAATGATTTTCTTAAAATTGATTTGTCATGAAAAGCTTTGGTTCTGTCTTTATAAATTCTCGAATTCTCATATGCATCATTTCTTAATTCCTTAAGTTCATTCAGCTGTAGCTTACGTAATTTGCAAGCATCATCAATGTTTGAATTAAAAGTTTTGATAGCCTAGTAAGCTTTATGCTCCAGTTCCACAGGCAAGTGACAAGGTTTCCCACAAACTAACCAATAGGGTGACATACCCAACGATGTTTTGAACGCAGTACGGTAAGCCCAAATCGCATCGTTTAGTCTACGTGACCAATCTTTGCGATTTGGATTAACCGTTTTTTCTAAAATTTATTTTATCTCTCGATTAGCTAATTCAACTTGTCCACTTGTCTGAGGGTGATAAGGGGTAGCAACTTTATGTGTAATCCCATATTTCTTCATTAGAGACTCAAAGACTTTGTTGCAAAAATGTGTTCCCCCATCACTTATAATGACTCGAGGAATTCCAAAACGACTCAAAATATTTTCTTTCAAAAATCTGACAACTGTTTTGTGATCATTATTTCGACAAGGAATTGCCTCGATCCATTTGGAGACATAGTCAACTGCGACTAAAATGTAAACAAAACTGAATGATGATGGAAATGCGCCCATGAAATTTGTACCCCAACAATCAAATATTTCAATGACAAGTATAGGGTTTAGAGGCATCATGTGCCGCTTAGAAATGACCCCCAGTTTTTGACAATTTTCACAAATCTTGCAGAATGTGTAGGTATTTTTGAATAAAGTTGGCCAATAAAATCCACATTGTAAGATTTTAGCAGCCGTTTTCCTTGACGAAAAATGACCCCTACAGGCTTCTGTATGACAAAATTTAATGACACTACTTACCTCATTGTCGGGTATGCATCTACGAAAAATTTGATCAGGACAATACTTGAACAGGTATGGGCCCTTCCAATAGAAATTTCTAACCTCTGTCAGAAACTTTTTCTTATCTTGCGCTGTCCATTGGATGGCATCTCTCCTGTTACAAGAAAATTGACAATGTTAGCATACCATGGCATTTTACTAATAGAAAGCAAAAACTCATCTGGAAAAGAATCATTGATAGGTGTTAAGTCCAAGGAGGAGTTTGTTGTGAGTCTTGACAAATGATCTGCAACAACATTTTCGACTCTTTTTTTATCTTTGATTGTGATGTTGAATTCTTGGAGCAACAAAATCCACCGTATCAACCTAGGCTTGGCATCCTGTTTAGACATTAAGTACCTCACAGCAGCATGGTCAGTGAAAACAATAGTTGAAGAGCCAATTAAATAAGATCGAAATTTGTCTAATGCAAATACTACAACAAGTAGTTCTTTTTCTGTAGTTGTATAATTCATTTGTGCACTATTCAAAGTTTTACTTGCGTAATAAATGACATAAGGCTTACCTTCCTTCCTTTGCCCTAGCACGGCACCGATAGCAAAATCGCTAGCATCACACATCAACTCAAAAGGCAGAGACCAATCAGGGGATTGCATGATAGGGGCAGTTGTCAAAAGGCTAATCAACTTATCAAAAGATTTTTGACAATCTTGAGTCCATTCAAATGGTGCATCTTTTATTTGGAGATTACAAAGAGTTCTAGATATTGCACTAAAGTCTTTAATGAATCTGCTATAAAATCCTGCATGGCCTAGGAAAGATCGAACATCCCTTATCGTTTTTGGTGGAGGCAAATGGGCAATTAATTCAACTTTTGCTTTGTCAACTTCAATTCCTTTAGAAGAAACCACATGTCCTAGGATAATTCCAGAGGTGACCATGTAATGACATTTTCCCCAATTTAATACCAAACCTTTTTCTTCACATCTTTTTAAGACATTTTCTAAATTTTCAAGGCAATTATCAAATGAATTTCCAAAAACTGTTAGATCATCCATAAAGACCTCTAAGAAATGTTTAACCATGTCACTAAAAATGCTCAACATACATCTTTGAAATATTGCAGGAGCATTACAAAGGCCAAAAGGCATCCTTCTAAATGCAAAGGTGCCAAAGGGACAAGTGAATATTGTCTTTTCTTGGTCCTCTAGTGCTATGGGAATTTGATAATAACCTGAGTACCCATCAAGAAAACAGTAGTAGGGATGTCCTGCCACTCTTTCTAGAATTTGGTCAAGAAATGGTAAGGGAAAATGATCTTTTCTAGTGGCCGCATTTAATTTTCTATAATCAATACTCATCCGCCAACTAGATGAGACTCGTATTGGTATTAACTCTCCTTTTTCATTTTTTACCATTGTGACTCCAGATTTATTAGGGACTACTTGTTGGACTTACCCACTTACTATCATAAATAGGGTAGATAATTCCTACATCAAGTAGCTTAAGAACTTCACCTCTTACTACCTCTTTCATGTGTGGATTTAATCTTCTTTGGGGCTGTTGACATGTTATAGCATTATCTTCTAAATGTATTCTATGTGTACATATTAACGGATTAATGCCTTTTATGTCTTTTAAAGTCCACCCAATTGCATTTTTATGTCTTTTAAGTACCTCTATCAATTTACCTTCTTGTTCGTTGGTAACAGTTGAAGAAATTACTACTGGGTAAGTTTGTTCTTCACCAAGGAATGCATATTTCAGTCCTTCAGGTAATGGCTTCAATTCTAGTTTGGGTACTTCTTCTTATTTATTTTCATTGACAGGTCCCAACTCTTCAAATTTCGACTTCCAACTTTTGTTCTCCAGCACCTGGGTACAATCAAGCAATGAACATATATTAGAAACCGTAGGATCTAGTTGCATGCTTGACTCAAATAAATTAACTAAACAAGTTTCCAGAGGATCAAAAGAACTCCTTGCTTGAAGATGATCTTCTACAATAGCTTCAATCATGTTTGCTTCTTCATTTTCATCACCTTCATCTTGTGGTTGTTTGCACATGTTGAAAACATTAAGCTCTAATGACATATTTCCAAATGTCATCTTCATTACGCCATTCCTGCAATTAATCAAAGCATTAGAGGTTGTTAAAAATGGGTGGCCTAAAATAACAGGAATTGGTTTACACCCATTAGCAACAGGTTGTGTATCCAAGACAATAAAATCCACAGGATATATGCTAAGGCAGTGTCCCAATTTTGAGCATTCTCTGCTAATAGGTCTAGATAGTCTAGTGCCTCTTCAGGGTCTTTATCTCCAAACTCTCAATTACACATCATTTCGACCATTTGTCTACCTTGGGGTGTTAAACCCTCGTAAAAGTGTGTGACTAGTCTCTATGTTTCAAAGCCATGGTAAAGATAAGAATTAAGCAAGTCTTTGTACCTTTCCCAACATTAGTAAAGGATCTCTCCTGGTTTTTGGCTGAAAGTGGTATTTTATTTTTTGAAGGAATTTGTTCTATGATGAGGAAAGAACTTTTTCAAGAACTGTTCCTACATTTCATCCCAATTACCAATAGATTTAGACTTAAGATTTTGCAGCCATGTTCTTTATCTTTCAAAGAGAAAGGGAAAAGCTTTAGTCTGATGGTGTTCATGCTACAATTTGAGTTATTGTAAGTGTTGCACACTTCCTCAAACTCTCTCAAATGCAGGTATGGGTTTTCGGCATCTAATCCATGAAATTTGGGTAAAAGTTGAATAATACCCGGCTTAAAGTTAAAATGATATGTATCTGGAGGAAAAACTAGACATGATGGAGCACTAGTTCTTGTGGGGTTCATGTAGTCTCTAAGTGTTCTAGATTGTGCATGATCATTGTGTTGAGAACGATTGTCCCCAAGATCAGTGACTCTTTCAACTTTGCTTTCTGCCATATTTTTAAATAAAGATGGGGATCCCCTAACAAGTCTACCAGTCGATGTACGGGACCAAGCTCTCATGCAAGTCTTAGATGCAACAGAATAAAAGAAAACAAAAACACCAAAAATAAAATTATTTACAAGAAAAGATGAAAAGAATTTTGATGGTTTTGGACACCAAATGATACTTCCTCGGCAACGGCGCCAAAAACTTGACACGTCCAGAAAATAGATTTCTACTCCCAAGTGCAGGAGTATCGAAGTAATAAATTAACCCGGTGAGGGCGGGGTCGATCCACGAGGAAGAAGATTTAGATCCTGCAAAAACCAACAAAAATCTACAAGGAAAATATAATAGGAAAGAAAATATTATGAAACGAAGATATGTATAATGGTGAAACAAATTAAATTAAAATATGCTAAGGTTAGAGGTTCCACTCTTGGTATATGGTTTAAGTTATATTTAACTCTTTTTTATCACTCAATTGGAATCCACACACAAAGGAGGTTCCAATCGGAAGTTAGACCATTTAAGTTCTTTACACATCTATCAAGTTATATTTCTTTTCTTTTAGTTATATTACAATGGATACTCTTCTACACTTCTTATGTTAAATGAGTTCAAGTACTTATTGTGCCAATCAACTACCATAAATCAAGATTCCTTTGCCAGATGCAGGTATAACCATGCGGTTCTAGACGGATTCAAGTATTTACAATGAATCAAGAATCCTTGGTCAGAGGTACAGGTATAACCATGCGGTTCTAGACGGATTCAAGTATTCATTGTGTCAAGAATTGTCTACAATAAGTCAAGATCCCCACTTCACATAAGAGTAAGAGATGAAAATTTAATTCAATTCAATAAGAAAAGTAATATAAAGCATGTAGATAAATTTACACAAATGAATATAAATTTTTAGACCATGTTAAGAGTTAAATAAATCTTTATTCACATACCAAGAGCTTTACCCTTCACCTTAGCAGAAAGAGAATTTAGCTACTCATGATAGAAGAAAGAAAACAAGTAGAAGAAATAAAATGAGCAAGAGAGAAATTAAATTATCATAAAAGTTCAACAATATAACAATGTAAGGTGAACTTGGCAAGGAACCCAAGCTGCCCTCAAGCTTTTACAAGGCCTCTATTTATAGACATATTGAGAGGCAAACAAGTCAAAAACGGTAAGAATAAATTAATGCAAGTTGATTGAATTTGGTAAGGTAAAGTTGTCAACTTTGGTGTCTTCCACACATGCACCGAATTGTCCACCGAATTAGGCGCTGCTCCTTTAAAAATTGGATCTCGTGATAAACATCAAAGTTGTATATAATTTTTTTATCTTTCTGGAATGATAAGACTCATAATATTTGAAATGTTTTAGAGAAAGTTATGGCCCAAAGAGTGAAGACTGCCCAATTTACGCAGCCATGCAAATCAGCCTAAGATAATCTAATTTTTGATTTTAAAGGAGTCCAAATCTGATAAGAGTTTACAAACCAAACTTATAGGGCTATGAGTTATCTTTCCAACACTATCAAGAACGTAGTGATTGGATATTTGAGTGCAAAGTTATGCCCATTACACTGAACCCACATCAAAATGGAAAGTTTAACATTTAAGTGCAGTTATAAACAAGTTAGGTAATTTGATGACACTAATAGTATAAAATAATGGTTTTAACCTTTATTATTATACAAATTTAAGTGTTCATCAATATGTAGATATAAAATTTATGATTTGAGGGGTGTAAAACGTAATTAAATGTATATATATTTTTATGGTTTCTAGGTGGACCAGATGGAACGGTCCAGAAATAACGCATGAAAAGAATGGTGAAAAACTGGGCAGTGAGTACCGCGACTAGTCACCGCGACCAGGGATCGCGATGAGCAGCTCGCGGTGAAAATGATAATTTTAAGCAGTGAGCACTGCGACCAGTCACCGCGACCACAGATCGCACTGAGAAGCTCGCAGTGAAAATATCGAATTTGGGCAGTGAGCATGGCGACCAACGTCACGACCAGACACCGCGATGGTTGATCGCGATGAAAATGGTAAAATCACTCCAGTGAGCAACGCGACCAGGTGGCGCGACCACAGGTCGCAATGAGCGATCGCGATGACCGAAATTTTATAAAAAAATAAAAGATCGGTGGAAACTTCACAAGGAAGCAAACCAGAAAAAAGAGAGAGAGAACGAGAGGAGAGAAAGAAAAAAGAAAAATAAAGAAAAAGAAAAAGAAGAAGAGAGAGAGAGAGAAAGGAAGAGAGAGAAAGAAGAAGAAGAGAAGAAGAAGAAGAGAAAAGGAAGAAGAAGAAAGGAAGAAGAAAGGAGAAAGAAAAGAAAAAGAGAATGAAGAAAGAGAAAGGGAAAAAGAGAAGGAAAAAGGAAAAATTTCAGAAGAGAAAGTCGTAAAAAGGGTATCCAGGTTGGTGTACACACAATTTTCGTATGATTTAATTGAATTGATTTATGAATATTCACTGAAAATGATTTTGAATTACATAAAAGTGATTTATATTGAATTTATTGATTTTAATTTTCGAAATTTACGGTTACGTATCGATTTCTGTCACTTTATATGTTTTTGAATATCTTATTCTACACATATTGATTGATATTGATTTTGGACTTATTGAGCATATTTGATGATTTAGAAAATCTGTAATATCTGAAGAAAGGCCCTGATATATGTATAGAGAAATATGGATATAAGAGATTGACATGTCAATTGGGTACATTTAGCAGTACTGCACCGATATTCCTGATGATTATGATGATTATATACGGATATCATTTCATTTTGAAATGGGAAACCGACTGTGAAAAGAATACGGATACCATTTCATTCTGAAATGAAAAACTGACTGTGAATATACGAATACCATTTCAATTGAAATGGGAAACCGACTGTAAATGTAACACCCCCTGACCCAAATCCACTTGGACCGAATCAGGGAGCGCTACTATATACTAAAATTTAACTTTTATAAACCATAATTGAAAACTATATTAAAAATATAGTTAAAAATAGTCCAAATAAATTTCTAAAAATCGTACCAGAGTTTCTTCTGTTTTTCTGACTTTCCAAATCCAAAACCTGTTTACAATTACAATTCATAAATATCAATTTCCAAATTTTCAAATCAATTTTGCGCACCCTTCCAAATATAGTGCGACTTACCAACCAATTATCATAATATCAGTTAGAAGAAGAAGGAGAAAAGAAGAAGAAGAAGAAAAGAGAAAGAGAAGAAGGAAAGGAGAAGGAGGAAGCTTTCAGGTTTGGTGTACACGTATTTTTCGAATTTCCAGTTTTCCAGAAATTTTCGGAATTGTCCAATTTTCGAGTTTTTGAGTTATTTGAATTATATGGATTATAGATTATAGTTTAAATTTGATATATACGTGTTTTGGAATTTTTTCAGTTTTCCAGAAATTTCCAGAATATTTCAGATTGATTGAAATTGATTATATTTGCGTTATTTGAATTATATTGCTTATCGAATGTAGTTCAGGTTCGATATATACGAGTTTTCGAATTTTTCCAGTTTTCCAGAAATTTTTGGAATTGTCGAATTTTATAGTTTTTGAATTATTTGAACTATATTGAGTAGAATGGATAGTTTGAAACCGATTTCGGATTGATGTGAAAACGATTTGGTTCTAATAGTGTTATGGAAATATATTGTTGAAAGTGATTGATATAACGAGTTGATGATTGTTGTATCTCGCGGGGCAAACCTGGCAAGTCTAGTTTAGGCGAATCCCGGAGATAGCTATTACATTGTATCTATGATTACTGTATCTCGCGGGGCAAACCTGGCAAGATCTAGTTTAGGCGAATCCCGGAGATAGCCATTGATTTAAATTATATTATATTGCGAAATGTATAGGAAAATAATTTTGGGGCAATTTGATTCGACACGGAAGTATGAAATACGTTTGAGTATATTTTGGATGGATTTCATATGATTATTGATTTATAAATATATTCGTATATTTCCGTTATATTATATTTGATGAAATTTGAATTTGCAAAAATATAAATATATGGATATGTATTGAAATTGAATGCGATGATTCGGAAAGAAATGAGATATGTTGACATTGGTTTTGAGAAAACATTTTGGCTCTGATGTGTATGAACATAGATATGGATGTAGGAGGTTGACATGTCAATTGGGTTTCTGTCTGAACAGTACTGTGCCGATATATTCTGTTTGTACCACCCTTCTTAGGGTTCTGTCATGGGACATTCACAGCGGGTAAGTCCGTTAGTGTTCCATTCTGATCTGATGTTCGGCTGCTCGCCCGTTTGCGTCCTGTGCCGAACAACCCGTAATCCAGTCCGATAACTTATGTTTTGTATGTCATGAGCCAATCTGAAAACTGATTTGTTAGATGAAAACGTTTGAGAAATTATGACAAATCTGTCTGTTGATTGATTTTGAATATTTGATTTGATCTGAGCCCCATATGTGATTTACTTATATGTGATTTATATTTTGATTACGAATAGATATACATATTTGACAGAGTAAATTTGTCTATACAATTTTGTGTACATCCACTAAGCAATATGCTTAGCGTGTTGAGTGTTCTCGCACGCAGGAAACAGAGGTTCCAAAGGCGATAAAGATAAAAAAGAGTAGAGACTGCAGAACCAGAGTCCGGAATCACATCTTTCCTGCATATATTTTGGTAGTTCGTTTGTAATAAGCCTATATAATTTTGATACCACATGCATATTCAGAAACTGTTGTAAATATTTAAGGAGCTTCCGCTATGTAAATATTTTAGTATATGTTTATATTATTTGAATCCTTCTAACTGATATTATGATAATTGGTTGGTAAGTCGCACTATATTTGGAAGGGTGCGCAAAATTGATTTGAAAATTTGGAAATTGATATTTATGAATTGTAATTGTAAACAGGTTTTGGATTTGGAAAGTCAGAAAAACAGAAGAAACTCTGGCACGATTTTTAGAAATTTATTTGGACTATTTTTAACTATATTTTTAATATAGTTTTCAATTATGGTTTATAAAAGTTAGATTTTAGTATATAGTAGCGCTCCCTGATTCGGTCCAAGTGGATTTGGGTCAGGGGGTGTTACAGTTTTTGGTATCAGAGCAATGGTTTAGGCGTTCCTAGACCATAGCAAAAGATTTTGTATATAATACTATTGTATATGCATGCATTATAGAAACGAAAAACAGGAAGATGTGACTCTAAGCTGCAGAATTCCTCTTCTGCCTTGTATAGGATATGGAACCTTTTGGAGATAAAGTCAGAAGTAGACCTGGTAGTTCTGCCAGAGTAGTTAAGGAAGTTTCTGTTGCATCTGGAAGTTCAAAGATGGCTGGAATAGAGATTCTGGATCAGCCAATAAGTAAGAAGTTTAAAGGACCCAGGTTAAGCGTCGTAGACAACAGCAGAGACCCTTAATCACAGTTAGAGCTGGACAGTTAGTCATAACAGTGGCTAGTGTCTCTAGAAACTCTTCTCTTCGTGCATCGTTTTTGACCGTTCACTTTGGTCCATTATACAACCTAAAAATATACATACATTTAATTACAATTTCCACCCCTCAAATTATAAAACTCATATTCACATATTCAAAACGAATTCAATCATACTTTTTATATGTATTCAAAATTAGGGATGTTACAGTAACCCGTAATCCAGTCCTGTAAACCCTATAATGTGTATCAGATGCCCAATTAAGAACTGAAAACTATGAATTTGAATATCGAAATAAGGAAATATTGTTGAGATTTAAATCCAGAAACTTTTGAAATCTAATATTAGTGCTATATGTATTTCTGAATTTCTGAATTTTAGATTTATTGTTTTATATTACATTGAAATTGTATTTTAGTGTACACCCACTAAGCATTATTGCTTAGCACGTTGATTTCATCACGCGTAGGTAACAGGGATATTGAGGGAGAAAAAGATTAGAGAGGAGGTAGCTGCAGATTGAAGATCAGAGTCACCGATCTTTGGGTAGTTAATACTTTTGTATATTATATTCAGTTAAGCATGCATATACAGAAGTTTGTAAATGTGATATATTTATGTTCTGTAATTAATTGTTTTATGGTTTATGTTTTCGTTTTCAAAGGATTGTAAATATTAAATTGTGAATTGTTTTATTTGAAATGTTTGGAAAGTCGCACTAAACGGTAGAGTGTGCATTTGATTGAGAAAGAAATTTTGAAGTGCTGAAAATATATTGTTTGAGTTTTTGATATAAACAGGATTTTTGGAAAATCAGAAAAATAGAGGAAACTCTGGCGAAATTTTTAAAATGGATTTGAATGGGCTCACTAAGATATAATTTATTTGATTTTCAATGGTTTTAAAATTATTAAAGTGAGTTTAGAAAAGTTTTGAAAATCTGGTAGCGCTCCCTGGGTCGATCCAGTCGAGTCGGGTCAGGGGGTGTTACACAATAAGTCAAGATCTCCACTTCACATAAGAATAAGAGATAAAAATTCAATTCAATTCAATAAGAAAAGTAATATAAAACATGTAGATAAATTTACACAAATGAATATAAACTTTAAGCCCATTTCAAGAGTTAAATAAATTTTTATTCACATACCAAGAGTTTCACCTTTTCACCTTAGCAAAGAGAATTTAGCTACTCATGATAGAAGAAAGAAAACAAGTAGAAGAAATAAAATGAACAAGAAAGAAATTATATTATCATAAAAGTTCAACAATACAACAATGTCAGGTGAACTTAGCAAAGAACCCAAGCTGCCCTCATACTTTTACAAGGCCTCTATTTATAGACACATCGAGAGGCAAACAAGTCAAAAACGGTAGGAATAAATTAATGCAAGTGAATTGAATTTGGTAAGGTGTCTTCCACGCATGCACCGAATTGTCTACCAAATTAGGTGTCATCCCTTTGAAAATTGGATCTCGTGATAAACATCAAAGTTGTAGATAATTCTCTTATCTTTCTGGAATGATAAGACTCGTAATTTTTGGGATTTGCTGGAGAAAGTTATGGCCCAAATTGTGAAGACTGCCCAATTTACGTGGCCATGCAGACCAGCCCAAGATAATCAAATTTTTAACTTCAAAGGAGTCCAAATCTGACAAGAGTTTACAAACGAAACTTATAGAGCTATGAGTTATCTTTCCAACACTATTAAGAACGTAGTGATTGAGTATTTGAGTGCAAAGTTATGCCCATTACACTGAACCTACGTAAAAATAGAAAGTTTAACAATTAAGTGCAATTATAAACAAGTTAGGTAATTTGATGACACTAATAATGGTTTTAACCTTTATTATTATATAAATTTAAGTGGTCATCAGGCTGTAGAAAGGTTGTGAGTGGTGGACGAAGATAGCACAGAGACTAAAAAGGGATAAACATTATTTGTATTGGAGACACGAGTTTGTTTTTGAGAGACCCGCAAAGCTTGTAATTCCGTAAAACGGTTTGTAAGGTGTTGCGGACTTCGAGTGTCCATAGGATTGAAGCTCCCTCTTATACCACTGATAAGAGAGAACTCGAAAGAGTTAAATTGGGAGAGAAAGAGTTGAGAGAATATTTGTCAGGTGTAATTGTCCTCTGTTTTTCTTCTCATGCATATTTATAGATAAACAAACAAACTAACAATGCATATAAAAAGGAGACATTATCCACTAAGTACATAAAATAAAGAGATCCAATTAATGGAGTAGAGGATATAAACGTGCAACCTAGACTTAAGCTAACAACAATTTATGCATACTAATTAATTGGAAACTAGTGGGATAATGGGATTTGATGGAGATTCCTCTGCATGAACATGGATCATGGCATGCGTGAAAATATGCAGACAGTGCACTAGTAATTCACGTATCACATGGAAGGAGCGTATATGCTCCAGTTAAGCTCCATAACCCATGAACAACTGTTGAGAAACTATGTGGATGCTTGATGGGAGGAAAAGTCAGGATATAAAAAGCTCATAGACGACTCTATGACAAGGCTAGAGTAGGCTTAAGCCTACCCTGTCAAAATAAAATAAAAATTTAATAATACACACACATATATGTATAATAGTATATTATATTATTATACACACTTACGCAGACCACAATACAATTTTTTTCTCTTCACACAGTCAAACCCACGAACAAACCCAGATTTCTTTGTTTCTTCACAACTCTTAGTCCAGGTAAGTGGCTGATTGTTTGATATTTTAATTTTGTCCTGATTTTATTTTCGTTCTCAAAACCAGATTTCTCTGTTTGCAAACAATATTGTTTATTTCGAACCCAGATTTCTGAGTTTGTGTTCGTTATTTATTTAATTATTTTATTAATAATTAATTTAGTGTTAACTTAATTTTATTAGTAATTAATTTAGTGAGATTAGTTAGTAGTTTATTTAAATTTATACTAATTAAATATTTCTTCATAATTATGAATATGGATGTGATTTTTATTCTAATTATTTTTGTAGATCAAAATGCAAAGAAAAAATATATTTCATTATTTCAATAAAAAAAAAGGATGGTCAATTCTTAAATAGGTCAAATGCTCCAAGTGATATGTATACTTTAAGTTCAAAGACTCCTGACTATCCTTCGAAGACTAAAAGGACTAAATTTGAGAACGATGATATTCCATCTCACCTCAATACTTCTTATTTTGAACGTGATTTCGGAAAGCGTATTCCAAAATGGCAATATGTAAACAAGATGAGGTTCGAAAAGTTTATATCGATATAGGACCATGTCAACCTAGTTTCGACTATCCATTGTCAAAAAGTAGGAATCAAAATCATCAGTTTCAATGTTCTTGGTTCACAAAATTTTCATAGCTTGAGTACTCTAGAGGAAATGACTGTGCATATTGTTTTCCATGCTATCTTTTTTTAATAGTAGTACATCACAATATCGCTTGTTCATTATTAAAGGGTTTAACAATTGGAAGAGAGTTAATAGTGGAGACAATTGTCCATTTAAAAAACATGAAGGGGGGATGATTATTATTTACTACACGACATTACTATACAGCGATGGACAAACTTGAAAAACCTATCTTTGCATATTGACAGAAGAATAAATAAACAAT
Organism: Xanthoceras sorbifolium; assembly: GCA_003430845.1. NCBI lineage: Eukaryota > Viridiplantae > Streptophyta > Magnoliopsida > Sapindales > Sapindaceae > Xanthoceras > Xanthoceras sorbifolium. The sequence goes on from CM010610.1 coordinate 2,705,053, forward strand.
CTTCACAAGTAGTTATGCAGAATCAATTGCTTCTCAAGACTTCAATATACACTGTGAAATGGTTAGCATTGTAAGGGTGTGTCTTTAGAGGTAATGATGAATCCATTAATTCTAGTAATTGTGGAAAATTCATTGAATTGATAAATTTGAAGGCAAGAGGGAATAATGATATTGCTGGAGTTGTCTTGGATAATGCTACTCAAAATGCTAAGTTTACATGATCGATGATTCAACAGGAGTTATTGAAAATTTTTGTTGACTGTGTTCAGGTTAAAATCTGGGAGGAAATTGAGGATGCCAAATTTTGTATTCTTATTGATGAATCAGTTGATGAATCTAATATGAAACAAATGGCTATTATCTTGAGATATGTCGATGTCGATGGGTTTGTTCGGGAATGGTTTTTTGAGATTGTGGGTGTTGATGACACAAATGCTTCAACTTTAGAAAGAGAGATATGTATTGTACTTGATTGATACAATATCTTAACTGAAAATTTATGAGGTCAAGGTTATGATGGTGCTAGCAACATGCAGTGTAAATGGAATGGATTACAAACTTTGTTTCTTAAAGATTGTCCATATGCCTACTATGTTCATTGTTTTGCTCATCAACTACAATTAGCTTCAGTTGCAGTATCTAAAGAAGTGCATGAAGTATGGCTTCTTCTTTTCTTTTGGTCTAAATTCAGTTCCATTGTTAACTTTGTTGGTGCTTCTGCTAAACTTCATTCTGAATTGAAATTAATTCGAAAAAATAAAATTATAGATATGATAGCTTCAGGAGAACTTGACACTGGTACATGGGCTAATTAAATTCGTACTTTACAGCGAGCTGGACCTACTCGTTGGAGTTCACATTTTACTTCTTTTAGTAGGTTGATTGACATGTTTGGTTTAACTTGTACCCTTCTTGAAAAATTTTCAGATATGGGATTGAATGGTAATATATGTGGGAGGCCAGAGATTGTAGCACCCCCCGACCCGACCCGACGGGACCGACCCGGGGCGCGCTGCACGGACTTTCAAATTACTTTCAAAACTTCACTTTACATTTTAAAATCATTGTGAGCCCATAAACAATAGTTAAACTTTTTACGAAAATTCGGCAGAGTGCCGTTTGTTTTTCGGACTTTCCAAAACCTGTTTTCACACAATCAATTCAAAATTCACATTTTTCACAAACACTTCTATAACAATTTCAATCAATTGCGCACTCTGCCGTTTAGTGCGACTTATTAATCACAATTTATAAAATAAAACAAAACAGACTTTACAATTTAATAATAAAAGACAGTAATCATAAAATAATTAATTACAAAACGTTTTACAAAACTTATTTACAAATTCCCTGTATATGCATGCTTTCAGAATATATACACATACACATAACAAAATATAACTACCCAACTGTACAAATCCTGTGACTCGGTCTGCAACTTGCTCTTCCTTCAATCTTTAGCCTCCTCTGGATTCCTGGTACCTACGCGTTAGAAACAAACTAACGCGCTAAGCATAAAGCTTAGTGGGTGTACTAAAAACTCAATTAAGTAAATTACAATATAATTATTCTTTAAAGAAACAATAAACCACAATATGAGTTTTATTTATAAATCACTTTCAAAACAATTACATTTCAGAATCAAAGCATTAAACGCTTTCAATCACTTTAATTTCAATAAGGAGATCAATATACAAATGCTATCAATAAAATCATTCAGTTCACTTTTCAATTTCAATCAATTCTGGCCCACTAGAATACTAAACAATCTAGGACTGGAATATGGGTCCACGTGATTGTCCGAGATTGCCCCGCAACAACAATCACTAATATCATCGCGATTGTCCGAGATTGCCCCGCAACAACAATCGCTAGTATCATTGTGATCGTCCGAGATTGCCCCGTAACAACGATCACTAATATCGGTGTGATTGTCCGAGATTGCCCCGCAACAATAATCACACAATGATAACGGCGCAGCACTGCTCAATAAAACCCAGCTGGTATACCAACCTCCTATATCCATTTCTATGTCTAAGTATCCTAGGGCCGTTTCAGTAAATAATTTTCATAAGCAATACTCAATAAATATACATTTCGCACAATATTTCTCAAGAACATCAACAATATTCATACAAAATATAAATCATGTATTTTTAACAAAATCGACACAATCGGAATACGATCAAAACGCGATCTAACATAAAATCAGTTCAAAAGCAATAATAAGTGCATCAATCATCAATTTTTCATATAAAGCAAACACTTTTCATACCAAAAATCGAAATCGAAAACTATGAACGAATTCGAAAACGAAAATAAAAACGAGGAACGAAATCGAAAACTAAAATGAAAAAGTAAACGAAAGACAGCTCGAAACGATTTCGAAAACGAGAGTACACCTACCTCGAATCCGTGTTTTCGTTCGACAAACCGCGGTTCCACGATTTCTTTCCCTCTTCCTTTCCTCCTACACTTCCTTTTCTCTTCTCTCTCTTTCTTCTTCTTCTTTTTCCTTTTCTTCCCTTTTTCTTTCTCTTCTCCTTCTCTTCTTCCTCTTCTTTTCTTTTCTTTTTCTCTCCCTCGGTCTGTCTCTTTCTTTCTGTTTTTCTGTGGCTTCCGCGAGAAGCTTCTTTTTTTTTTATATTTTTTTCGCCATCGCGACCGCCGTCGCGACCTGTGGTCGCGGCACCAGGTCGCGACACTCACTGGAGTGCGCGCACCGCCTTCGTCGCGAGCGCGCCCTGGTCGCGCGAATGGTCGCGTTGCTCTCTGCCCGTTTTTGACACTTTCATCGCGAGCAGTCCATCGCGACCTGTGGTCGCGGTGGCTGGTCGCGTTGCTCACTGCCAGGTTTTGCCATTTTCATCGCGAGCAAGCCATCGCGACCTGTGGTCGCGGTGACTGGTCGCGGTACTCACTGCCAGATTTTGCGTTTTTCACCGCGAGCGAGCCATCGCGACCTGTGGTCGCGGTGACCAGGTCGCGATGCTCTCTGGTCCAGTTTTCCAATTTTTCATTTTTTCACTATTCAATCCGGTCCGCTGGAAATCATAAAATAAACATACATTTAATTACATTTACACCCCTCAAATAGTAAAAATTTATTTTCACATATTTCATATATATCAAAAATTCATTACCCGCAATCCGGGATGTTACAGAGATGCATATAAAGAGATGATAAACTTTGACTTTGTGTTTATCTTATTGCCATTGCATAGAGTTTTAGGAATCTCTGATATGCTTTGTTGTGCACTGCAAATGAAATCTCAAGATATCTTAAATGCATTGAATTTGGTCTCAACTACAAAACTACTTCTTCAACAACTCCGAGAAGATGAATAAGATGATTTTTTTGGAAGTGTGGTATCATTTTATGAAAGATATGACATTGGTATGCCTAATATGGGTGAACGTTACATGGAACATACAAGACATTCTGGTCAACAGAGGAATAATATTACAGTAGAGTATTATATCATTTTAATATATTTAATGTTATAATATATTTTCATTTGATGGAGTTGAACAACAGATTTACAGAGGAAACAATAGAACTCCTTACTCTAATGCTTTAAATCCTATTAATGGTTTCAAATCATTCAGTATAGATGCTATTTGTACTGTTACTGAGAAATTCTATCCTCAGAATTTCACTGGAGATGACATAAACGCTTTGAAGATACAATTAGGATATTGCAAGTTTGATATGTTTTATCAGCCGCATCTTTAAAATATTGCTTCTCTTTCTGAATTATGTCGTTTGTTAGTTCAAACTAAAAAGTCATAACATTATTTCTTGATTGACAGATTGATTCGCTTTGTGCTAACTCTTCTTATTGCCACAGCAATAACAGAACGAGCATTTTCAGCAATGAAACTTATTAAGACATCATTTAGCAATAAAATAGAGTAAGAGTTTCTAGCAAATTCTATGATTAATTATATATAAAGAGAGATTGCTGATACTATTGATTCAGATTTTATAATTGATAAGTTTGATATTTTAAAAAATAGTAAAATACAGATTAAGTAGTTTTATTTATTTATTTGCATTGTATATTTATTTTGTACTTTATTTTTATCTTGATGTGTTTACTATTTATGTGATATATTTTGAGGAATATGGTTCAGTATGTATTAGTTTACCCAGACATACGATCCTAGCTGCATTACTTAAAAAGAAAAAGAAGAAAACCAAGCTTTTGAAATACTATATCTGAAGAAAAAGTAAAAAGAATAAACTTTTCAGGGACACGAAAGTGAACCCTCTTAGTTGATCAAAATAAAAAACTAAAAAAATTTTTTAAAAAAGATCTTATAAAAGAAACGTTAGATCTTTACTCTAGTTCACCTGGTCATGTGGTTTTTTTGCTTGTTTAATTTTTCCACAACAAAGATTAGAGCTTTCAAAATCAGAGAGAAAAATCAAAACAAATCAAACAAAAAGATCACACCTTTTAAAGACAGAGAAGGATGGAAAGGGATTTAGAGAAGCAGGGTATGAACAGATGGGTGGAGAGAAATGAAAGAAAATTATCAAACATAGTTGTAAAATTTTTCTCCCAAACACTTTTTTTTTTGCCTCACTTTAGTGTGTGTGTGTTTATCATTATATTTGAGGTCTCATTGTCTTTAGGGATATTCCTATTTTTCCTCCAGACGATTTAATTAACGATACTTTACCTCCTCACATTTTAGAAATAGCCATTTTCTCCACTGAAGTTAACTTTCCATCCAAAAAGTAATATGATGACAAAAAAAGTAAGTAAAAAGACTTAATTACCCTTGAAACATTAAAGGGTAAGTAAATATACTTCAAGGGTAATTAAGTCTTTTTACTTATTTTTTTTTTATCATCATATTACTTTTTGGATGGAAAATTATCTCCAAGGGAAAAAATGACTATTTTTAAAACGTGAGAGGGTAAAGTATTATTGACCAAAACGTTAGGGGAAAATATGAATATCCCTTGTCTTTATTACCTTTGTTGGAGGATATGCTTCTTCGATTTTCATGGAGTTTTTCATTTATTTAATTTTTTTAGAAAAATGATGAAGGAGATTTTCATGTAAGAGGAGACCAGATATCATTCATCCTTTTTTTTCTTTCTTTTTTAATTTGTAGTTTAAATTAATTTTAAATAACTAAGAATATCATTTACTCGATTTAAAAGGACAAAAGACATTTTTTTCCCTTGATCGTTATCATCTAAGATTTCGTTTGTTTTTTCAACTTATAACTTAATGAGTCTGAATTGGATATATTAAATTATTTTTGATGATTTTTTTAAGTGATTAAACAACTTAAAAAATGATAAATAACAAATTAAAATAAAAAGTTAAATTAATCATAATTACGATATTTTCTACCATAATTACAATATTTGTTTTTATAATTATCATTTTTATATAAATATATTTCCAAATTTATCTATATTCAGATGTTTCTATCTTAAAAAACTAAACAATCAACACTTTTATTCAGTAGTTAAAATGACAAAAAAAAAAAAAATTATCATTCAAGTTTCAGATTTCAGTCCCTTTTCAGTCTTTAAAATTTTTGAAACATATTCAGTCTTCAAATAATAAAAAAACAACCCCTAACTATTGACCACTAACAGTAGGAGATATTTGTGTTATTTTTGACAAAATAGTCCATACATGTACAATTTAAACTTAAACTCATGAATTTTTATACAATTATCCCTTTTCAAACCCAATAAACTAACTCCCCCTTCAAAAAAAAAAAAAACCCAATAAACTAACTGGTGGGTTTGGGTTGATTATAATTTGAGTTGATATATTTTTAACTCGATATATATTCGATTCATTCGACTCATTGCCACATATACAGGTTTTTTACTTATCATAATTAGTATAATATAATTAAGGATCCAACGTGTCTAAATTGGAAAGATAATTAATAAATTGTCTTTTCCAGAAAAAGTAGGGACTAGTTTGAAAAAAATGATAATTGTCCATACAATTATAACATATTTAATTATATTTACATTACAATTTCCATGTATCTAGGATAGGTTTTATTTTTAAACAATTATTATAGCATTTTATTCAAGCAAATGCATAGTAATTACCGTAGTTAAGAAGGAAACTAAAAGCGGTCATGATCAATTCAAAATCCTTGAAATCAAACAAATTATTCGCCTCTTTAATTTATTTCTCTCCAAAACTAAACTAGAACCAGAGAGTGTGATTGGCCATGGCTATGTCGAAGATCAAAGCGTATTCGGTCCCTCTGTTTCTCTTCGGCCTCGCTTTGTTTTATCAACTCGTCGTTCTTCCTCGCTCTTTTCCGCCTTCTCACTATGATGGTCTCTTGCATTATATACGTCGACATCTATATTTTTATGTATGTGTTTCTTTTGAGTTGTTTATCCAATATATTTTTTTTATTTTGTGAATTTCAGTTTTGGGAATAAAACGGTACACTTCTGTCGAAGAAGTGAAAGCGGCATATGAAAAGCTCTCATCGAAGTGGTAGTTTTTTTTTTGTTATTTTGTTTATTTGTAGTTTAGTTTTATGTATTTATTTACTTCATATAATTGTTTCACGTAATTGATTGTTTCAGGAACTCAGGTGAGCAAGTTCCAAGCACTATTGACTTTTTAAAGGTTAGTGAAAATTTTACTATTTATTGATCACATTATAAGCTTCTGCTCATCATTTTTACTTGACACTTGACAGTTGCTTAGAATACTGTTTTTGTGGATGGCATTTTTTTATATGTAAAAATTGAGAGAATAAAATATTTTTTGAGTCATGGTTGATAGGCATAGCTGGGATTAAAAGAAAAGGGGAAGTTTCGAAATTTGGTCATGCTCGTGATTCTTTAACTACTTGGCTGAAGGAAATACAATCGTTGTTGGGCGCGTATATATATATATATATATATATATATATATATATATATATATATATAAGAAGCATATAGCTGATAAACAAGATGGTGTGACTCAGTCTATGTTGAAAATCTTGACTTAATCAGCTGAAGCCTGCCATATTGTTGTCGGTGGTTTGAAGTTGTGATAGAAATTTTCTCTTTTTTTTTTTTTTCAATAGGATAATGCTCTAAGATAGATCAAAATGGTGAAACAGGTTCCTTGGACTGTTGTTAAAAGGCATTTTTAAGTTCAGTTTCAATTTTGTTTTTAATTTGTTAATCTTCCATGCAGACTCTTTGTTTTCCCAGTTAATATTAATTCAAGCAAACAACTTCGCTTCTCTTTTATATTAGATCTCTTCTTCGATTAACCAAATTTTAGGGGAACAAAACTTTAAAACTGTTGCTTTTTTAGTCATATTTTGTACTAACTTGGGTCAAGGTGGATTTTGGTTTAAAATTATGATGTTGTTGTGTTATAATAGTTTGTCTGTTAGAAGGCACACATAATGTAATGATGATTAATCTCCTCTTTTTCAAAGATGAAAGTCAGTGTTTGCCATTCTGTGGCACTAGAGCTGTCACTAGTTAATTTGTTTCTCACCCACAGTTCCTAGTACATTTTAAGAGCACGTATTTACTCTTTTTATCAATTGCTGAATCCATTTATCGTAAGTCCGCTTTTTATTTCCCATTATTATGCTGTGGTTTTGGATATTTCACAACCTCATTTTAGGGTTCAATGCAACAAAGAAAAAGGGAGGGTTTATAGTTTGTTTTTGAAACTTGTCTTCCAACTAATACTTAAGTGCATTTTCTATGTAGAAAATTATGTTGCAATGCTATTAACCAAGTGAGGCAATAGGGTCAACTATGACTATATAAAGGTTTGAACTTTGTCATGGTGTTATGGCTTGCAATTTGGTCACTTAATGAGTTTTAAAAGGGTTTAAGAATGTAATAATAGATGTACAATTCTATGTTGTTAGAAATCCCAAATTTAGTTGCTTATGCCTATATAAAGGTTTGAGCTCTGTCATGGTGTTATGGCTTGCAATTTGGTCACTTAATGAGTTTTAAAAGGGTTTAAGAATGTAATAATAGATGTACAATTCTATGTTGTTGGAAATCCCAAATTTGGTTGCTTATGCTTGAACACCTTTAGAGGGCTTACATTTTATGTTTTAAAAATATAATAAACCAGTAAAATGTGGCCATGGTCTGATACATGTTTAGAGGTGAAGTACAACTTATGGATTAGGACTGAGTAGGTTTATAAATAAGTGGTCCAAATTTTGTTCATATATATATATATACACTATATTTATATATTTTACTTTTTTGTTATTTTTTTAATAACGTGGTTAATAGCTTAGGTAGATTTGTGCTTCATACCAAACAGCTGGAGCCTGTTATTTTGCATAATTAGAATTACTCTATACTTGGCTTATGGATCAGGCCTACTTACATGTTGCGAACCCAAATTTTGTTTATATCAGGACTTTGCCCTCATTCTGCGAAAAATGAATTGTGTTAATATGATTTATGTTGTATCATCTTGAAGGTGCAGTTTTCCAATGATCAGTGTAAGGGCCTTTATTATGTTTTTTTTTTTGGTGATGATGTTGCTTAAATTTGTGGTTTTCAGATCCGGTATGCTTATGAGTTGCTGAGCCATCCTTTATGGAAACGGAATTATGACATATATGGCTTGGATGAGCAACTTGTGAGTAGTTAGCTTCTGAACTGTCATTATCTCCAACTTTAGTCCATCCAAACTCTTTCCTTTCTCTGCCAGGCTTTATGTTGTTTCTTTCAATGATTTGATTTCTTCTGTAGAATGTTCTTGACAAGGCCAGAGAACAATATGGTGAAGAAAGTTTTTCAAATATTGATCTTCCACTACTCGAGGCTGCTGTTTTTGGTTAGTATAGATATCCTTGCTTTTCTTTTTAATTATCTTTTAGTTGATAAACTGGAAAGTTTTTAAAATTGTTGACAATGCACAATCTTATATTTCCATCAGATCATAGTGATCATGCTTTTAATGCCATAACATCTGAGAAATTCCAGTCTATGCTTAATGATTCTAAGCCATTGCTAATTCAGGTAAGATCACTATCAATGTCTTGACAATATGGTCACTATTTTAAGAATCCTAATTGGTGTACAAGGTTTATTTTTCTTTTATAATTGTTCACACACATTCAAATTTGCCTGTATGTCCATTAAATGAGAATTTTAATTTTGCCTCACCGGTGCTTTTGATTAGTTGGCTTGGTTGGAGATATAGTCCTCCTATATGGATCTTAGATTCATTTTAGAAGTGTACGTATTTTGGTTGAAATATTTTATGTAAAATTTTCAACCATTCCAGTAAGTTTGGCATGCTAAAATGCATTTGTGTTGGAAGTAATATTTGATAAGTATAACATCTTATTTTATTTTTTGATAGGAATCATATAATAACGTATGACACTTAAAATTAAAAATTGAAAATTTGTGAAACTTAAAACAATATAAGAGATTCATGTGGATTTATATGATAAAAGAACCTTTAAGTCACAATTAGTAGTAAAACATGAACATGCTATGCAATTAAAAATAATATAAGAGATGGATGTAAAGAACATGCTATGAAACTAACTGACGGTGATGTAAAGAAGAAGAATGTTTTATATGATGGGGAGAAAGTGTTTAAAATTTAGGGGGGATTTTCATTTTGGTCTCTAACTTTTGGAGAATATTTTTTAAACCAGTTATAGTTAATGGTATTCTTGGACCCTAACTTTTAGGAAATGTATTAATTTGGTCCCTCTGATCAAATTTTTGCCAGTCAAACTTAATAGAATTGGTAAAAAGACTGTTTTGCCCTTAACTTTATTTAAATAAGTTAAAATTACAATTTTAACCTCAAATTTTTTAAAAAAAAATTAATAATTAGAAAGGTAGTATGGTCATTTTAAATTAATTTTTAATTAAAATTTTTAAAATAAACCTATTAACCTCAAATTTTTTAAATGGAGATTAGCACAGAAAGTAAAAAAAAAAAAAAATTTTCTGTCACACAAACCCATATCTGTTGCTGTTGAAGAAAAAATCCAGATTTTTTTCCCTTTCTTCTTGATAATTATCCACTCTCTTGTTGTTGTTGAAGAAAAAGAAACCAAGAAAAAAAAAAAAGGCCCTGAAGAAGAAAACAAAAACCCTTCGCTCAACACAGTCTCACATCCCAAATTTGGCTGAATTATCCAGGTGAAGTCAATCTAAAAAAAAACGAAATGATCTTTTTCTCTCTTTGCATACTATTTTCTTATGTTTTCTCAGTAACCAAAAAGAACTTGAGATTTCACAAAAATTCATGAAATTCTGAAGTATTTGTCTTCTCTGGTTCCTCTCTTCTTTCTCCATAGCTGCAACCACAAACCCAAAAAAAAAAAAAAAAAAAAAAACCACAACAGTTTTGGTTTTGTTTGCACATCGAATCGATTTCTAAGAGTCCCATAACTGAAAAATCTTATCTTTTCTAGATTGACAGAAAAAACAACCCAGAAGTGAAAATTTTCGTAGAGATGTTGAAATATGAGGTGGACAAAACAAGAGAGAATCAGGGAAACTAAGAAGTGAAATAACTAGAGAGAAAACAGATAATTTTGAAGGAAAGCTTCAAAAGTTATAGACGATTAGATGGATTTTTTATTTTGAGGAACCCGTTTGAGCTTTTTCTTCATCAATCAAGAAGACTCAAAAGTGAATTTTTGAGAGAGATAGAAATTGTTCAGACAATCATCTGGTTTGGTGGGATATACCACAACCCAGAAAAATATATATAAAAATTGAAGAAAAACTTGGAAAAATAGAGATTGTATTCAACAGAAAGATCTAAAACCCCAACACAAAACAAAAAAAAAATCTCTGCAAATTCCAAAGGGACAAGGGCAAAATTGTACCCATTTTTAATTTAATTTTTAATTTATTTAAAATTTTAATTATAGGGTAGGTTAAAAGACAAAAATGCCCCTAGAACAGTTAAGTTTGACTAACGGTTGACTTACACAAGGACCAAATTGATACATTTTCAGAATGTTAGGGCCCAATGATACTAATAAACGAAACTGATTTAAAAAATTAATAATTCCTCAAAAGTTAGGGGCCAAATTGAAAATCCCCCAAAATTTAGAGAACATATGTTTGTGTAATGTCGATTCCGACATTAATACTGATAACCTGTATGCTATTTTCTGAAGCTCTCATTGTTTCAAATGTTAATTCTATTTTGTTAAACTGATCTTAAGGGGGTAATTCTTTTTTCCCGAAAAAAGGTGATGATTTATTCTTTAGAATTTTGATAAAAAAAATTTATTCATTAAAATTAAGAAAATATTCATATTTTTATAAGGTGAACTTTATTAAAGATCATAGTTTACGTAGTAAACTATAGATGAATACTTATGCTCTTAAAATAACATAATTAAGTGAAATATGATTGATGATAAGTTTTGATCTAATAGAAGGATAAAGGGAATTTCTAATGCGATTACATGAATGTGGGACCAGGTTGTTGTCAATATCAGGTGGGAGTAAAATGGAAACTAAGAATGTCTTTCCGTTCAGGGCACATTTACTAATTGGGAATGAAAATTAAAGGGAATCAAGTTCCATTAGAAAGTGAATGGAGGGGAATCAGAATCAAGTTATTAATTCTATCCGGGGTTTACTAACATTTAGGAATTAGAAATGGAATCAAATTAATTCCCTTTCCTAGTTTTTACTAAACTAAGGAATAAGAATCATACAAAATTGATTACAAAAATACCCTTATATATAACATTTTGAAATATACTTTGTATTGCTTAAAACACTATAACCATAATAATTAACATCTTTATATTATAAAATTTGAACTAATTAGTTAAATTTTAATTAAAAAAGGGTATGGTCATTTTTACGTGCACTGTTCTAACTGGAGATGCAAATATAATTTAAAATATTTCTAGCGACGCTACTCAAAATTTTCTTAACTTCCATGGTGGTCAATGTATTTGCTCTTTCTTTTGTTTCTCATCAAAATGCATATTGAAGTCATCCAAACATGCACATGATCGTAATGGAACTGAAGGTAGTACCAAAAGATGTTTAGCTGATCTGATACTTTTGACTTAAGTCTTGATTAGCATATGCACACCATGTGTGTTTTATTTATAGTAATGGAGGACAAGGGAAATTTAGTTTAATAATTAATTTTGTCTTTGACTTTGTTGGCTAGATTGAGCTATTAACATTACCATTCTATTGCTTTGGCAAACTATTTATCAATGAACTTTGATTGAATTGTGGATCCAGGTGTATACAGATGGGAGCTTTCGTTGTGCTCAGTTTTCTAACATCTGGAGAAGAATTGGTAAGTTCCTCATCCAATAAGAGGTTACAAGTTTGAAATTAATTTTCGTATGTACACCCTATTGCTAGGGGGTCTTTGTTGATGTTTTGTTGGATTTTCTTTTATTTGTTTTTATTTTGCCTTTTTTGGAATCTATATCATGCTGTATACCACTACATACTAGCACTCTGTATCCTTGGTAACCTTGAGTCAAATTGGAAGCCTTATGCCAGAACAACTAACATAAATCAAAACGTAAAATTGAACTAAGTTAAGCTACTGGTGACCGAAACAGCAGCTATTGACATTAGTTTATCGGACAAAAATAGCTTGATGTCTATAACTTTAGTTGAATGCTTTTGAAGAGGATGTTTTCTCTTGTTAGACTAAAGAGGAGTTTATGTATTTTTCAGTTCTGTGATATGCTGTTATATGTAATGGGCCATACGTTCATACCAGATTGAAAGTTATTAGGATTTGTGCTCATGACCGTCTTTATGTTGTATGGATTTTATCTGCTTTTATTTAACTGCCAATTTGATACTCCTTTTTCTTTCCTCGAGTTAATCTATATTCTTGCATGCATCTTGAATTTGTGATGGGAAGTCTTCCTTTCTTTCTGTCACTACGTTCATGTTTGCAATTAAAGCTATTAATGACTATTTTTACTATGTCCTAATTTCTTTATGAATATATATAGACTAGTTGCAAATTTTTTTAATTTCTACAAGTTGAAAAATATGGTGTCCAAGGAGGCTATACATGGAAGTATAGTTTTAATTGATGATTTTGCTGTTCTTTGTATAGTTATAGGATATCTTTCTTTTTGATTATAAGGTCCTTTTAGTGGACTGCTGGACTGCTGATTCACTTCCTTTCTGATTCTAATAAAAACATAGTAGTAAATGTGGATGGGGAATTTATCATGATGTCCTTAAGTGGTACAGGACTTGTTTTTTGTTCCAAACTTAGTCTTGGACATGGTTGCTTATTAGCTTGTCTGGAGCAGGGAAAAAGCATTTGCTATAATTGTCCATATCATACAGACATTGGGATATGATACTTCTATGGCTCCATATGATAGTATGTGGGTAATCAGTTTTGCTTCCATTAAACTTTCTGAGCATTTTAACTTTTTTAAAAAAAGTAATCATTCTGACATACTATAAATAGTTTGGTTTTTGGCTTTGAAACAAATATGATGGTAAAAGATCTGCTATTGTAATGCATTAGAGTACACATTGTGCACATCTACAACTTAAATAATGGATTTCATAATTTGTTTAAGGTTAAATTTGAAATTTGGTATCAAGGGTGGCATGGATTTAAATCAGTGTCTACATCCTGTGGATTATGTCTATAACCAGAAAATAATAATAATAAGTAATGACAAAACTGATCTGCTTTGCTGGTGTCTGTTTTGTCCATCTTATATTTCCTCATGATCCACTGAAGCTTAGTTACATCTTGTCTATCCTTAATTATATTTCTTTAACTTTTTAAAGACAAAAATTAGGATTGTGTTGAAATATGTTAATGATATAAGCTTTGCATGTATCAATGTGCTGTTTTGCTGGTTGCTATGACTATAATGCAATCATTATATGATGCACAGTAATCCCTACAGATTTTTGATAATTTGTTGGCCTCTTTTTGCATTTAGTGGCATTGTTGGAGGGGATTGCAAATACTGGTGTGGTGGAACTTGGTGAGATTCATCTTGCGACATACCTCGCTGAGAGAAAGCCAACAGGACAATATTTCTTTAGAAATGGTAAATGCTACATCTATTCAATTTACCACATATTTAATGGATACAAGAAAAATCTAAATTGTATCTCAAAAACATTGGGTATGAGTTCTTACTGAATTGTAAGCTCTAGGAATATGTGGATCTTAGGTCAAAAGATACCATAAGATACAAAGTATATTTACCCTTTGATATACAAATGGTTGGATGCAGATTAACTGGAAGTCAATTGCATTATGGAGATATCTTGCATTCTTGTGAATAGAAAATATGTGTGTTCGTGCGTGTGGGTGTGTTAGGGTGTAAACGTATGCTCTTTCTGACTATTAGAGCTCTTAGTAGAAGACTTCTAGAGTTTATACATATTCAATTTCTACCTGCAAAAGCTAACAGAAATGATAAAATAGGACTTGAGATTAATGAATTGTGACCAAATGCATATGATTAATAATATTTTGAATTTTGTTATCGACTTAGTATCACAAACAAGGATTTATATTATTATTTGTTTGCTGAAAAGTGTTAAAAGTGAAGAAGAATAATATCTCTCTTATTCATGTTCATAGGATCTACAGCAACATATAGGCAGCAGCTATACAAACAAATAAATAAAATAATTGTAAAATTGGTAGCTCCATAATAAGGAAACTATAAAAAAGGAAAATTTCCTAATTGTACATATTCAAAGAATATCTCACATAATTGTGAGATTAGTCAACTTTCCTCTTAGAAGGAAATTTCCCATTTTTTCTCCAATCGACCTTTTTTCTTCAACATTCCCCCTCAAGCGGGCAAATCGATATTCTCCATTTCCAACTTGCTTGTGACTGCTTGAAATGAATGACTACAAGACCCTTGGTCAATATATTAGCAAGTTGACCCTTTGTTGAGACATACGGTGTACAAATGAAGACATGTTTTAGTCAAGTTGACCCTTGGTCACTATCCTGTTTTTCTTTGATAAAATGTCATTTGGTTCTGCATCCTGAACTGAATTGTGAGCAATGTTAATATTGAATTTATTATCACAATATAACTTAATTGTTCCTTCCCACTTGATCCCAATATCAATCAATATAATCTTTAAGCAAAGTAACTTTCAAATTCCATAAGCCATGGCTCAAAATTCTGCTTCTGTACTAGATCTAGCCATCATGGATTGTTTCTTACTTCTCCAAGTAACCAAGTACCCCCAAAAAGGTGCAATATGCCGTAGTTGACCGGCAATCAACAATTGATCCTGCCCAATCAGTGTATGCTTCCAAATCATCTTCTTCTGAAATAGGATGTCTTTTCTAGGAGTTGCCTTCAAATATCGGAGAATCCTAATAGACAACCTCCAAATGTATCTCTTTTGGTAAGTGTATAAATTGACCTACCACACTTACTGCATAGGCTATATACAACCTTGTGTGTGATAAGTAGATCAATTTTTCTAAGAGCCTTTAATACATGCCTCGATCATCTACAATATCTTCCTTTGCTTCTCGCCATTTATGATTTTGCTTAATTGGTGTATCAATCAGTTTACACCCTAGCATTCCAGTTTCATTGAGAAGATCAAGAATATACTTCTGTTGTGAGATAAAGACTCCATTTTTGAGTGAGCTACTTCAATTCTCAAAAAATACTTGAGCATTACAAGATCATTTATTCAAACGTTTCTGCAAGGTGTCTCTTTAGTCGATTTATTTCTTCCAAATTGTTCCTGTTATTATGATATCATCTACATAGACAATCAACACTGTTACTTTCCCGTATTCGGGTGGTTGATGAAAAGAGTGCGATTCCCTTGACTATATCGATACTTTTCATCTCTACCATAGCTTTTATAAATCTTTCAAACCATGCTCCAGGAGATTGCTTAAGGCTTTACAAAGCTTTTCTAAGTCTGTATACTTTATTGTTATTGGCATTCCCATCCAGACAAGGTGGTATCTCAATGTACATTTCTTCTAAGTCACCATGTAAAAATGCATTCTTTACATCAAATTACTGGAAAAGGCAAATCAAGATTTGTAGTCAAAGATAATAAAACATGTATGGTGTTCATTTGCACTAATGAAGAAAAAGTCTCCTGATAATCTATTCCAAAAATCTGAGTGTAGCGTTTGGCTACTAGTCTAGCCTTATATCTCTCAAGTTTCCCAACAACCTTAAATTTTACTATAAGCACCCATCTGCACCCAACATGTTGCTTTCCGTTAGGAAGCTCAACAATCTCCCAAGTTTTGTTCTTCTCAATAGCTCTCATCTCCTCACCCATGGCTGCTCTCCAATTCTCATCTCTAAGTGCCACTTGGACTTGTTTGGGTATTTCAATAGGATTTAATTTAGTAAGAAAGGCTTTATGTAAAGGTGACAGCTTATCAAATGAGATAAAATTGGATATGGAATGTTGGGTACATTTTCTAGTGCCTTTTGTAATAGCTATCGGTAAATTTAGGTCATCAAAAGGTTTAGAATTCAAATCTGATTGTTTTCAGTTTCAGTAAAGTTTCATTACCTGTCATGGGTTCAACTTATTGGACCAGCAAAGGTTCAGTGATGGGTTGTTTTCTCCTTGAATAGACTTTAAGTGGCAAAGGTTGATCACCACCCAACTGATGCTCAACAGTGGGCTGCACATCAATTTGTGTTGTTTCACTAAGAGGAAGAGGTGGTTTCACACTGGTAGTTAAGTCAAGGTCAGTTTTAGTGAGTAGCAGCTCGTAAAGAAAAATGGACTCTACCTTATCTTCTTCCAAAGGCTCCCCTTGAAAATAAGGCTTGGAGAAAAACGGCTGGTTTTCAACAAATGTTACATGCATGGAAGTGAAGAATTTTCTTGAAGCTGGATGATAACTTTTATAACCTTTTCTGTTTGGACAGCTCGTAAAGAAAAATGGACTCTAACTTATCTTCTTCCAAAGGCTCCCCTTGAAAATAAGGCTTGGAGAAAAACGGCTGGTTTTCAACAAATGTTACATGCATGGAAGTGAAGAATTTTCTTGAAGCTGGATGATAACTTTTATAACCTTTTCTGTTTGGACAATAACCAACAAAAGACACATTTTAGAGCCTTGGGGTCTAGTTTGGTTCGATGTTGGGCATGTATATGGACATAGGAGACACTCGAAAAGTGTAGGAGAAACACTGTTAAACCCATCAAAATTGGGGAAGAATTCAGCAAGAACACGTTGGAGTTTTGTATTCAAGAACCCTTGATGGAAATCGATTAATAAGATGAGCAGCAATTAAAACTACCTTTCCCCAATATGATTCAGGGACATTATTCTGAAACAAAGGAGCTTTAGTAATCTCTAAAAGATGTCTAAAACTACCTTGTTGGGGTGAATTTGTACATGAAGATTGACGACTAACTCCTTATTTTTGAAAGCAAGATGAAAGGGTTTGATTGAAGTACTTCTTCCATTATCTGATCGAACATCTTGGATTTGAACACCAAATTGGGTACAAATCATTTTGTGAAATATGGAAAAACAATGCTATAACATTAGATTTATTTTTTTCAATAAGTAAACCCAAGTGACGCTAGAATAGTCATCAATAAAGTAAACAAACCTCCGAGCCCGAGAAATATTATGAATCCGAGAAGGACCCCAAACATCAATGTGAATCAAAGAAAATGGACTTGAAGACTTTTTATTACTCAATGGAAAAGAACATGATGATAAGGAAAAGGTTTTTCTATTTAAAATTGCAGTTTGACTCTGATTAGATCCTTAGCGCAAGCGCTAAGCAACCAAGCTGAATCTTAATAAAAACCGCTCTGAGTTTAGCAGTCATAGGATCTGAGGTTGCCAGTTTCTGATGAGGTCAGAGTTGCTCACAGCAGAAGCATTTGGAGATAGAGATCAGACAGGTCGTTTCAGAGATGTTATCGAGGCATATAGGAGGCCACCGTACTTTTCTCAATCCATTCGAGATGGTGCAGGAGAGTCTTGCAGGTCAAGTGTTCGATGATCGTGGGCGTGTAGGCGAGCGGAGGGATCCGAGTTCGGGTAGCGGGCGCCTACTCTACTACAGTGGCTGGACAAGGTTCAACTGACAATAGTGAATAAGTAATATAAAGGTAAGCTAATTCCGCAGTAGTAGCACTTGAAATGAGAAGTTCTAGGGCATATGCAACACAGATTTTAGAGATAAAGAAGGTTTTGAAGTAATGTTTCCTTGGCCAGCAACAGCAACCTATGTTCCATTAGCTAGTTTGATTTTTTGATTTCCATGACAAGGTCTGTATGTGGTAAAACAATTAGAGGAATTGGTCATATGGTCTATGACTTCTGAGTCAATGACCTAAGAACTAGAAAAACAGCCTTCTAAGACACTAAGAGCCAAAGAACACTTACCTGATTGTGCCAATGAACAAGAGGCGCTAAGTTTATCCAACGAAGTGAGCAAGCTTGAAGAAAGTGGGAAAAAGTGCCGCTTCATCACCGGCGAGGCACTAGGCGGCGCCTCGCCGCCAAGATTATGAGTTAATCGGCTGTTTAGGCGGCGAACGGACGGCAAGGTCGCGTGAAGAGCACTGGTCGCAGTGGAGTAGGAAGAAGAAGAAGAAGAAGAAGAAGAAGAAAAAATGTTTTAAAACCTAACCCCTAAAACGGCGTTGTTTTGGGGTTTTATTTTATTTTTTTTAAAACATAACCCCCAAAACGACGCCGTTTTGGGGGTTTATTTTTATTTTTATTTTTTTTAAATAGAATCCCCAAAACGAAACCCCCAAAACGACGCTGTTTTGGGGGTTTATTTTTATTTTTATTTTTTTTTAAATAGAATCCCCAAAACGACGTCGTTTTGGGGGTTATGTTTTAAATATCTTCCCCTCGACCAGATTCGTTCCTGTCGCCTCTACTTAATCGCCTCCGATCTGCCTTCGGCCGGCCGGTCGGTTTCCGGCGGACCGCTTAATCCCTGCTTAAGCGGTCTAGGTGCTAGGCAGTGGGTTGCCGCCCAACTAGCGCCTAACGCTTTCTGCAACCTTGGAAGTGAACAAACCCAATTTGTGTTTTATATCGTTTTATGTTACTGTTAATGTTGGTTAATCTCATAACTGTCTATTACGTTACAAGGTTATGTTTATTTGATAGAATAACCAAGGCCAATGTTGTTTATTGCATTCATCTGCATATTTGCTTTAACCAATTTAGCTTTCCATTTTTAAATCAATTTTTCAATGAGACGGGTTTATTAGCATTTGACTATGTTGAAATATTGCTTTACTTTTATGGAGGTGGGATGGTGTTCTAGACTTCTAACATGGTACTTCCAATTTGTCTAATGGCATTTGTAGAGTATCAGACTATTGGTTGAGAGGAACTATACGAGATAAATTTCAAATGCTTAATTGTCAGATAGTTGCTGGATGATAGAACCTGATTTACTTTCCTTCTCTGTACTGTGAGCTCTTACATTATGGCAGTAGTAGATAGGTTGAGGGACTTGAAAGTAGCCAAAGAGTTGAAGGCATCAAATGGTGGATTTTTTAGCTGGAAGTCATTTTTTCTTGTTGATTTTTATCTCACTTTTTCTATCTTTTATTTGATTTCTAACATTCATCTGTCATGCAAAATCTGTGTTCAGTTCATTTGTTTCTTTTGAAGGATGAACTCAAGTTATGACCAAGTAGTTTACCTTTTCTTGCTTTTTATTTATTTGTAATGTGTACAGGCCTTCCTTCACTTATTGCTTTTCCAACGTCGTGTAAAGCTTCACATTGTATGATAAGGTGCGTAGCCCGCCCAGTGTTTTTTCTTTAACGAATTAAAAGAACTAAGAAAATACAAAATTCAATATCTAATTTCTGTTTCAGGACATTAAATAAGTTGCAAATTATTTATTTTAATAAACATCTCATGACTGCTTTATATGTATTTTTTAATTCCTAAAATTCATATCTTGCTTACACAATCTAAAGTGATCTTTTGTGTTAGATTTGAGGGAGAACTCTCTATTGATGCAGTCACCGATTGGTTTGCAACAACTATACTCCGTTTACCTCGCATTTTCTACCATACAAAGGAGTCACTGGTAATTTCTATTCACTCTCTGAGCTTCATATTGTCGTTTCAAAGCAACGGTCCCCTTTGTTTCCTTTGACTGTGTAGTAAATATATTCCATTATTGGTTTCACTTTGATGTCACCATGGTATCTCATGAATTATGGCATAACGATTGAAAAAAGAGCTAAAAGTTATCTTCCTTTCTTAGATATTTTTGTTGACCATCTGCTACTGTTCAATTTGCCAATCCTATTTTATTATTGTCGTTGGGTGTTTTTTTTTTTTTTTTTTTTGGGTGGGGGCCGCGTGGGGCGCTCTTAAAAACCAAATGAATGTTCATCAGCTGAGAAGGATTTATATAAACTACTGATCATTGCTACATTTTACATTCCCTTCCACTGTCCTCCTGGGCTAACTGCAAGACTCTGCCATATACCAGATCCTGAGTGTTTGATGACATTGAAAATTAAAGCTGCGCATAAGAGTGTGGTGAAAAAGAGAGAAATTGTTATTTACTACATGATTTCTGTAAAAAGAATGTTCATCAGCTGGGGAGGATATTGTGGTGATTAGGGGATTTTCTAACATATAAGTTCTTTTTGGTCATCTCTTAATTCTCATGAAAAGGATTTGCTTGTACTTTTTGAAAAATTAAACATATGCAATCCCTTTTTATATAGCATTGTGAAAAATGGGGCAAAAGGGGCTTATTATTTGCTATCATACTTCTCATACGTGACTAACTAATTGATCTTCAATCAAGTAAAACAATTAATTGATTGTGATGGTTAGTCCTTTGGTGTTCATGTTGTTTTTAACGTCATTTATTAAAAATTGAACTTCAACCATCTTGTTCAAAAACATGTTTGTGTTTCAGCTTTTTGGAATTCTATATATTTTTGCGTCAGACTTGAAAATTAAAGCTGCGGATAAGAGTGGTGAAAAAGAGAAAAATTGTTATTTACTACATGATTTCTGTAAAAAGAGTTTTGGCCATTTACAGTGTTCTAAAAATCGCTAGGCGCTACCTGTGCGGCGGGGTAGCGCCTAGTGCCTAGGCGGCTATGCGGCCAATTATTCGGCGCCTAGGCGGTTTCTCGGTGACCGCACTGTTCACCCTTAAATTTTGATGCCCAATCGTTAGATTTTTAACATAACTTAATATTTTGGAGATTTTTTATAAACTAGAGGGGTAAACAAAATATAAAATTAAAAGGTAGAAAATAAAAATTATTTTAAATTATAGGGGTTAGAATATAATTATTCATTATTAGTGGCAAAAAATAAATTGAAATACCACTTGCTATTGGAATAAGGAAAAAAAAAAGAAAAAAAAAAAAGAGAAATCTAGCCATCTAGGTGTCATCATGTCCCATTCCCATCTAGCATCTTCTTTTTTTTCTTTTGAAAAGCCCCATTGTAAAAAGTCTGGTCAATAAAGAAAAATAAAACTTTTTTGAACAAAAATTGCTACAGTGGGATTCTTTCTCTCTAAAAGTAGCATCTGCTACTGTATGAGGAGGGGGGCTCTTCGTCGAACCCTCGTATTTCGCTGCACGACGAGGCAAAACCGGCGAGCAACCACCTTAACGGCGGCAGGCGGTTGCGGAGACAGTAGGCGCCGCTTAGGCGGCCTTAGCCTAGGCGGCTATACGGCAGCCGAGACCGCCTAGGCGCCCGAACAGTGTCATCTGTGCGGCCGGGTGCACAACAAGGTCGATTTGGCCTTGTTCGGCGCGGCCGGCCGCCGTCTAGCGCTGAGGCGACGCCTAGGCAGCCGAACAAACCGAATTTTAGTTAACTGGCCATTTATATTAATATCATAGTCATAGTATAGTTTGAATTTTTCTTTTTGTTGCAATACGTTTTGAAGCAGTCACACTTGAGTAGCATTTAACAAAGACATGACAATGAATGTGTTATTTCAGAAAATTCTGATTAGATTTGCAGTTTTTGATTAAGGAATTTGGATGGATGTGGGGGAGGAGGAGAGTGGTTATGTGAATTAGGTCTCACTTGTCAAAAGACAAAAAGAATTTTCTTTATTGTACTTGTCATTAATATATTAGCAATAAATGCATAATCACAAGCATCTTTTAATTTGATTATTATTGTATATTGGGAGTTTGTGAGATATTATTGATATCTTGCCTCATATTGATATTTGTTCTCTTGCTTTTATTACTCTTTGTTCCCACTGTTGGAATGACTTGGAATCATATGTTGCATTTAGGGAAAAGGTTTTCTAGCAAAGAGTGGTCCCCACAAGGTACGATTTCTCTCGTCATTTCTATTACATATTTCAATGATCATTTGAACTATCATCATGATTTATATGATTCTGTTGAGGACCTAGGTCAAAGTGCAACAATAAGTCTAACTTCACTAACAAGCAACCATAAATGCACAACAACCTTCAATTTATCCCCAAATCACAAACCCTAATTTCACCCAACAACAAGAAAGTAACAAGATAGAGTTTTGAGCTTGGTTACCTTATTAGGGATTCCCTTGCTCTCTAGTACTTAGGGTGTTTTAGCCCAAGCCCTAGTTCAAGTCGATCTCACACATGGAATGACAAGAACAAACGATTAATCTTTGGAGAATGATCCAAAGAGAAGAGAGAAAGCTCTCAATTTGTATATTGATGATAGTTGATAATATGATAGATTACAACCCTAAATGTAGTGTTCTATTTATACTAGAAAGGAAAAGAGCACGAATTGACTAAAATGCCTCTAAAGTTACACATAAAAAAAAATAGAGATGTGGCCGTCCAGGGGGCCTCGCGACCTGGGTTGCGCTACGCTCTGCCCCATTTTGCTCCTCCCAGCATCTCCCTTCCAGTGGCCCTCGCAACGTACCGTCGCGACTGTGGCTCGCGGTGGTGAGTCGCGAGGCTCACTGCCCCATTTTCCTGCGTTTTCTGCATTCTCTTCCTCTTGCCACTGCACATCACCTCTTCTCTCTCTTATCCTAGTACTCCTCCTAACTAGGTTCTCATCAGATTCCTTCTCTTGCAATTTGATTGATGGTCGTATTTTCAGTTGTCAAGCCACTTTATTAGGATGGCAGGTAGTTTTTGAAGCTTCGGACACCATATTTGATGAATTTGTTATTAAAATCATAATGCAAAAAATTTCTCATATTGTTGATGGAAGCATAATTTTACATTTCTTAATATTAATATGAGCAGTTTTGTGTTGCAAAGTAATCTATCACTAAGTCATAAGTTTGTCTTTATTCTAGACACCAAAGTTTTTAGAAAAGCTTCATTGCTAGTTTACCCTGGATCACATGAAGTTGTGATGCTTGCGATCACATTGAATAGGGAAAATGATATAGTTTTTCCTTCACTAGTTTGTTTTTCTATTTTGAGTTTCAGTATAATTTATTTTATTTTCCTTTTTAGGTTTAGTATTAATTGTTTTTTATTTATTATTATTATTTTTTTGATGGAAAGGAGGGAAAACCTCCCAAACAAAGAAAGACTACATAGAGACACTAACAAACCATTCTCTAACAGTCTTGAAGATAACACCTTGAGGGAGAAAAGGACAAGTGAAACCTTCCTCAAAAACTTATAAATACCTCCACATCCAAATAAACCACAAAACAAAAGCAAAAAGGACATTGCTAGGACCAACATCACCAACCCAACTATTATTGCCCAGATTTTCAGTAATCCACAGGTCCCAGTCCCCTAAAAAATATGCTGTTTTCGTAGAACCCAAACAGCAGCATTCCCAGATATCACAAGATACAACACACCCTGTAACAAGATGATCAACATCCTCAATACAATTCAACACATCGCTTTCTTAACTATCCCTCCGATTAACCTCTGAGCATTGGTCAACGTTTTGCCATGTAAAAGCACCCAAAGGAAGACTTGGTTTTAGGAGGGATTCCGATATTCCAAATAGTCTTCCATTTCCACTTCTTAGAATCATTGTCTTCAGCTATCATTGCATAGGCAGTTTTGACTGAAAACTCTCCATTATTAGAGAGCCTCCCAAATGCATCTGTCCCTCCCATTTCAGTTTCTGTCAACATGAATACAAGTGATAGACTGAGCTATACTAACAGGGAGAACCTCACAGAGCTTACCATAATTCCAGTCAATCCCATCCAAAAAACTGCCCAGTTTAACTTTAAGAAGGTTTTTATCCAACCTACATAAAGCGTGAGGCTGGAGAATCCCCACTTTAGGAACCCAATTATCCGTCTAGAAGTTGATCAAACTGCCACTTCCCATTCTCCAATCAACCCCTTAGAGAGGCTTTTGGCACCATGCTTAATACCCTTCCACATACACGAACTAGCACCTTTATCCTCTAAACTGGCAAGGGTAGAATTACCCTTTAAGTATTTACTCCTAAACATGTCACTCCAGAGGCTATCTTCCTCCTGCATCATCCTTCAGGCTTTAGCTAGCAAGGCCTGATTAAGAGTTTTCATGCTCTTGATACCCAAACCACCATGGATTTTAGGTGAGTAGATCTTATCCCAACTAATCAGGTGGACTGTTTTCTTCTCACTCGAATGCCCCCATAAGAAATCCCTATTGATTTTGTCAAGTTTATTGCAAGTTTCTTTAAGGATCTTACCAGTTGCATCACATAAACTGGTAAGGCAGTGGCTACAATCTTAACTAAAATAGCTTTACTCGCAATGAGAGGGTGGCACTTTTCCAAGCCACCAATTTCTTTTCAGCTTTTTCAAGAATATCTTTATACGTGAATATTTTAATCCTCCCATGCACAAGGGGCATCCCTAGGTACTTACCCAAGTCCTTGGTAAGAGGGGAACCACAAACATGAGAAATTTCCTTACCAGCAGCCTCTCTAATATCAGGACTAGTTTTAACTTCCTCCATACTCATCCCCATGTACATATCAGCTTTGTCTTCCTCTTTAATCTCAGGAAACATCAAAGGAAGCTCCTCATATCTACCCTATTTACTCTTTATTAAACAAATTCTTGTAATAGCTAATAGCCACCCTTTTCATCTCATCGTTATTATTTGTACTCCCCACTCCCCAGTTTTCCATTTTGATTCACTCTTGTTTGTTATATCCCCTTCTAACAAGCATAGAAAGCTGGAAAAACCTATTATTTCTATCACCTTCCCTTAACCAAGTATTTCTAGATTTTTGCATCCAAAAAATGTCTTCTTGGTCTATAATATTGTTATAATCCTTTATCAATTTTTCCTCTAGCTTAAGGCTGATTTTCCTATGCACACCTTGTATCCTAGCCATCAACCTCCTTTTATTGTGAAAGACACACCCAAAACACTCCTTATTGCAAGCTTGAAGATCTTCAGCAAGTTTCTGCAGCTTACAATTCAGGCTGCCCTAATTATGACAGACACCTGTAATCACCTCTTCATAACTCTTATGTTTAACCCACATAGCTTCTACCTTAAGGGCACTAATAGGTATATGAGCACTCTGAGGAATCAAAAGTAAAGGGTATTGGTCAGAATTAATTGCACAAAGATTTATCAAGTCTAGCCCAAAGTTCCTCACACAAACCTCTTTTATTATCCTAAGTGTATTTTTGCCCCACAAAGCCCATATCCATCATACCACTACTATAATCTTAATAAACCCACTTTTAGTAAACCTACCTCTACCTCATCTCTTATCAATAGAACTACTAATCTCATTAAAATTTCCCAAGACCCATCAAAACAACTACGAGTAGTGGACAAGTACTCCCATAAAAATTTCCTCACACTCACAGTGGGGCTGCTATAAACAACAGTAAACACCCAACAACCTGACCCATCATCCACTAAAGCTATAATGGGCTGCTTGGAACAAGTAATAACTTCAAGTTTGATCTTATTCCTATCCCAAAGCAACCATAGACCCTCAGCAAAGCTCTTAGCCTCTACAACAAAATGATCAGAAAGCCCAAGTGTTTTTTTTTTTTTTTTATAATTCTACTAGCTCTATTGCCACTAACTCTAGGCTCCAGAATAACAAAAACTTCAAAATTATGTATAGCTTTCATGTCAAACACAGTACGCACAAATAACTTTGTACTCGCACCTCTTACATTCCAGACACAATACATAAAGAATCGGAAAATGAGATAGACCTGAAGAGAGCACTACTTAGAAGCAGTAAGCAAAGCCTCCTTAAGCAATGAGGCAGCCTCTTCAAAATTAACATTGTTAATGTGGACTTTCAGCGTAGAATCCCTATTACAAACAATCCCTGAGTTACTACCTTGATGATTCAAACTGGTTCGTTACCTCCACCAATCTCAACACTCATACTCTGACTCTGGTTTCCTTTAAAAGCCATTACATCTTGATGCCACTGCTGAAGAACCCAGAATCCTCCATTTCACCCTCTTGGTTCACCTTCTTTAAATATTTCTGGCTATTTCCCTTCATACCCTTATTAACATGAGCCTCACCTACCAGACTCTTACTAGCGCTGATACCTTTAGCTTTGTTTTTTCCTCCCACAACACTATTCTTTTTACCATTCCCTCTAGCTACATTAGTGATGTCAGAGAGAGCTTTGCTACCCTTAATCCTAAGATAATGATCTCCCTGCTCTGCCTCAGTATCCTCCTCCATATCCACTTCAAGTATTTAAAATCTCAAACCCCTGTTTCTCTCCATACCTTTGTCTATTCTAGCTTTACCAATAGCTTTCTCATTGTTATTTACTCCTTTTTTAGTGTTACTACCCATACCAACCCTTTCAACATTGTCATAGCTGCCTTTGTTGTGTGAATTACTCAACCCCACCTTATCAACCAGAGCACTAGCACTCTCATTTCCACTACCATTCCTATTCCTATTATTTTTATTTTCCAACAGATCCACGATGTCTAAATTCATTACTATAAGCTCCAACAAAATTCTTCTTACCACTGTACCCACCTCTAGTTCTATTTTTCCCATAAGAGACTACCAGCCAGGGCCAGTTGGGGTCTTTCTTAACTTCATTCAGCCCTTCTACCCCTTTAGTATAACCACCTCATCCTAGCACTCTACCACTCCTTCCTTGCTAGCCTCTTTACTATGCCCGTATCTTTCACATTTGAAATTGACTCTCATACTCTACTCGGATTCATCTGCTTTCCACATTAAGAGAACCCACAATAGGTTTCGACAAATCAATCTCCACACATATCCTTGCAAACTGGCCCCTAGCTTGACTCTCTGTGATATGATCCGCTTTACACGTAGAGCCTAGCGTCCCACCTATTCTCCACAGCAAGTCAGTCTCCATCAATTCCATGGGCAATCTTGACAAATGTATCCAAATAGTCATACTTCTCTAGGCACAAAATTGGGTCTCCACTTTTGCACCACAAGGTACTGATTGGCGATGATTCAAGGACCCCCAGTAACCACCAATTCCAAATCCTCCCTCATTTGAAATCTGTCAATGAAATAACCCATCCTCCAGGTCTGTGAGTTGCCATTGCCCTATTAGAGGCTACTTTTGCTTCAATTTAGGGAGCATGAAGTTCAAAGTGTGTGGCTGACCCATGATCTTTAAAATCACAACATCGACCCATGGGTTGTTGAGTTGAGTCTTCAGATCTGTAGAGAGTTCCATTTCTGGCCCATTAGGACCTTCCATTTCTGGCCCATTAGGAACCTCAATGATAGTAATATCTTTGTCTCCGATCTATAGTCTTTCTTTCGTAGCTCCAAAACTTGACCACGTGTTAGTATTTGCCATGCTTAGGAGCTTGGACTTGAAGCTCCCCCCCCGATCAGTGAGTTTTGATGAGAGAAAAAAAAGATAATCAATATGAAAAAGTGTATTTCATTGTGTAAGAAATATACAAAAGGTTAAGGTAACTTTTGATTACACATAAATGGCCTAGAATCGAGGAATTATACATGATTAACCTTGAATCAAGAGATTATAACTATGATTAAGTGTCAAAATAATACCTAAAATCAGGTTCTGCTAATTAATATTATGATACTTTAAGACCTCTCATTCCCCTCTCAAAACTCACAATGTGACTACCGAAAGTATCAAGAGTTTGCCAAGAAGAAATTGGAATTGTACAATGGTGTGCATCTTCGTGAAGAAATCATCCAATTGCAAAGATGATGGGTTAGGAGGGTTGGGAAGTAGCCCCTTGTTGGAGATGATAACTCACAAAATGACAAGCTAGGAAGCACGGACACTTCAAAACCCTCGCGTGTCGGAGTGTCACCAGTGTCGGACACTCCGACACGCGAGGACACGCGTGTCCGTTGACTTCAGAAGACCGTTGACCAAGGGACACGGCAGGGACACGTGTCGGACACGGTTGGGGCCGTTTTGTAATTATTTTTTAAAAAAGGGATCAATTTATAAATTTAAAAAATATAGGGTTAAAACTTAAGAATATGTTTTATGACTATTTTTGTTTTATGAATTATATTTTATGAATTGGCTAGTTTTTGATGATGTTTTATAAATTATGTTTTATGAATTGATTTGTTTAATTATGAATGAATGAAGTTATTTATATTTTAAATATAAATATAAAATATATATTATTTTAATTGTCGTGTCCTGCCGTGTCCGTGTCCTAGTTTTTTGAGATTTGCCGTGTCCCCGTGTCATCCTGTGTCGTATCGCCGTGTCTGTGTCCGTGCCTCTTAGATGACAAGCAATCTTTATGTGTTTGGTATGCTCATGAAGACAGTGTTGTATGCACTTTGAATTGTGCTTTTATTATCACAATACATAGGAATAGGAGCATAAGAGAGACCCCTAAATCTTCAAGCAACTAACATAGCCACATTATTTATGTTGTAGTAGCCATTGCTCGGTACTTGTCCTTAGCAGTGGATCGAGCAACAATTATTTGCTTCTTGCTTCTTCTAGAAAAACACAAAATCTTATAGTAGACTTGTGATCAATTACATCACCTGCCCTATTAATATTAGAATAGGCTCGAAGCTCCAAAGTATAAGAGGAAGAGTATAATAAACTTTTGATGTAGGGTACCCCGAAGATATCGCAAAATACGTAGAACTGTAGCCTAATGAATAATAGTAGGAGAAGAGACAAATTGACTCACAATGTGCACTAGATAGGCAATATTAGGTCGAGTGACATTGAGATACACCAGACTACTGACAGTAACATGATACAAAGTTTGAGTAAAAGGATTAAAACATCGATATCTTTTTGTCTTCAACCATAACTAAGGAAGACATAAAGAGCAAAACGAGCTGTTAATTTAGTGCATTTGACCTTAGGAAAAGAGATAAAAGAAGCAACCAAAAACTTTAAGAGAGATTTAGTCAGGAGGCATTTTGTAAAATAGTTCAAAAGGAGAGAACCTGAGCTAATAATGGAGGAAATTCTATTAATTACATGGACAGAAAGAACCGCCTCCCCCCAAAATGTGCTGCCTCTTTGATGTGCCTATGTTTTTGTTCAGCCACACCATTTTGCTCAAGGGTTTCTGCACATGAAAATTGTTGATCAGTGCCATCAGATTTCAACAAATCAATAAATGCATTATTTCTGTATTCTCCACCCAAATCAGACCGAAAACAAAACCACTTGATGTTAGCAGAATTTTGTGTGTGACCCATAGCGCATAAAACACGACAAATGGAATAAAATTCAGATATCTGCTTCCTAATATTAACCCAGTAATATCGTGTATAATCATGAATAAAGGAAACATAGTATCGAGACACTCCTTTAAAAGCAATGGTGGTAGGACCCTACCCATCAGAATAAAGGTCAAATGGAGCTTTGAAGAACTAAAACTTCTACTAAATGTCAAAGAAGAAAATTTACAAGTTTGCATCCTTACAGTTAGAAATATCACGAATTTCCAAATCTCCTAAGGCATGAGAAAAACTTAATATCGTAAACAAGGACTAGAAATCAACAGAAGAAGCAACAACACTAGGAACATGCAATTCTTCTTGCACGTACAATCCTTCCTATCTACAGCCTGACCCTATTAGTTTCTTGGAATGAAGATCCTACTAAATGCAACCAGTTGAAGAGAAATGAATAGAATAACCAAAATAAAATAATTGACTAGCAGAAATCAAATTTAGAGAGAGTTGAGGAATATAATAAACATCAGTGAAAGAAATTAGAAGAGAGAATAGATCCAACACCTGCTAAAGATATGGAATTGCCATTAGTAGCCATAACAAATGCAGAAGAAGGAAGAGAGAATGTAGAAACAAATAAGGAGGGATAACTAGTCATATGATAGGAAGCATCTAAATCAAAAACCAAGTGGAACGAGACACTGAAAGGCATTTGGTGGTTGTCTGGATGGAAGTTTCTGCAATTGTTCAGTTATTAAAGACAATGTAGGAGTTGGTTTGGACTCCTCATCAACCGATACAGCTGCAGTTTGCTGATCCCCATTCTTCTTCCAAGATTGGTGTTGTCCATAAACTTGTTTATTGATTAGTTTAGGACATTGAGCTCTCCAATGGCCTTTTTTTTACTACAAAAGCTACATTTGTTTGGCAACTTTTGCACATTGCTTATTTTGAGTGTTGTTCCGAATAGTAGAAGGTACTGCCAAAACTTTATGGTTAGGAATAGGAAGAAGACCCTTCTTAGAAGCAGTTTTGAATCGAATTTCTTTTATCAATTATTCATTCACCACAGAATCGACAAAGAAAGTGGGCTTCAGTGAAGAATGGAACCGCAAAGTCACTCAAAGTCATCTTTGAGTGCCATAAAAAAGAATGTACTAACATTTGCTCCTCACTGTAAGTACAATACAACTCATTGGAATTCAACTTTTGTGGTTCAGTAAGAGCTAGTTGTTCCCAGAGACTTGTCATAATTGAGTAAAATTCCTAAACACTCTTTTTGCCTTGGCTAGTACTCCGGATCTCAAATTCCAATTTGTACCTCTTAACAAAATTTGATTGTACAGATAACTTGGATAAATAATCCCAAATCTCCTTGGCTGCTGAAAACTTAGCCAAGTGAACGCTGATAGGTTGCATAATGGAATGATCTTGGTATCATTTACTTCCAAGTGGAAAGTGATGTTGAATAGTCTGCTGATTCAATAGTCTGCCTTTGAATCAGTGGGTTTCACTGTGACTCCAGTAATATAACTCCAAATATTTTTTCCCAACAAAAAAATTCTTCATTAAATATGCCCGTTAGGTGTAATTATCACCTCTCAACTTCACACTAATAGCTTGGAGAGGATCTGACTTTTCACCAGCCATGGATTCCAAAGTGAAATGAATTTAAAGAGGGAAGAGATTAATCAAAGAAGAGGCAAGAAACTAGAAAGGCAATGATTTCAGTTGGGTGACATTAGAGAGTAGAGAGGAAGCAACTCAGGAAAAGCAATTCAAAGAGAACCGGACTCTGAACCATGAAAACTTAATCAAAGAATAAAAGAGGAAAAAGAGAGACGATCAATATGTAAAAGCATATTTCATTTTGGTCGAAGTGTACAAGAGGTTGGGTTTATATAGTTGGGGTCAACCACAAAGTTACTGCATGATTAGTTAGAATTAAGGGATTGTACATGATTAGCCTAGAATTGTGGCACTATGGCTATGATTAAGGGTCAAAATAATCCCTAAAATCAACGCTACTCATTAATATAATGATACTCTTGACACTATGCATACTGATATTAATGTTGTTCTGCAGTTTATTTTTTGTGGAAGTTTGCAAGTGTTCATCTTTCTGTTCATTTTAACTTCAATAAGTTTGCCTTGATTTATAGGTGCTATCTGGTTATATCTTGTTTTAATACTTAATGTTTTTGTGCTTTGTGCTGTAGGTAAAGGTAATTTGTTTCTCAAAAACAGGGGAGCGTGCTACTCCATCTCTTCGGCAAATTTCTAAGGATTATTGGGCTTATGCCTCTTTTGCGTTTGTGCTATGGCGTGAGGAGGAATCTTCTTTTTGGTGGAATACGTATGAAGATGTGCTTTCTTATTATCTAGATTTTAATATATAATGCATTCATGAATTAGGACTATGTTCTTTCAAATGTTATTAAGGAACATCTATGTTTATCCATAAATAGCAAAAAATGCTTTGTCAATTTGACTCATGCATATGTTTCTCCATGAATTGAAACCATTTAAGGATTAGTGCTTCCTTATTCCCTATTCTGGCTGACAACCTTAATTGAGTTTTCATCAATGACAACAGGTTTGAGGTGGATTCTGCGCCTGCTATTGTATTCTTAAAAGATCCGGGTGTCAAACCTATTGTGTACCATGGCATGTTATTATTTCTTTGTTCAATTTACAATTTTTGGGTTCCATTATCGAATTTGTCTACATGATTGTAACATGCTCTATGCAAAAAGCTAAGTATGGGTTATTGTGTTTCAGGATCATTTAACAATTCATGGTTTTCAGAAGTAATGGAACGAAATAAACAGCAAGGTATTTCTTCAAATTTATGGTCACTTGTTGTGTGGTTTAATTTTTAATTGTTATTGGTGTCATTAAGTAATTTTGCCTTACAGGTGTCATTATTGATTTTCTTCCATTGACCATTTAACAACTCGGTTTCACGAGATCTCATGTTTTTTGAGTTTGTTAACTCTTTATTTCCTTTACCTATTGATTAGCTTTTGTTCATTTTCCCTCAAATTCATGTTTGACAATCAGTGCGCGGACTTCCACCACAATTCACTTATTATATCACTATAGAAATCTATAGTAAATATTAATGATTATTAAAAATATTGATACATGTTGCTGAAATAATATTACTTCTCGTTACAATAGACTACTCAAGAAACATCTTAACGTGCAGATGGAACTGCTTGGTTTCATTCACTCTCCAATTGTTTGGTAAAACAGTTGGCTATTCTCATCTCTTTTAGCCATGAAAAGAAGAATATAATATTGTGTTAGTGATGTGAGCAAAATCCAGCAATATCGGAATCTTAGCAAGCAAACATAAAACAACAACAGATTCTGGTTCTGTACAGAAAAATAAGTGGGGGAGATGAAGTCCTCTCACGCGAAATGCAATGGTGGAAGGGTTAGTAGATGCCAATAGGGTCGACTCCTCAACACTCAAGTCTTCCAATAGTTTAAACAAGACATAAACCTGGAAATAAAACTCTGGAACTGGTGCTATTTCCAGAGAAACATACTGAATTTTTTATTGAACTTTGTTGTAGATATAGACTCCTTTTTATATTATTAAACCTTATCTACACTCTTTAGTCAACTTAAAGTTTCTAGGACTTATTTAATAAACCCTCTCATTTTCCTAGATTACACTAAATGATGTTTTACAAAACCAACATCGACTCTTACATAGACTCTTATACACTTTATTTAATAACAACATAAAAATTCTTCTTGTAAAATTTCTCATACTTGAATTCCATCAGTTAGTTATTCTAACTTCTAAGTCTGTCATTAATTGATTCCACCACTTGTATTGATCTGTGTTGCTAATTTCTTAAATTGGTTCTAATGACAAGCGGCTGGTTTATAGTTGAATGAGGTTGTAAATAGCATGCAAAAAGTAGAGTGCATCTAGGTCAAATTCATAGATCACTATAGGTCAAGATGAGAATCGCTGGATGGCTATAGGTCAAATTCATAGATGACTTACCTAGTGCCCAGCTAGTCAAGTTGCATGGAAGGGATTTTGAACATGACATTAAGGAATTCTTTTTTTTAGGGAAAAAGACATCTTTTAACTTAGTGTTATGCATGCTACTATACAAGGTTTATAAAGATATTAGGTAGCTATTATCCATTGGATTCCAATCCAATGATTAAAAAAAAAACACTTTTAAAAATTAAATTAAAAAATTATTTACGAGTTGTCCGTTAACTACCCATAAACATTCTACAATGCATTGGTGCATCCATACACCATTAAAATTTTGCCTTGTTTTGGCATGATCACAGGCAACGTATGTGACTTCAGGCATGTGAGCCGCATGTGACTATGCCAAAATAAGGCAAAATCTTAATAGTGCATGGATGCACTATTGCACTAAAGGCGAGAGTGAGTGTGAGTGTGTGTGTATGCACTATTGCATTAAAGGCGAGAGTGAGTGTGTGTGTGTGTGTGTGTGTGTACACACACACACACACACCCCTCTTCTCATTAAAAAGACATTAATTCATCAAATAAGCCTTAATCCTAATTTATTCCTAGTTTATCTGGAGGGGAGGTGGAACCACCTTCTTTCATTGTCTGAAAGGGAGGACAGTCAGGCTCTTGCTGTCCTCCCACAAGGTGGAGGCTGCCTGTTCTCCTCTGTTTGTAATTTGAGATGGATCTATTTATTTCAAATTAAATTTATATTAAAAGTAAGTGAAAATGGTACAAAGTTGCATCATTTGTGCCTTGTTTTGTGCCATTATCCCAAACTTAATAACTTGAGTTTTTTTAGTACCAAAGATGAACTAACCAAATTTCCTTTATTAAAAGCTATCAGATTCTCTTTTTCTCCTACCTTTATTCTCTTTCCTCTTTCTCTCACAATTCTCCTCTCCCTTTCTTGATTCTCACATTATCTTTCTTTACAAATGTCATTTTTCTTGGAAAAAACTTTTTGTTCGAATCTGTGATTTGGTTTATTGTTCTGGTGAAACTCCATGCACATCTTTGTATTATAATTAATTTCAAGTTTGGATGTTTAGGATTGTTTTAATTTTTATGGATTAAAAATTGAAAATTTATTTGTTAAAATTAAATTAAAATTTATTGATTTGGTTGACAA
Source organism: Xanthoceras sorbifolium (assembly GCA_003430845.1). Taxonomy (NCBI): domain Eukaryota; kingdom Viridiplantae; phylum Streptophyta; class Magnoliopsida; order Sapindales; family Sapindaceae; genus Xanthoceras; species Xanthoceras sorbifolium. Next base: position 2,739,813 of record CM010610.1, read on the forward strand.
AATAAATCTGAAAAAAATTATAATTAAATCTCAACAAGATCGAGTAAAGTCTGGACAAATCGAGACTTACTAATTGCCGAGACTTATTATGTCTCAGCAATTGTGTCGAAGCTTAATAAGTCTCGGCATTTGTTGCCGGGACTATAATCTCTTATTTTGTTTTTTCGCATATATTTTTTTGTTTTCAGATTTGTATGATATTTCTTCATTGTTTTGATTTTCAAATGTATCTTATCTCTTCTTGTTTTTATTGTTTCTATCTTCAACTCTTCACTTTCCCACAACTTGAAATGGCATATTTTTTGTCTGACAGGGAAACATGGGTATTTTGGTCCAAAATCAACTTTAGGTTCTAAAAAAACTCATGTTATTAATTTAGTAATATGTACAGAAAGTCAGCACCAATAGGTGCTATTAATTTAAGATGCCTAAAAGAGTAATTAAATATATTTACTTTATTGTTTAAATTAATTTAAATAACATAAATTAGAAGTATGAATAATAGGTCAAAGTATTCTTTATTGGTAGTCAGCAAAGAACTTTCAGTGTCCAGCATATGGTCTAATGAGTAATTAATGTTGGGTCAAAGTATTCTAAGTACCATGTTTTTTAATTTCAAAGTCTTAAGAGTATTTTCAAAAGGTCTTTTACAATGTCTTAGGATTTTATTATTTCAAGAGCTTCTAAGAGGGGGTCTGGTACTTTTTTTTCCAACCCATTTTTGTTTTCATTCTTTGACAATTGGTTGAAAATTTGTTCGGTAACTTGTTAACAAATACCAAAACACAGAAAATGATATGTTAACTTTTGTACACAAATATTAGGAAATATTGAATACATTAAAAATCTGTTTTGCTTGTTTTACCTAAGAAAAAGAAAATGTTGAGAAAATGTTAAGACTGGTCATAGTTGTCAAAGGTGTGTGCGCTGCGCCACACGCCTCCCGTGCTAATATGAAAACTTGATTTTTTTTTTGGGAAATATGGGGTTAAACAGACCACAACAAACTAATAGGTTAAAAAACCTTGTTTAAAACCCTAAATGAAATAGTATATACATACTAAAACCCTTGGGGTAAAACTATTAATCCACAATATAACTTGTACTTAAAATTTTCTTCAGGCTTCACAACCCAACACTATACATGAAACTCTGACTGAGACTATAAGTTTGCAGACCAATTGAAATACAGTTGAACGGAACCAAATGAGTTTGATATGGATTGGGAGAGTTAGAAACTAATTTGAACATCTTTGGGTTTTTTTTTTTTTTTAAATGTGTTTGCTACTTTGTTATTATTATGATGATTGAATATTAGTTGCTTTTTGAATTATGATGTGTTACTTATAGTTTTTTTGCAAAATGACTTGAAATTTATAAGATAAATTAGGTTAATACAACAATTATGAATCATTGTGTTGAGGACCTAGGTATAAGATCCAACAACAAACCTTAATTTGCACTCCAAACAACTCACACACACGATAGAATTGAGTTAGATCACCGTAATTAGGGATCACCAACTCTCTAGAACGCGGGTTAATTAGCCCTTGCCCTAGCCCAAGCGATTCTCGAGTGCGAAATCCTAAGAAAAGCCGATTAATCTAGAACTAGGTTATTAGTCTTAGAACTAGCCCAAGCTTTAGAAAGCCTAAAATAGAGAATCCTCTCAATTTTATTGATAACTGAATAATGAATATACAAACCTAAAGTCTAATGAACTATAGCTAATAGAGTCCTAATACTAAAAGAAATAAAATAGCCTAATAAAGTCCTAATAGGAATTAAATAACCAAAATCCTAATACAATCAAATAGGAAATAAAATAGACCTAGTACAATTCTATTACTAAAAACCTAATAGAAAAAGAATTAGTTAAAAAAGATTAAAACTCAACTAAGGTATTTCACTTAAATTACAACTCAAACTAATGTACTTCAACCTCAATCTCTTCAATCTCCTAGTCATAGTGATGCTCTCATTACATTGATTAATGATGATGATGATGTTATGATTTATGAACTTGTGGTTGTTTGAGTTAGTGTGGGAGAGCTAGAAACTTAATTTGAATTTTTAACATGTTTAGGTGTTTTATTTTCGGAATTAATATTATATTTGAATGTTAGTTGCTTTTGCTTTATGCACTATGAGACCAGTTAAGATTTAAGTTAAGACCTATTTCTACTTGAGATATAAAAAAATGCAGCTTAATTTTAGTAGGTGAGACCAGAAGTTAGTGATACAGATCCTGGGCTCCTGTCAAATGCCTTTTTAAAAGCACTTTTCACTGATGGCTGTTTCAATCTTTGGGATGTTACAATTGAGTTATTTTTTAATGAAATATGGGAATTAGATTAATGGAGCAGATAGCTATATTAAACCAAGGCTTCCTCCTTTGGCCTCAATTTCACTTTATATTTGTTACACTTTGTTTTTCCAGAGCTTCCGCAATTAAGGAGTCTGACATCAATGGAACTGGGATGTGATGCCAGAGGCTATTCTCGTGCTGGAAATGATATCAAGATATGGTATTGTGTTATTCTTGCAGGAAGGCAGAGCTCAGAACTAAACAAAATGCGTGAAGTAAGCATTTTTGCCTGGTTTTTGTTCTGAAGCATTTTCACACTTCCTTTTCCCCTCAAAATTACCCTGTTCCAAAGTGGGTGAGAATTTTAGAACTTAAGTCTTATTTTGTACTAGACAGGTAGTATCTCAATGAAAAGCATTGAACGAATAGAAACTAGGAAAAGTAAAAGCTACCCAGTGACTTTCTGAAAATATTTTCCTAAATGTAATTTTTTCATGATAACAAAGAAAAATATTTCGTAATTTCTAATGATGTAGAACTTCTTCTTTTTTCCCCACATTGATTTTTCTGAGTTTTGGCAGAGTTTCTGCTCTCTTTCACCAAAATTCTGTAAGTTTGAATGGTGATACGGTCATGTGCTTGTTAGAAAAGAAACTTTGTGGAGCTTCCATTGGTTTCAATACTTCCCTCTTATCAGAATCTTCTCAAGGTCCTCATATCTCCTCTTTTATTTTAATTGACTCATCCCCTTTCAATAGATACTGATCCTTAAAACAGCTGTATAAGCATTCCTATACTGAAGAAAGACAGTTGACATAAGTATTAACCATCCTTTTTTTTAAAAGATCTAGTTCCTTTGTATGAGATGATGGTTCTTCAGCTGAAATAGGCAATATTTGGTGATAGGTTTTTGGACTTAATTTATTATTTAGATTCCTTTTGCTTACTGAAGCACTTGCAATTGAACCTTACATTTATGTAAAATTTCAACTGCAAATATATATCTGATTTGAGTTCCCTTGGCCTACTTTTCTGAAGTCCAGTTGCAGCTTTTAGATTATAATCAGGATGTCCTTATCTTTTGCCCTTTTAAGGTCTAATTTCTTTATATGGTCTTCTTAAAATTAACTCAGCAATTTTGTGTTCAAATATTCGTTTAAGAATTTGTATAGATTCCTCTATGTAATATGGTAACTACGTCACAGATGGTAATTCATACAGGAATATATTTTTTATACTTAGTTTTGGAATTCACTTGCCTTCTAATTATATATATTTATCACTGTCCTTGCAACTTTGGATGATAAGGAGATGTGCGAGTCATCCTTGAAAAATGTGTAGATGGTGTTTTGTAGACCCAGGTTGGTTGATATTGGGGGGTTGAAGCCTGAAGGAATAAGAAAAGATTAGATATAAGTTCCACTACAGTGCTAGTTTGCTTTCAAATACTCTCTTGCATTTGTGTATTATCTAATACATTGAGTGGGTGCTGGTCAATTCCCATAAAATCTTCAGTTAAGCAAATGGGTCAAATAACAAAAGTTTGTAGACCATGCGCAGGGTTCAAGAACTATTATCAAGTGATGGTGACTTGGATTCACCTGATGCAGATCAATCTTTAACACCATCAGCTATTGCATTCAAAAACAAGCGACTGACTTTTGCTTGGCTGGATGGGGAAGCTCAAGAAGTGAGTTTTATCTCCCCCACCCAAAAAATAATTATTATTTTTTTTATATTTCATTTTCTTGTTTGTGTCCAAACATGCTGATGATTTTATTAGCGTTTAAATCACATGTTAAATGACCGAATACCATGAAGATTGTGCATCTGATTTATAATAGTTGATCACAGTAAGTTAAATGATTTTTTCTAATAAGTGAACCTTACTGCCACTAAATTGAAGACTAGTAGGACCTTACGAAGTGTTGGGATTCTCTCATCAAAGGTTGTGCCTAGGTAGGCCAAATGATGGAGATTCATCATCCACGTCGAGATTTAAACTTTCTTAGGCTCATGATGCTAGAAAATACTGTGAATTTTTATTGTTTACTGTTTACTTTCTGCTACAAATTTTGATAATTAGCTTCACATTCACATATATCTATCATGATTCATCCAATCTATGTTGATTCAATTAATATAATTTTATTTATAAGAAAGTGTTACAAAGCTAACAAGTTGTCCACCAAACCAAGAGCCTCCCAAAGAAATTCAGAAATTATACAAAGGTAAGCTGAAGATCTTCAAAATCTGCTGTAAACTATAAATATCTCTATATCATTGGGTAATATCAACATAAACCCCTAAGAAAATACAAACTGTGACCCTTTCCCAATTTAAGTGTGTTAAAAAAACAAAATGATAACAGGAAAAAACAAATATCTCTTCTGCCTTATTATCTTTCAAAAATCGTCTAGTTCCCCTCTCTCTCCCCCTTATTACTTGTAATGTTTGATAAAGGGAAGAAAAAAAGAAAATTGCAAATTAGTGTTTGTCCCTGAACTAGATGTAATTAACAAGCCTTGTAGAATGGAAATGATGGACAGAAAAAAAAAAATTTGATAAATTTCGAATTGTTTATGGAATTGTGAGGGAAAATGGAATAGTTTTTCAATATTATTTACACTTGAATAGTACACACTTCTATAGAACAAGGCTAAAGGAAAAAAGGGAAAACAAAAAACAATAGGAAGACTGTAAATGACAGCTAAACACAACTGACTTTTGACACTATTAATGACAGCTAAGACACCTAGATAGAGATGCTATTGACAGCTAAACTGTTTCAGCTTTCTCAACAAATTGTATAATCTTTTTCTAACTTAAACGTAGACAAATATAATCATCTGTGTGATGGATGTAGCAATTAAAAATACCATATTCTATAAGAAGAATACAGAGGAGTGCATTAGCTACAGTGTGAAGCATGTACGCCATTCTTGTATGCGTGATAGCTATTTGTCAAAGTAGTTTGTGTGGCCAGTTTAGGGGTATGGAAGGTTTGATTTATAGACAAAAATCAAATTCAATAGGAAGCATAAAACTGATACAAACTAAACTCATAAGTTTGGTGCTGCTTTGTTTGGTTTAGGATTCAATTTTGGTTTGATATGAGTTCAATACGAAGAAAACACTTCTTGGGGAAATTGTTTACTACTGATATTGTAGTTTATACAAGTAACTATGTGCTGCTATATTGGGCTACAAGTCACTAATTTTATTGTGTTTTGCCCAGAGATATTGTTCTTTCTATCTTTACTCAGAAACATCCTTTGAAACTTGTGGACCAAGGAGGGATCCGAGTGATGTACCTAGGTTATTTATAGTGCGTTATAAAAGGAATGCTACTGCAGAAAACATAAAAGTTGCAAGAAAGCCAAAAAACATATTGGATGTGTGGCAAGATGAAGAAGTGGATCCTGCATCCCAGCTAGTAGTGAGGTACAATGGTTCTAATGAAATTCCTCAGGTATGAACTCATTAATGTGAGGTTGTATATTGCATTGACTGGCATCATTATTTCCAAATTTACCTGTCTCTCTGTGTTCGTAGATTGGTATAAAATCTGTCATTTTGTTGTTTAATCTCGTTACAGATTATAAAATGGACCTCAGAAATAATTAAGGATGGTGACTCCAATGATCTTCCTTTCTATGTAAGTAGAGCCATTTTTTTCCTTATTTTTCAATTCAATTGGTGCTCTTCTTTTAAAATTATAGAATTTTATAACTACATTAATTCAATTAAATTTGTTGTCGTTATCAAGATTTTTTTCAATTTTTTCCATTACGAATTATTATCCGCAACAAGTTTTTATTGTTTTCAGTTTATCAAGGTTCTTATCAGGTGCTCTCATGAAATGAGGGCCGCTAGTTTGTCATTTTGAATGTTCATCATTTCTGGGATGAAATTTACATTTCATTCCTGATATGTGTAAATTTATCATATCATGGTTTATGTTAAGATGTGAAAAACAAGATAGAGATTTGTGGATGCATCTCTCTGGAATCTTAGATTCACTGCTCAAGCTTTTTAGTCTCTTTCCAATGCAGAGAGCGAAAACTCCTGAGCTTGTTCCTGAGGAATCAGAACCTATCTGGTCGAGAGGTGCCCAAAGTATTCTTTCCAATAGCATTGGAATAAAGGACAGGATCCGCAACATTATAGGCAAAAGTTTTGATTACCTGGGAGATCCTAGAATAGGTCCAGCCTTGCTTTTGTTAGCATTAATGTCTTTTGGTACCATCTGGCTGGTGAGGAGTCAACCTGCTCGACCAAGGCAGTCAGGTCAACAAAAGCAGTCGAGTACTGAGGTGAGTGGCGGTTAAAGCTGTGTTCACTTTGGTGGTTTTCAAGCTTCTCAATGTAATTTGATAAAGTTATCTTGCATTAATTCTTTAATATGTGCCTCTCTTATATACTTTTATGCATATCAGAAAGAAGTATTAAGTACAAAGAAATACTCTTTCTAAGCTCCACGTTGTAGACAATGATGATTAGCAAGCTGCTGCAGATTTTTGTTAGCAAATATTAATTATATTACAATTTTCATGTTGTAATCAATTATTAGTTAAAGAGTCTTAATTTTAGGACCTAATTCGTTGGTACTTTTTAATTGGAAAACCAGTCCTCCCATATCTAGGGGAGGTTTATTCCATAACCAGTATAGTTCTTTAGCTGTTTTTAGCTTATAGTTAGTTCTACATATTAGTTGTTTCCGAATATAAATGTTGTTGTAGTAATGAGTTGCCTTGAATCTTTCCAGGATGAAAGTAGACCAAAACAGAAAGAGCGACCAAGAAATTTGGTGAAGAAAGATCTACCTCCTTCTATAACTGATGAGGAACCAAAAGATGCTTACCAGATGCCGTTTTCAGATTCTGAAACCGAGTAATTTATGCTGCTTTACATATTGAAGCTTTTAAAGTCTTGAACAGAGCAAGAGATCCTTGAAAAGAAGGTCAGCTCATAGTGTGGTAATTTGAAGTAACAAACAGTGACAGTAGACTAATTATTGCACAAGTTTGGTGAATAGGTCAGTTCTATTTATGGATTAAATTATGAAAATCTAATTCAGGGTGCATTTATTGTTCCAAGATAACATAATTGATATCAAACAGGAAAATATAGTTAAGACTGTCAAGAAACTAGATATCAGGAAGGCCTCTGATGCACTTATAATATCCCCTCCCCGTTTAAACGGTGGAAGAATGGGATTTTGTAGATGTTGGTCGATCATTGTATAATTGTTCGATAGCAGCATTATTTTACGGAGTAGATAAAGGGCTGGAATTAGTAAAGATGTTCCTGAAAGTATCAAAAGATATGCGTGTCAGAAATTTTTAAGCTGAGGTTCTTCATTTAAAAAGGTCTGTTTCAAAAAAAAAAAAAAAAAGGGTCTGTTTTCCAGATCTTTGCTAAATCTTAACATAGGTTGATGTTCTGATCCATGTTGAGATTCAAAACATTATGTGATGTAATTGTCTGTCTGAATTTAGTCAAGTTTTCTTATATTTATTTTTTGAAGTGTTGAAATTGATTCGTACCCAATTGAATTAAACTATTTTTGCTGAGTTTGATTTGTAAGTTTACTTTTCCTTGTTTTTAGGAATTTAGTATTCTTCATTGTTTCAAAGATAGTTTATCGAGCAAATTACACTCAACCTTTCTATATGCTCTTTGACAAATGGAGTCAATTTTTTATAAAATTGACACTTATCTCCTTTGTTAGTAGTGAACCGTTAAAATTAATTAATTAAAAGGTAGTTTGAACATTTAATATAAAAAAAAATTAAAGTTTAAAACAAATTGGATGTACATAGTCCATCTTTCTTAAATGATGAGGGAGATCATTTTCAGAAATAAAAAACATAATAGTTTAAGAAATAAAAAAAGGGAAATTAAAAAAATAAATGTGTTTTCTTTTTCCAAAAAAGAAGAATAAAAAATGGAGGTGGGTCTGTCGATCCATCTTCATGGTTGTCGCAAGTAGAGTAAGGCCTACTCGCGGCGGCTATAAAGATGGATTTTTACCGAGATTCAAGCTCGCGATGGCTTTGGAGATCCCTATCGAGATGGAGTTTCAATTTTTTTTTCAAAAAATATATTTTCTTTTCGAAACTAGGCTTAAGGAATCCACAAGAACCAGTTATAGCTAGATTAATTTTATGGCTGAAGAGACTTGAGTACTTGAAATTCAAATTCAGAAATAGTTTCCAAAAATAAGATAGAATTTCAAAATCGTGGGAAATTCAAGTTAAAAGTTAAAAGTAGATTTTTAAAAACTTTTCAAACTCCTAAAATATGGGAACAAAAGATTTTTGGAATAATTAGTCCTATAAATTACACTTGCTCCTTGTACACGGAAGAATCAACTTTTAATAAAGTGACAATATTCTCCTTCGGCAGCGACAGAAGTCTAGTAAAATCAATATCTAGCATTAGTATAGATGTAAAAAGATCAAAATACTCCTAAAATTAAAGTTAAGAGACTTTTTTATTTATAAATGAGAATAAAATGTCCAATTAAAACTAAGAAATATTGACACGCTTGCCATCAACACTAGAATAAATAGAATTTTTTAAAAAAATCTGCCATCTTTTGAGATCCCTCAACAATGTGGAGTCAAAAAGCCAAAATAAATTATTTTAGCCCTTTTAAAAGAAAAAAAGGAATAGAAGGACGGGTATATCTCATATATTTTAATTTTGAATTTCACTTGATTAAGCTAAGTTTTTTAATATTAATTCGGTTGTTATCAATTTGATCATCAAGAAAGCATTTTGCATATATTCTAATAGGATAAAAAGTTACTTTTTTTTTTCTTGAATAATTTAATTCAATTTCGAATAGGGAAGCACTAACATACACTAACATATTGTGACATTTCACTAAGAAGATGAAAATTATTTAATTGCACAAATAATCCCTCCGAACCGTGGACTAATGACTTAGAGGAAAATTCATTTTTATCCAAGAAATAATAATTAATTAAAAATAATATAAGAAAGTCAGAAAATTAATCATCAAACATTAGAAAGAAAAGGCCAGAAAAATGCAATTAAAAGCCAGAAAACAATAATAATTTAAATCACTTTTCCCGGTCTATAAGTAGAGAGATGATTTTCTTAGAATTCTAGAGAGAAAAACGAAAAATGGAAATTGTGGACAAGCCAATTGGATATTTTAAAAGGAGTTTATTTATTTATTTATTTTTTAATTCAACTCTTTATGAGTCATTTTATGTTACTAGTATCAAGTTAATAAGAGCATATTAGAGGGTTTTTTTTTAATTTTTTCAATATAAATTCTATATGTCACTCAATTTTCTCCAAATACATAATAACATTGGAGATACTCTAATGTCAATGGAAATAGCACCAATTTAATGTTTTTGACAAAATTGTCCCTCATTTCACTTGTAAGAAAAAAAAAATGACCGAATATTTAGGAAAAAAAAATTCAAAACAGTTAAAATACTTGAAGGGTTGTAAAAGAGAAAGCAAGGAAGAGGGATTTGAAGGGACGAACGACGACGATTGGAAATCCGAGCACATTTGACGTTGATATAGTTCAACTAAATTAGTTCACGGTAGTTCAACTAAATTAGTTCACGGTAACTAAATAAGTTCACCGAAACTTAAAAAAAAAAAAAAAATAGTTCATGGCAACTAAATAAGTTCACCTTAAAAAAAAAATAGTTCAAGGTAACTAATTTAGTTTATTATAGGGTTGACAAGATGCAAGTTGGGTTGGACACAACCCACATGACACTACCCCATTTAATTCCAACCCAACACAATTCATTTGTTTAATAAATGGGTCAATCCCCTAAAACTCGGCACGACACGACATGTTTAGTTAAATAGGTTACACAGGTTGACTCGTTTAACCCGTTTATTATGCGGGTTGTTATTCATAGAGTTTTGGCAATGAACATTTATTTATATACTTGTACATGCTTGGATTAAGGATGATAAAAATTCCCGATCCGTCCCGATCTGATGGGGATCCAATCCGTTTGGGCTTTTAAAATGGGGTTTAGGTCGGGTTTGGATCAAACTGTTGTGATCCTATTTTTTTTGCGAATCGGGTTTGGACCAAATCATTATGCCCCGACCCGCCTCGTTTAACCCGATATTTATTTAATTATTTTTAAAATATTAAAAATATATATATAAAAAAAAGAAACAAAACTCTAGTCTCTTATCTATTTACCTAATATTTTATACTTAAAATTTACATGTTAATTACTTAATTTATTTACTTTTTAAAATTGAATCCTCTCTCTCTCTCTCTCTCTCTCTCTCTCTCTCTCTCTCTCTCTCTCTCTCTCTCTCTCTCTCTCTCTCTCTCTCTCTCTCTCTCTCTCTCTCTATATATATATATATATATATATATATATATATTGCTCATGTTGTAAGAAGTAGTCATGGGCTTGGTTCGGTTCGAACCGGAAGTTTTTAATCGAAACCGATGGTTCCTGTTAAAAACCGGTTCCGGAACCTGAAACCAGAACCGCAACCCAAGGTCCCGGTTCCGGTTAACTTCAAGAAAAGAACCGGAACCGCAGGTTAGGAACCGCCCAGTTCCGGCGGTTCCGGTTCTTGGGCGGTTTTTATATATATATATATATTTTTTTTTTTTTTTTTTTTTGAGAAAATTTAAATTTAAAAAAAATTCAAATGTGGCCGTTGGCTTGAGGCAACAGCTTGACACTGCCACCTAAGGAGCCGTTGGCCGTCCGGCCAATGACTTCTTGGTGTAAAATTACCAAAAAGCCCCTAAAAAATTACAAATAAACCTCTTAAAATTTGAAAAATATTATTTTTCTCCCTAACCCAAAAAACTATATAAACCCCATTCCTCTTCAATTCATTCACACCATTTTCTCTCAATCTCATTCTCTTATTCTCTTAATATTTCTCTCATTCTCTCAATTTTTCTCTCATTCTCTCAAAGTCTCATTCAGTTATTCTCTCAATCTTGTTCTTATTTTTCAATACTGCAATTATTTTCATTATTTATTTAAATTATATACTTTACCATTATAAATTTATAATGGCATCACAATTAAGACCGTCTATTTCCAGAGACCAAAGATCCGTTTCCGGCAGAGACATTAAGCAGGTACCAGATTTAAATGTTGAAGAAGTGCAGAGTCGCCGTGCCGCTAGCATAGAATTAAATTTCAACGATGCAAATTTTGCTGACTACCTACAACAGAGAAAATTTGAGGAGGTAATATTTAGTAATGATACTCCTCCTAATTTTACTACTCAGTATTCTCATCTTCATCCCTCTGGGGCCTCTGGTCCCTCTCATGAAATCCCTCCCCCATAGGTGAAACCGTACAAGGTCCACAGCCAGATTTGGCAAAGTACAAATTTGAACTTTTTAAAGTTCATATGAGGAGAGTGGAGAAGGAATCGAGGGAAGTTGTGGTGACTTGCAACTATTGCAACAAAGATTTTAAGTGGAATAAATTCGGAGGGCACGAGATGTTAGGGTTTTTGCCCTAAAGATGTAATTTGTAAATGTTTTTTTTTATAAATAAATAAAAGAAGAGTTCAATTGATTCTTATTGTGTCATTTATATTATATACACTTGTGCATTATAACATCCTAGATTGCCGGATGTAATCTCGTACTGTGTATATGATTGTCATATACAGATGGATACAGTAAGAGATGTGCGATCTAAAGAGTTCATAGATAGCAAATAAATTTGTAGTTAATCTATAACTGCAATCCATTCTGTATTATATGATGATTCTATCCTGAATCATTCATATGGAGATATGGGAATGGATGCAACTTGTATGATGTGATCATATAGGATTGGGTCATGATCTATATGAATCTCTCACCAAGATCCGTTTACCGATGAGATTCATATACATTAACTTATGATGGCTATATGTATTATATATTTTTTTTGTATTATATTTTTTTTATAAAATGTAATTGAAGATAAAGATGTTGGAAATCAAAGAACAAGTTATGATCAGAACTGGCTACGGACACAAGGTATAATTGTTGCGCTACTGTGTATTGACTGTGCGCAAAATAAATTTTTTTTGTACAAGATGCTGGACACAAGCATTAAATGCTTGCAATTTTTTTTGGACGCCGTGATGTCTGTGCACAAATTGTGTTAGTGCGCAAATCATTCTAAGTTTTTGTTATTGCAAGCTGGCTGCATGACATGTGCATAAATGCATAGTTGATTGATGTCATGTGCACTGTGTGCGCATATTGGTACAATTTTAAACCAATCAAATTGTATATGCGGTGATGCATATTGGTACAATTTTAAACCAATCAAATTGTATATGCGGTGATGTCATGTGCACAAATCCTAAAGCTTGACAAATCAGCTATTGTTTTGAATTCATGAGATGAATTGGAGAATCCTGAAGAGACTGAAAGAATATGAAGTTACAAGAAGACCAAGGAATGCCTTAGGGTTATTTTTTTAGTGCGCAAATCATTCTAAGTTTTTGTTATTGCAAGCTAGCTGCGTGACATGTGCACAAATGCATAGTTGATTGATGTCATGTGCACTGTGTGCGCATATTGGTACAATTTTAAACCAATCAAATTGTATATGCGGTGATGTCATGTGCACAAATCCTAAAGCTTGACAAATCAGCTATTGTTTTGAATTCATGAGATGAATTGGAGAATCCTGAAGAGACTGGAAGAATATGAAGTTACAAGAAGACCAAGGAATGCCTTGGGGTTATTTTTGTAATTTAGTTTTTTAATTTTTTTAAGTTAAATAATCCACAACATTCGGTCAACTCATGTATACTTTATCATGTGATAATTTAGCATTGTCATGTATATACATGTCATTTAGATTTAAGTGTGCTTACATAAATATATGTTGATATTGTTATACATACATCATAGCATTTATATATTATTTGTTTTAATGTGATTAAAATGGTAAATAATATATTTATAATTTGCTATGAAAAATAATTAGTTTTTAATAGTTAAAAACTGAATAATTTTTTTAATATTAATCTTGTTATTAAAGTATTTAATAAATTTGGATTAATATGTTCATTTATTAAATTAGGTTTAATATGATTAATCACCTAATAAATAAATTAACCAAATAATATGTTAGAGTTTTAAATAGTTAAAACTTGGTAAACACCAAATGAATAATCTAACTTTAGTAAAACGTTTACCTAAGTTTAGATTATTCACTTATAGATTTTTAAGTGTTAAAAATCATAATTATTTAGAATATGATTCTAATAATAAATTAGTTAATGCCCTATATAACTTGATTAAAATTAGTCGTTTGATCCTGTAGAATTTAGGTGCATTAACGAATAGAAAACCCTAAGTTTTAAAATAGTTAGTGGGAGAGGGATATATGACATATATATTCCGCAGTCTCCATTGTTAATTCAACACCGTGAGATCCGAGTGGGGCCTCGTGACGGCTTTACTATCCTCCCTAAGAAGGGTTTCCATGAAGGTCAATACCAAGGTTGACTTCCTAACGGATAGGATTTCTGGGGGTATTTCGGGTTTGACCGACCCTAAGGCAGCACTCTCAAGTTAAGTTCATGAGATCTAAAATGATGGATTACACTCACAAGGTTTAGATTAAATGTGGTTAATCGAAAACCTGACTAAATAAACAATAGTTGAATAATATGGAATAAGAGTTATTCTAGAATATTATTTGATTGATAATGTCTCGGTTCAACATGCAAGGACTTAACCGACCCTAAGGCGGCACTTCTTTGTGGTATGTTGGATTATTGTGGTGTAGTAACTGTTTTTATTAGGGTAGTTCTAGTTCGTTAAACATGTACATGCATCATGTTTAAATTTATGTCAAAGTATTAGCACTTGTTTTTTTAATAAATGACGAAATGAATGTTTATTTATTTTTCAGCAATAATGTCTTCTGCGTTATTACAAATACTTGCACATGACAAACTAACTGGTGATAACTATACAAAGTGAAAATTTAATATAAACGCGATTTTGGTCACTAAAGACCTTAAGTTTGTGCTTACAGAGGAAAGTCCTCCACAGCCTGCTGCCAATGCCCTACAAAGAGTTCGTGAGGCATACCAGCGATGGGTCTCATCTGATGAGAAAGCTCGTACATATCTGTTAGCTTCTATGATAGAAGTGCTTGTCACAAAGCATGAATCACTAACTACAACATTCGAAATCATGGAATCATTGCAAGCTATGTTTGGGCAACCCTCTGAGCAAAAGCGCCATGAAGCTGTTCATGCCGCTATGCTCGTTCACATGAAGGAAGGTACATCTGTTCGGGAACATGTCTTGACCATGATGTCCTACTTCAACACAGCAGAAATCAATGGCGGGGCCATTGATGAACCTAGCCAAGTGAGCATCATACTGATAACTCTTCTGAAGAGTTTCGATCAGTTCAAGAGCAACTACGGGATGCACAAGTTGCAGTTCAGTCTCACTCAATTGCTCAATGAGCTCACCACCTTCGAGGCCTTGACTAAGAACAGTAAGGTAAAGATCGGTGAGGCAAATGTTATCGAACCATCTTCCTCATCTAGAAATAAGAAGAGAAAGAAGTCTATTGGGAATAAGCCCAAGCCCAAGAAAGCCCAAAGCAAAAAGAAGGGCACCTCCACCGACAAAGACAAGGGAAAATATTTTCATTGTAACAAGGTCGGATATTGGAAGAGGAACTGTCCTCAGTACCTAGAGGAGGTAGCCAGGAAGAAGAAGTAGAAAGGTAAATATGATTTACTAGTTCTTAAATCTTGCTTAGTGGAAGATGATTCTTCACCCTGGATAGTTGATTCGGAGGCCACTAACCATGTTTGTTCTTCTTTACAGTGGACTAATTCTTGGACACAGCTAGAGGAGGGAGCCTTCTCGATGCGTGTGGGGTCGGGGGATGTCGTGTCGGCTCGAGCAGTGGGTTTAATTTCCGTTTCTAAATTGTTAGAACAATTATATTCTGTTTTTTTTTAATAATAAATCTGTTATTATTTCAAAGAATGGTCTGAATATTTGTTCAGTAATTAATGAAAAACAATTTGTATGTGTTAAGGCCGTAAATACATGTAACACTGCTCAACACCGAATTGTTTAAAGTTGAAAAACCTAAAACCAAACGACATAAGATTTCTCCAGATGATGACACGTATCTCTGGCATCTAAGGCTTGGTCATTTAACCTTGACCGGATAGACAGACTAATAAAAAGCGGACCTTTAAGCGAGTTAAAGGTTGGCACCATACCTGTCTGTGAATCCTATTTAGAAGGTAAGATGACTAAGAGACCTTTTACTGGAAAAGGCCTTAGAGCTCAAGAGCCACTGAAGCTTATAAATACTGATGTTTGTGGACCGATGAATGTTAGAGCCAGGGGTAGTTATGAGTATTATATCACCTTTATAGATGACTACTCTAGATACAGATATGTCTACCTGATGCAACGTAAGTCGAAAACTTTTGAAAAGTTCAAAGAATTCCGAGTTGAAGTTGAGAATCAGTTAGGTAAGACTATCAAGTCTCTACGATCAGATCGTCAGGGTGAGTACCTTGACTAAGAGTTTAAAGACTTTATGGTCGAGCATGAGATAGTATCCCAACTCACAGCTCCGGGTACCCTAATGGAAATGGTGAGATCTATGATTAGTTTCTCATAATTACCAAATTCATTCTGGGGATATGCATTACAAACAGCGACATACATTTTGAATGTAGTGTCATCCAAATTTGTTCCTAAGA
Organism: Xanthoceras sorbifolium; assembly: GCA_003430845.1. Lineage (NCBI taxonomy): Eukaryota > Viridiplantae > Streptophyta > Magnoliopsida > Sapindales > Sapindaceae > Xanthoceras > Xanthoceras sorbifolium. Next base: position 2,755,888 of record CM010610.1, read on the forward strand.
CTCTCCTAGAGTTGTGGAATGTTTGTAAAGTTAGTTTGCGATATTTTCGCATATGAGGGTGTCCATCACATGTGGTGAAGAATAGAAGTGGAAAGCTAGACTCAAAATCTGCAGTCTGCCTGTTTATAGGATACTCCAAAGAGACCAGAGGCGGATACTTCTATAGTCCTGAAGATAACAAAGTGTTTGTATCGACAAATGCAACATTTCTTGAGGACAACTATATTAGTGACCATAAGCCTTGATCCAAGATTGTGTTAAATGAACTGGAGCCTAGTGAGACCAGCACTCCATCAACAAGAGTTGTTGATCCATAAACATATGAGAGTCAGATGATTCCTAATCAGGATACATTACCACCTAGACGTAGTGGGAAGGTTGTGATACAACCTGAACGCTATTTAGGTATAGGTGAGGGACAAGGTGTTGTCTCTACTGATAGTGTGGATGACTCATTGTCATTTAAGAATGCAATGGAAGATCCTGATAAAGAGGAATGACTCAAAGCCATAAATCTCGAGATGGAGTCTAGTACTCCAACTCAGTCTGGGATCTTGTAAACTTACCGGATGGGGTAAAACACATTGGTTGTAAGTGGATCTATAAGAGAAAGAGATGAGTAAACGGAAAGATAGAGACCTTCAAGACAAGACTAGTGGCTAAAGGTTATACCCAAAAAGAGGGGGTCAATTATAAAGAGACCTTCTTACTAGTTGCCATGTTTAAGTCTATTCGGATTCTCTTATCCATTGCAGCTTATTTCGATTACGAAATTTGTCAAATGGACGTCAAAACTGCATTTTTAAATGGCAATCTTGACGAAAACATCTATATGATGCAACTAGAGGTATTCGTGTCCCCAGATCAAGAGCAAAAAGTTTGCAAGCTGCAAAGATCCATTTATGGACTTAAGCAAGCATCTAGATCTTGGAACATAAGGTTTGATGATGTGATCAAAACCTATGGCTTCGAGCAAAACGTTGATGAGCCTTGTGTATATAAGCGCATCATTGACAAAAAGATAGTTTTCTTAGTCCTATACGTAGACGACATCCTACTCATTGGGAATGATGTGGGAGTGTTGTCTAACGTCAAGGGTTGGCTGGCTAGCCAATTCCAAATGAAATATTTGGGAGAGGCGAGTTATGTTCTAAGGATCCAACTTATAAGGGATCGTAAGAACAAACTCATAGCACTATCTCAGGCATCATGCATCGATAAGATTCTTATTCGATTTTCGATGCAGAACTCCAAGAAAGGTAATTTACCTTCTAGGTATGGAGTTCACTTATTTAAGGAACAATGTCCTAAGACACCTCAAGACATTGAAGATATGATACGTGTGCCCTATCCATCTGCAGTATGAAGTCTCATATAAGCTACGTTATGCACGAGACCGAACATCTGCTATGCAGTAGGAGTAGTCAGCAGATACCAGCCCAACCCAGGATTAGATCATTGGGTTGCAGTCAAGACCATTCTCAAATATCTTCGAAGAACGAGAAACTATATGCTCGTGTATTCCGGACATGATTTGATCCCGATAGAATACACAAATTCTGATTTTCAGTTAGACATGGATTCTAGAAAATCTACGTCTGGATCAGTTTTCACCTTGGGTGGTGGAGCCATTGTGTGGATAAGTATTAAGTAATCTTGCATTGTTGACTCCACCATGGAAGCCGAATATGTAGCTGCTTGTGAAACTGTTGAAGAGGCTGTTTGGCTCTGCAAGTTCTTGAGTAATCTGAAAGTTGTTCTAAATATAGATAGGCCCATCACACTTTATTGTGATAACAGTAGTGCTGTGCCTAATTCCAAAGAACCAAGAAGCCATAAAAGAGGGAAGCATATCGAAAGGAAGTATCATCTTATTAGAGAAATAATGCAGAGATCATGCTGATCCATTTACGAAGACCTTACTGGCTAATGTATTCATGGGTCACCTAGAAGGTCTAGGGTTACGTCTTATGCCTCACATGCTTTAGTGCAAGTGGGAGATTGTTGGGGTTTTTGCCCTAAAGATGTAATTTGTAAATGTTTTTTTTTATAAATAAATAAAAGAAGAGTTCAATTTATTCTTATTGTGTCATTTATATTATATAAACTTGTGCATTATAACATCCTAGATCGCCGGATGTAATCTCGTACTGTGTATATGATTGTCATATACAGATGGATACAGTAAGAGATGTGCAATCTAAAGAGTCCATAGATAGCAAATAAAGCGGGGTACTTTATTTGTATTTATTTGTAGTTAATCTATAGCTGCGGTCCATTCTGTATTGTACGATGATTCTATCTTGAATCATTTATATGGAGATATGAGAATGGAGGCACCTTGTATGATATGATCATATAGGACTGGGCCATGATCTATATGAATCTCTCACCAAGATTCGTTTACCGATGAGATCCATATACATCAACTTATGATGGCTATATGTAGGTGATCTCAATCCTGAGTGTCTTATCGACTCCTTCAGGTTAGATCGTGATTTTTGATATACCATGGGTGAGGTCGGATGATTATTCCCGATCAATATTCTCCGTATGTTGGGATTGCGGTTTGACTTGTGGCTGAGAAGGTTTGTACATAATAGTGGAATCCACTCCTTCTTGTGAGAAGTAGAGAGTAGTTCCCTTAAGGGTTGATTCGGGACTTGAACAATATGAGCGCTCTCCTGATTCCGTGAGGAAACAAAATTTATTGTTCATTAGAGAATCAACGGTGCTTAAAGGATATATGTAATTAGAGGGGTTTAACGGACATTATGACTCAGCTCTAATTATGAACTACTGTGGAGGGTCACACCATATGTAATAGCTATATCGATGGACACCAAGTGATATCGTTCTGTGTAAAAGCGTCTGCAGTTGAGAGAATGCAGCTTCAGGTTTTTAGTGGAATAACACCGGAGTTGATAATCAAGGAATATTAATTAAAGAGTTTAATTAATGATTCCGAGGATTATTGGAGCTCAAAATACTGTGGGTCTATTAGGTTCCCTTGCTAGCCCGATCCATTTAGGTAATAAGGGTCACGTATAATTAATTGGATGGTCCAATTAATAGTATCACGTAAGTGACACGTGTCAGGAGTAATTGAGTTATGTGATTATTCAATTAATTAAATAATGACAATTATAATAATTAAATAATAATATCATTTAATTATGTAATTAGTCATAAGAGGAGGGTGATAGTTGATATTTTATTTTAAATAGTGAGATAATAGGATTATCTCATTTATTAAATAAAATAAAATAAATTTGAATTTAAAAAAATTTAAATTCAAAAGTTACTAATAATAATTTATTTTTATTTTAAATAGAGAGATAATAGGATTATCTCATTAATTAAATAAAATAAAATAAATAAATATCATGTAAATTTAAAAAGTTTAAATTCAAAAGTTACTGATAAAATTAATAAAAAGAGTTTTTATTAATTAAGTAACTTAAATATATATTAAAAAGAGTTTTTAATATAACAGAACAACTAAAAAAAAAACCAAATCAGTTTTATGTTTAAAGTTTTTTTTACGTAAAAGATACAAAAAAAAAAAAAAAAAGTGATCGGAGAGATACAGTATCTCTCTAACTCCTCTTCATTCTACCTCTTTACTGTTCTTGACAAAGTGACGCGCCCACACGCAAGTTACCGGTGCCGGGATATAGCAAGGAAGACGTAGTGGTATAGACAAGGAGCTGCAGAAAAAAAATACGAAGGAGCCTCCAACGGTGGTATGTTCCTTAATTTTTCTTTTCTTTCATTGGTTACAATTTTTTGTATATAAAATAAATATATATGTGATATATATTATTTTTATTACTCCGAAAATATAGTTCCAAAGTTTTACTGGTCACAGATTGCTTTTGCGATCTGTGTAAAAATTTTAAAATCTTATTTCCGCTGCGTGACCAGTAGAACGGAAAAACGGTTCCTACAGGGGACGTACTGGAAGCACATCAACACCAAGTATCCAGTCGAAGCTCAGCATAAGCGTAGCCAAAGACAATACCAAATTTCCAGGCACACATCTCCTAACTATCCTTTATTTAAATATAGTGATGTAAATAATATGGAATAATAGAATGGTAGCGACCGAACATCTTCCTTTTAGTTTTGGTGAAAAACTGGTTTTTTTAAAATATTGTCATAATACTTTAAATCCCGCTGTATATAGAGTATCTAGGACCACATTAAAACGTACCATGTGTGACATTTATAAAAAAGAAAAAAAAAAGCATTAGTTAAATATTTTCAAAATTATATGGGTCGTGTGTCTGTTTGTGCCGATATCTGGAGCGATCATTGGCAAAAATATTCATACTTAGGATTTACTTGCTATTATGTTGAGCAATCATGGGAGTTGCAAAAACGAATTCTTACATTTAGAGTTTTTGACGACACCTATACTGCCGATAATATTTACAAATTAATGAAAATTATTTTTAAAGAATATTGTATTGAAAGTAAAATTTTTGCAATTGGTTTTGATAATGCTGCAAACAATACTACCGCCGTTCCACAATTAATTTAATTGTGTCAACCCTACTCTGGCGGCAGATTTTTTCATCAAAGATGTGTTTGCCATGTTTTAAATATATGTGTACAACATGGTTTGCAAACACTTTAAAAATGGATTACACCAATTAGGGATGCCCTATACTATTTATGGAAACATCCTAGCACTATGAAACAATGAGCTAGGTATTGTAAATCTAACGGGAAACATCCAATTAGTTTTCCCGTGATGTTCCAACTCGTTGGAACTCCACATATAAATTGCTTTGTGAAAGCTATGATTATAGAATTATTAGTTAGGTTTATGCAGCATAATATTAGTAGCGTTAATTTGTATGCTCATCATTGGGATGTTTATACTAAAATTTGCATGCTTTTAAAAGTTTTTCATAATGCAACTAATGCTTTATCCGGTATATATTATCCAACTTCACATTTATTTTTATGTGAAGTCATTAATATTGTAGATGCACTTAATGAATATGCACAAGTATTTGAACTATCTGCATGTGTTTCTGCAATGAGAAATAGATGATCAAATTATTATAGGGACATTCCTTCGATTAATACTGTTGCTTCAGTTTTTGACCCTAGGTGTAAATTTGATAGTTTATATGAATATCTAACACTTTATTATCAATCTCTAGGGCTACACAACGTAGATATTAGTGCTTTATATAATAATATTAGGCAATTATTTTATTCAATGTATGACGAATACCGTTCTGTATACGGTCCCTCGTTGAACATTAATGTTCAGCAACCGCATGCAAGCGGAAGTAATCGTTCTCGTTCTCGCTTTCCCTCATTAAGGAAGTTAGGGTCAAAAGTGTTGTCCAAAAAATCAAGGGTACAGGGGAGTTCTTCGTCTTCATCAACCCATGTTTCAGAGGTTGATCTTTACGTAAACACCTCTTTTGAGTTTTTGGACAGCGAAGACTTTAACATCCTACATTGGTGGAGGGAGCATGAAACTTACTTTCCAATTTTGGCCCTTATTGCCAAGCAAATTTTTGGAACCCTTGTCTCAACCGTGGCAGTCGAACAAGAATTTAGTGCAGGTGGCAATGTTCTCGACGAGAGACGGGCATTGCTCAATCCTGACTCAATACTGATCTAGGTCTGTGTTGATGACTGGACCAAGGCCCATACCGGCAGCAAGAATTGGATCTCGTGTCCGACAACAATGACTTCTTCGACACCAACGACGATACAACGGCTACTTAAGGAACAAGGGACGATTGATCACCTCCGGAACATAACAGGTAAAAGAACTACGTGGGTTTTGATTCCTCCTAGAGAATACATAGGCAGCTTAATTGACGTAAAATTAAGTACAAGCCCTAATTTTTTATTTATTTAATTAATTTTATAGTTTTATGCTATTATCATAATTTTATTTCAATTTTATCATTATTTTATTGCAATCCAGTATCCACTTTTTAATTTTTTTTTTATATGTATGAGATATATAACATATGCGAGATGATGTAGGGAAGATATATTTTAAAGAGATGAAGAAACGTAATTTTGTAAAAATATAATTTTTACAAAATTACTTTTCTTCATCTCTTTAAAATAATTCTTATCTACATCATCTCTCTTCTCATATATTAAAAACTTTTTAAAAACAAATATCTCTCATATAGATTCATATTTTATCTTAATTTAAATTAAGTGTAAGCCATAATTAACTAATTTGTTATTTATATATTTAATTTTTTTTTAATTTTATAGTTTTATGATATTATTATTATCGTAATAAATTTCTTGTTGAAGTTGAACAAATGAACCCTTTTATTTATATATTTAAATTTTTTTATTAATTTATTTATAAATTTAAATTTTTTTAAATTTTTTCGGTTCCGGACCGGTTTGGAACCGGCGGTTAAACCGTCGGTTCCAAAAAACTAAGGAGGAACCCGGTTCCAACCGGGACCGGGACCTCCACGGTCTCGGTTCCAGTTGATCAAAAAAATGAACCGAAACCACCGGCGCGGTTCAAGTGGCCATGACTAGTAAGAAGTTAATAAATTTTATGTCATTTAGATTATTTTGATGTTTGTACTTTATATTTGAATTTAAGGTTCATTGAACTTAAATATTGTATGATTTATTAAACTTAAATATTGAATGATTTATTAAATTTAAATATTGTATGATTTATTGGACTTCAATGTCGTAAAGTGTATTAATTATATTTTATTGTTAATTTTAATTTTATATGAAAATTGATTTAATTAGTGAGTTAAACTTTTTTTTCCTAAAAAATAAAAATTGAAACGGGTCGGTAAGAGCGGGGGTTGAAAATTTTTGCAGGGCATGGATCAGATTTGGAGCATCCTGTCCAAAGCGGGTTTCGAGTTTGGAGTACGCTGATCCGAAACCAATCCGACCCATTGCCATCCCTAGCTAGGATCTACACGTTTGTTCGGAGTTGGAACCACCAACCTGCAAGGAAAAGAAAAGTGATCGTAGGACATTTAAGTCATTGAGCCAAATGCACTCTGATGCTTAAGTTAGCAAAGTTTTCGAATTAATGGTATAGATTATGTAGACCGTAGGGTAGACAAACCTTTTGGTGCCTGTAATGGTCGACCGTAAGATCGTTATACCTTATATCGACCATAGGTCTTGGAGATGGTAGTGAGGCGTGATAGCTGAAACCAAAGATGTGAATGAGTCAATGTGAAATCGACTTGAGCTTGGCCTGACCTATGATGGAGTGTAGATCGTGGAGTCTACGTAGACTGAGTATCTTAGTCAATTAGCAAGAGAAAGAGTTTGGATAGCAATGTGTGAGCCTTCACCTTTGAGCTTTGAAGTTTCTATTTATAGGCGGGGGTTTCAGGCTTATTGGTGTGATTCCAGGGATCACAGGCCAGATATTAGGTTGACCTTGCGATCCCTAGGATAAGATCACTGCGCTTGAGTTGGACCAAATTTAGTTCTTATAATATGGTTTGGGCCTCCTTTCAAGCCTTTATTAGGCTTGTTCTTTTAGTTGGGCTTCTTTATAAATGATGTGTTCTGAGTCCTGTTTTTACCACTACAAATACTATTATGTAAAATTAAAATAATACCCCTAATAAATTTTAAATTATAATTTTTTTCTTCTAAACGGGTTACATGGGTCAACCCACAATCCGTTTAACTAAACCCGACACGACCCATTTATATAAACAGGTTACATTAGTTTATCCACTTACTAACCCAAACTCATTTAGGTTAACCTGAACTAGTTTATTGGTCTCGAGTTGTAAAGGGTTATGTGCCACGCAATACTCTCGAAATGAGTAGTTTAGTAGTTCAATGCAAAATAAATATTTGGGTTAAATCGTATTTTGTATTGAATTACGCGCCATACAAGACTTTTAGATGTTATATGCAAAATGTTTAGGTCAAATCGCAATTTGCAAAGGATTATGTGTCACGTAATATTCTCGAATTAATTACTTTTTGTAGTGGTATGCACAATGTTTGGGTTAAATCACATTTGACATTAAATTACGAGCATCACAAGACTTTTAATAATTCTATGCAAAACGGTAGGGTTATATCACATTTTGCATTAAATTATGTGCCATACAATATTCTCTAATTGATTATTTTTAGTAGTTTTATGTAAAATGTTGAAGTTAAATTGTATTTTGTATTGAATTACACCTAAAATAAGACTTTTAGATGTTCTATATAGACATGGCCACAATTTCGGAACCGTTGGTTCCAGTTCTGGAACCTGCGGTTCCGGTTCCCTTTAGGGGAGAACCGGAACAGTGGGTAAAAGGTTTCGATTTTGATTCGGAACCGGTGGTTCAATGCCGGTTCCGGTTCCGCCTCCGGTTCTTGGAACTGGCAGTTCCAAGCCGGCTTCGGAACCGGTTCAGTTGTTTTTTTCAAAAGAAAATTTAAAAAATTATTTGAAAATTAAAATATTCTAAAAAAAATTAAAAGTGGGTAATCCGAAACTACGATAAAATTTAATTAAAATTACGATAATATCATAAAAGTAAAATATAATTTAAAGAAATAAATAAGAAATTTGGGCTTATACTTAATTTTACCTCAATTAAACTGCCTACGTATCCTCTAGGAGAAATCAAAACCCACATAGTTTTCTTACCTTTTATTTATCTAATGATCAATCACCACTCGTTCCTTTAGTAGCCATGGTATCATCGTTGTTGCCGAAAAAATCGTTGTCATCGGATGGTTGGTCCATTTTGCTGTTGCTTCAATTGTGCCTTGGTCCAATCATTAACACATACCTGAATCTGAATTGAGTCTAGACTCAACAACGATAGTCTCTCATCGAGGACGTTTCCACCGGCGTTAAATTCTTATTCCACTGCCACGGTCGAAACAGGGGTTCTAAAAATTTGTTTGGCTATAATAGCCAAAATTGGAAAAAATTTCTCGTGATCCCTCCATCAATGTTGAAGGTTGAAATCATCGTTCAGAAATTCGAATGCAATGTTTAAGTAAACATCAATCTCTGAAGTAGAGGTTGATGAAGACGCGGTCCGTATTTTCTTTGTTTGTTTTGACAATATACTGGACTCTAACTTCTTAAATGTAGAGGAGACTTTAAATAGAGAATTTTTTTTCCAGATTCTGAACATTAATGTTTAATGATGTACCGTATATAGCAAGGTATTCTTCATACAATTGATAAAATAAACTTCTAATATTATTAAATAAACTAACAATTTCAACATCATTTATCCCTAAACATTGACAATAAACAGTATAATATTCAAATAAATTATTTAATTTACATTTAGGGTCAAAACATAAAGCAATTACATAAATAATAGAAATATCCCTATAATAATCTCACCATTTAAATTTCATAACTCTAACATATTAAGCTAATAATTCATCATGTGCACAATCAGAAAGTACACCAATAATATTTAGGGTTTCTATAAAAAATAAATTCGTAGTAGGATAATAAATATCAGATAAATTATTAGTAGTATCATTAAAAACTTTTAATAATTCACAAATATGTATACAAACATTCTAATGCTGACTATACAAATTAATACTACTACAATTATATTTTATAAAATGAACTAATAAATCTCTATATTCATAACTTTTATAAAGCAATTTATACGTGGAGTTCCAACGAGTTGGAACATCATGGGAAAACCTAATTGAATTCTTTCTATGAGATTTACAAAATCTAGTTCATTGTTTCATGATACTAGGATATTTTCATAAATAATAGAGAGCATCTCTAATTGATTTAATATATTGTTGAAGTATTTGTAAACCAGTTTGCACACATAAAATTAAAACATGGCAAACAGATCTTTGATGAAAAAAATTTACCGCCAAAATAAAGGTTACATAAATCATATAATTGTGGAATAGCGACAATATTGTTTGTAGCATTATCAAAACCAATTGCAAAAATTTTGTTTTCAATCGAATATTCTTCAAAAATAATTTTCATCATTTTATATATATTATCAATAGTATGAGATTCATCCAAAACTCTAAATGCAAAAATTCTTTTTAGCATCTCCCATGCATCGTCAATATAATGACAGGTGACACCTAAATATGAATGTTTTTACCAATGATCACTCCAAATATCAACACAAATGGAAACACAACCTATATAATTTTTAAAACATTTAACTAAAGTTTTCTTCTTTTTTTTTATAAATTTCACTCATTGTACATTTATGAGTATTTCTAGGTACCTTACATGCAGCGAGATTTAAGGTATTATGATAATTTAAAAAACCAACTTTTTTACCAAAACTAAAAGGTAAATGCTCTACAGCTACCCTCTTAGCTAATTTTTCCCTATTACATGCATCACTATATTTAAATAATGGATGATTAGAAGATGTGTACTTGCCAATTTATTGTTATCTACGTGCTTGGGATGCTTCGACTGGATGATTGTTGTTGATGTGTTTCCAGTATAAGTCGTATCCTCCAGATTTGTTCCACTTAAACTCTTTGGAACAATAGTTGCAACTTACCACTAATTTTTTGGATTGTTTTTCCGGATTCTTTTTCTAGCTTCTTCGTATGAACTTTAAATAATTCAGATTTATACTTTTGCAAATCAGTGTCACGTGGCTCTACTATTTCTTCAACATTCATAGGAGCCTTACCTCTGGCGAAGACTGATTTTCTGAAAATATCAGAACTTGCCATTGAAATTTTGAAATTTGAAAATAATAAATATAAAATTAAAATTAATAATTGAAAGAAAATGAAGAAAATTGAGAATTATGATATAATTGAAAAAAATTGAGAATTTAAAAGAGTAAGAATAAGAGAGAAATGCGAATTATGTGAAAAATAAAGTGAGGAATGGGAGTTTATTCAAGGTGAAACCGCGATTTGCAAAGGACTAAGCACCAATTAATACTCTTAAATATAGTACAACAGGTAGGTACATTCTGATGGCTTGAGCATGTCTTAAAAGGCACTGCTATTACTCTTATCTTTTACTAGCATTGTCTGTTCTGGTGGATGAACTGAAGTGATAGTATTATTACTTGTCTTGAAAGTTTGAAATTGACTTTCAATGATATTCAAAGATATATCTTCATGTAATCCAGCAAACTCCATATTATGGGCCTCAAAATATCTTTTCAAGAACTCAAAAAAGTCAATCTTCAGGTTATGTTTGGTTAGGAAACCATTATAACGTTTATGACGTTATAGAGGAAAGACTTTCCTTTCATAGAATTTTTTGAAAAAACATTCTCTACCCACTTGATTTTTTGACGAATTGAACATTTGCTTCAATTTGTCTTTACTTATTTCAGTTTGAACTGGCTTTGGAGGTACAGTTGATTCAAGAATCCATTTCTCAGGATGTTTTATTGCTTTCGAAGAGATGGTTTTTAGAACGAGTAGCTTAGAGGCTGTCGGATTGACTTGAAATATTGTTGTGTAGCCCTTTTTGTCACGCACAATATCTCTAATATTGAGGTCAGGAGTGATTGTATTCATGACTTTACATTACGAGGTTGTGTTTACTATCCTAGATGAAATAGACCTAATCAGACTAGACATCTTGATCCGTAGATCACTGAAATATGGGATCTGTTAAAGATTTATGGTCACAACAAACGCCCTTTTATCTCTTAATGGGCTAAAACGACCAACTCGACGAAGTCCCTTAAAAGGTCAAGAGAAACCAAGTCTCTTGACTCTGGTCTAGTAAGAAAAGATTCAAAATCAGTATAAGAAGTGGACTCAAGCTCTAGTTGTTTTTGCTTCGATTTCAATTTGTACCCTATGCTTTTCATTTTTTACAGATTCAATATTTTGGAGCCAAGTAATTTTCTCTACTCGAGTGCGTGAATTATCAAGAGAAAAATCTTACAACACGAATTTTAGCTTCTATCCAACGAATTCCAGCAACCAGATATGTTTTTGGAAGCAAACCTATTAGCAAACACGAATGGCTCTACAAATTGGATTGAATTATGTGCCACGTAAGACTTTAAGTAGTTCTATGCAAAATGTTTGGGTCAAATAACGTTTTGCAAACGATTACACACCATACCTTGCAATACTCTAGAATTAAGTACTTTTAGCAATTCTATGCAAAACGTTACAGTCAAATCTTATTTTACAAAGGATTACGTACAATATAATATTCTCGAATTGAGTATTTTTAATACTTATATGCAAAACATTATGATTACATCCTATTTTGCTTTGAATTGCACGCCACCCAAGAATTTTATATATTCTATGCTAAACATTTTGGTAAAATCTCATTTTGCATTAAATAATGTCACACAAAACTCGTGAATTGAGCACTATTAATAGTTATATACAAAATGTTAGGGTCGCATTTTGCATTGAATTACATGTCACGCAAGACTTTTAGTACTTCTATTCAAAACGTGTGTGTCAAATCGCGTTTTGCAAAAGATTACGCACCATGCAATACTCTCGAATTGAGTACTTTTAGTAGTTCTATGTAAAAGGTTAAGGTTTAATCGTATTTTACATTGAATTATGCACTACGTAAGACTTTTAGATGTTCTATGCAAAACGTTTGGGTCAAATTGCAATTTGCACCCATATTGCCCAGTTCATGGTATAATTAAAATAATTTTCGGAAACTGAAAAAATATTTCACGATAACTAAATTATTTCATGATAACTAAAAGTAATATTTCACAGTAACTTACAGAAATAGTTCTCGGACACTAAATTAATTCACAGAATAAACCAATCTCAATATATATATATATAGGTCTCGTAATGTATATTTTTAACTCCAAAGAAAGTGAAATCTAATAAAATAAATAACGGAAAGCAACAATCTCAAACAAATACACCGCTCAAATCAACCTAAATCTACTTCTAACAGAAATATTTATCTCAAGAATTTCCACATAGCCAAAGAACTCGAGAAAATGCTCACATTCTGGTTTTGTGTAATGCCTACTAGGTTTGATTTTTGGGTGAATTGTACTAACAAATCCTGATATTTGACATAATGACACAAAAACTGCGAGTTTAGTCATAATTATATGTTAGTACCCTTAATCACATTGACCACCATTAAGCTAAATGGTGGTTTTTAACGTTTGAAGGTATAATGGTCTTTTTGGGAAATTGGAATTTAACTATTGATTATTTTTTAAAATGAAAATGATCTCCACCATAAATTTTTTTTTAAAAAAAAAAAAAGTTGAGAGGAGGTTCAAGCTCATCTGATGGAGAATCGCTCCATTAATGAATCTCATCTTAATTTCATATATATATATATATATATATATATATGGAATTTAGATGAATATTTTTTAGATCTAACCTCGAATTTGTGAAGAGTGGTTGTGGAATTAATTTTTAAAAATAAATATTAATTAAAATCAGTGGGTGATGGTGGCGGTGTAAGAGATCCAATGATGGTTGATGGCGGGGTCTTGAAATCTAGTCATGGTTAATGGTGTGAATGAGGGAGATGGTGATGGCGATGGTGTTGTGTTGGAGACCTATTTTTTTTTTTGAGCTAATTGCATAGATGTTACGCCTTTTTGTACTCGTAAATATACGGGGTCGGTACAAGTAATAAAGTATAAGTAAATTATCGTCTCTACAGGGATATTTAGGTGTTGAGTACTAAAATTAACCAAGTCTATATTTATTTGAATAATCAGAATGTTGAAAGAGAAGAAATTAAAAGATAAAAATATAAAAACTAAAACATAAAAATAAAGCAAACAACCAATATGAAAGATTAGTTAGGGTATTTGAATTCACCTAATCCATCCAATTAAGTTTCATGATAGCACATTATTGTAGTTTAATTATTCATATTGATGACCGTGTTTATCTAAATTATCCAAAGTCCCCTCTCGAGGTAAATCGGACCTATTACCACATACACTAATATCCTATCTCTCGATGGTATATCCAAGTGCATGAAAATGCATTAGTCACAATAAACACCCTATATAATCACACAAGCAAATTAGTATATCTCTATCTAATTTTACTTATGGTGGACATTACATCGAGCACGTTGTGCGTGTCTCCTCTCAGTACATAACACGTAACCAAAATATCAACTAAATGCAGGCCTTCACATTCAGAAGCATTAAGCATAATAATACCACTCAACAACATAATAATCAACCACAATAAATTAAACAATCAATTCATCCAAGTTTCATAGAATAGGATCCAACAAAACCCTAACTTACAAGTTTAGTTCATAATCAAATATTTACAACCAAACATGTTTTCTAATTAATAAAGAGAGTTAACAAGGAAATAAAGAAGGAAAGTGATAGAAAAACTCTAGGTGCGATGAACTCTCGTCCTCCTCCTGCTGCGAATTCGTCTAGCTTCCATTTTCTCTAAATCCAAGCTTGATGGTGAGAATATGGCTTAAGGATTGAATTTAAATCCTCTTGTTTCCAAGGTGATCTTCTTCTCCTCCTTTGCCTATTCTTCTCTCTCTTTTTCTCCTCTTGGTAGTTTGTTTTATGAATTTCCTGGATATCCTCTTAAATGAAGGAAATGGGGTATTTATATAGAAAAATCTTCGGTACTGTTCATGGGTACTATTTACGCATACGTCAATGCTGACGTATATGTCACTGCGACGTCACTGTTCACGATTGGGACCCACCAGGCAGCGCCCACCAGGCACTGTTCACCCCTACATTTCACTGTTCATGTGTACGGTACTATTCATTATACACTATTCACATGTACGGTACTGTTCACAGGCAGCGCCCACATCTTTAATTTAATTCACCAAGACTCTTTAATTATGCACAAACTCTTATTACATGCACACTTGAATAAAAACATTAAAAACAACCAATAATTACCCGAGAATGGAACACAAGTAGGTGAAGAAAGGTACTAGTGAAGGTCCATTTTTGATCAAGAAATGGAGCCAACAATAGACCTTCCCTGAAGTTTTACTAACTACAAGCGAAGTCAACTTTATCGTTTATTGATAAACAACTCTCATGCCCTTAGTAAAATTTGGTCAAATGTAACAGTTGACTAGGAGAAGTATTTGTCAAAAACCTGAAGAGTTGGCTAAAAGTTGATTCCGCCTGTAATTGAGCAAACCCAAAAGAAGGGAGGTCTTTGTTAATAAATCCAAAAACTAACTCCGTCTGTAATTGAGCAAACCTCGGGGGAGGTAGGCGTTATTTACTCTCTTTTTTGCATTTTTTTTTATTTCTTTTTTTGTTATTTTGAATTTTTACTGTCATTTTTTAATATTTTTTTAAATTAGGGTAATTATGTTATTTTTAACCTTAACAAGTAGTCAAACAATTAATTTTGATTGGGTCAACTAATGGTAAGATACTAACATATAATTATGACTAAACTCGTATTTTTCGTATCATTATTTCAAATGTTAGGGTATGTTAGTGTAATTCACTTTTTAATATATTTTTTTCCACGAGAGAAATAGAAAGAATTGTAAAGTGAGAGAATATGAAATTGTGAAAAACACAAAACAGAGAAAGAGTAAAGGTGTGAGAGATAAAAGAAAAATATACACAAGCTAAAAAAAGACATTAAGCAAAGGATCGTTTAATGAAGGGCATAATGGGGGGTTCATACAAATAGATATTATTTGTATTATTAAAGTTGTGCTAGTGTCACAAAAACCGCTAAAGGAGATGCTATTTCCCACCAATTTCTTCCTTTTTTTTTTTTTTTAATGTACACATATTCACCCCTCTCCATGTGTTTAAATTGTGGACAAGCCAATATAAGATATATATAAATTTTACGGAAAAAATTATTTTGGTCCTTAACTTTTTTTAAATTATTACTATTTGACCAATATTTCCTTTTTTAGCTAGCGTGATCCCTAACTTTTTAAAAATTCATCAATTTAGTCCTTATATTATTCAACAGTTAGTCAAATTTAGTGGTGTTAGGGGTATTTCAGTTTTTAGATACCAAAATAAAAATTAAAGTTAAAAAATAAATTAAAATTTTAAATAAAAACTAAATTCTAAAAAAAAATTAATAACTGAAAAAATAAAAAAATAATTAAAAGTTACTTTTAATAATTTATTTTATTTTTCAAAATAATGATGCCTCCTCTCTAGACATTTTAAAAAAATATTCTTTAAATTTAATTATTATTTTATTTAATAATGATGAATTTTTAAAAAGTTAGGAATCACGTGAATCAAAGAAGAAAATATCGGTCAAAAAATAATAATTGAATAAAAGGTAGGGACCAAAATGAATTTTATCCAAAATTTTATCTATTCATAAATTTCTAGTGTTAAGAATTTAACTTCTATTATAATGATTTTTTTTTTTTACAATCCATGTTATTTTAACCAGAAAGGTGAAGGGAAAATTAAGATCCATGTACATTAAGAACATAATTTCTGATTCGGCATATAACTTAATTTCTCATTGTTTTAGTAAATACTAAAGTTCGTAAACATTCAATCAAGTTTTGTTTTGCTCATTAGGATTTCAAATTAATAAACACACCCTACTCCATCATTGTTGTATGAAATTAGAGCTTGAAGTTATGAATATCAATTAGGTAAGAACATAAAGTTCTCAATTTCAAGCTATTAGGTCCCAAAATTTTGAATTTAATTCAAATTGTGACAACAAAGTTCTGAAATCAAATTTAATCAAAACTAAAAGTTTTGAATTCGATCAAATTGTGGTTCTTATCATTTAAAAAGTTAAATTATGATTTCTATTTGCAATTTGAAGTTTTGAATATACGATTTTTATTTATAAACCTAAAGTTCATATAAGAACCTAGTTCTATAAATCAATAAGAATGTGATTTTTATTATGATTTTATTAACAACCCATTCTAAAAACCCCAGGTTAAATATTGACTTGGTTTCTTGGTCGCTTTCTTTGCTGTCTGAATTTCAGGGCACCCAAAAGGTCTTTGGCTCTCCTCCCCAGCCTCCCAGGTAGCTTTGTTCCGATTCGTGGTTTCCTCCTCTTGTGGACTCCATGAAGTTGAATACCGATGCAGCAGTGAAGCCCGGATCCTTTGTGATGGGTTCTGGTGCAATGGTACGTGATGGCCAGGGCAAGATTGTTGCAGCTTCAGCTAAGCCTCTCTTGGGGTTTTTCTCTGCTGAGTTTGGCGAGTTGTTGGCGTTGCGGGAGGGGTTGTTGTTGGCTAAAGAGTTGAACCTGGTTATTGAGTGGGTTGAGTTAGACGCTGTTAATGTTGTGGCTAGGGTGTTTAGTTCTTTTCCTAATTCTTTTGTGGATTCTATTGTTAATGATGTTAAGGCTCTTTTTAGGGATGTGGGAGTTTTTAACTGTCATGTCATTCCTCGTTCAAGGAATGGAATAACACATTCTCTTACTTCCCTAGCCTTTTCCTCTAAGGAGGAATTCTGTTGGTTCAATCCTGAACTTAGCTTTCTTGCTGGTCTTCTGTAATAAAAGTATTTTTATCATAAAAAAAAATAATAATAAGTTGACATTTCATGATGAATCGAAAGTTATTATAAAAGTCGAATCCACAACAAACTTATTTCAAAAGAACGATTTTATCGATTGATCCAAACTTAAATAGCAAACTAAACTTATTATGAAAAGGACTGAGACCCATAAATTGACTTGATAAAGTAAATCTCAAAGTTTACTAAAAAAAAAGCAAATTTAAGTTATTAACTAATTCTAATAGAGCTTTCCTACATGAATCTAACAAAACAAAACTTTATTGAAAATATAAATTCCTATGAAAAGTTATTAAGATCCGAAACTATTTCCAAAAGGAAAATTTTAAAAAACGAAAGCTTAAACAATCGAATTTGGAAAACTGACTTCGCATCACGTGATAGAATCTAACGAATGTTGTAGGGCTTATCAAGACAATTTCAACAACATATTATTGGCCCAAATAAGATATCGTTTATTCTTTGCCCTTTCTGCAAGCTTCCAGAAATGCCTTAGATCATTTAAAAATATGAACCTAAAATGAGTGCTGTCATGATCAAATCCCTTTAGGAAATGCTATTTGCTTTCTTTTTCTTTGTAAGAATAAGAATTCACTTCTATGAAATGAAAGTTCTGACTTTATTTCTCAACATGAAGTTATGATTAATTTCTGGTTTAAAAATTAATTTCTTTTTATTTTTTTATATTTTAATACTATTTTGTGAATATCTTTGGAGTATAGTTGTAAATTTCTGTTTATATTGAAAGGTAAAGTTGACGTTTTACTTTTCAATTTAATGAAAAGTTAACGAAGAGGGAAATGTAGAAAAATAAAGGGAAACTTTCATTTGGTCCCTAAGTTATTAGTATTTTATTTATGTAACCCCTAAATCAGAAATTAATCATTTTAATCCCTATGACTTCCTGATTTTTCATTTCTTTTCAATTGCAAATCAAAGTTGAATATCGTTAAAAAAAAAAAAAAAAATCAAGAAGGAGATTAGGTGGTGAACAGTAAAAAATCTTTGGAACTGCAAATGGGCATAACATTTTCACTTCCTTTCTTTTATTTGGTTCTGATGGTTGATTTGGATGATTTTTTGATTTCGTTTGTTGATTTTGATTTTAAAATTGAGCAATGGAGAGTGAAAGTGGTGGCTTTTTATTTGTTTGTAAAAATGTCTCAAAGAGAATGCCAACTTTGGTTTCTTATTATATTTTTAATAAAATGATATTGTAAACATGTGTCACAATCTGAATAATATTAAGTTAAAAGACTGAAATGACATGAAAGTATTAATTTTAACTAGGGATATTATCAAAAACCCTCATAACGTTTATAAATACATCGTTTTACCTCCCCACATTTCTATATTAGCCATTTTATATCCTACTTTTAGTCAACCATTCAAAAAATAAGTTGACCGTTTAATTGGAAGAGTAATTAAGTAATTGAACACAAAAAGAAGTTAATAAATTATTTTAATTAATTTTTAATTATGATGAATGCCACATCAGATTAAATTATCTTTAGTTAACCAAAATTAAAACTAAAAGATAAAAATATCTCTCATCTCCCACCAATTATCACCATCTCTTCATCTTATCATCAATATTATCTTCCATATTTAATCATCATTATCATCATCATCTCCCATACTTTATCATTACCATCCATCTTCAATTCAATCCCATACATAAAACTTCAACACATCACCACCATCCATCTTCATCATCACTCTCATCTCTCTTTTTCTTCACCATCACCACCACTCAAAATCAAAACCCTAAACCTCCACCCCAACATCAAAATAGCTAAACCAATCTTCAGTGGAGGAAATCCGGAGCCGATCTCCTCCACTGCATAATTTTTTTTTTTTCAATTTTTTTCACTAAAAAAAATTGCAAATGAAAGGGAAAAAAGAGAGAAAGAGAGAAAAAAAAATCATAAAATTAAATAGAGATTTAGAAAGTAGAAAGGAAAGATAAAGAGAGATGGGTATGAGAGAAGCTGAAAGAGAAAAGAAAGTGGAGAGAGAGACATGGAGTTTAGAGAAAGTAGAAAGAAAGAGAGAATTGGAGAGAGAAAGAGAGAGGTGTGAGGAAGTAGGGATGAGAGAGAAAAGAGAGAAAATAGAATAATAGGGGGAGAGAATAAAAGATTTTTTTTAAGGGCAAATGGATCTTTTCATTTTCCAATTAAGGGTAGTTTTGCTTTTTTACTTTCTGATGGAGAGAGAAAGTTACTTTATAGATGAAATACTAACGGTAGGGGTTTTTTTTACTAATACAAAAATGTTAAGGGGTAAAATGATATATTTATAAACGTTGGGAGAATTTTTGATAATATCCCTTTTAACTAACTATTGATTAACATATAAGACAATTTGATACGTTTATGAAAATTTAGAGTCATGGGAACTAAAATCTAAACTATTGTTAGAAACAAAGAACAGCTAATAACTTAGGGACTCAAATGAAAGCTTTCCATAAAAAAAGGAGAAATTTTATTTGGTCCCTATCTTTTTCGAATTATTATTTTTTTATTAATATTTTCTTTCTTGGTTCGCAGGTCCCTAACTTTTCAAAAATCCATCATTTTAATCCTTCTGATCAAATTTTTAACAGTCAAACATAACAAAATATACACATTGATCATTTTACTCTTAACTTTAAATGATTAAGTAGAAAATACGATTTTACCCTTCACTTCTTAAAATTTAACGAATAAACCTTAACTTGTATATTTAATAAGAATTTAACATGTGTTAAAAAAAATTAAATTATCAAATACACAAAATTTATAAGAAAAATTTGTAAAAATTAAAAATACATAAATTAATTAATTAACGCAAAAATTAAAAATTAAAACAATAATAACTAATTTATAAAAATTCAATAATTCAAAATAACACTTTAAATTAATATTAAAATATAAAAATAAATATTATATTTTAAAATAAATTATAATAATTTAAATTAAAAATAAAATAAATTATTAAATTAATAAAAAACTTTAACAAATAATTTTTTTAAATGTTAGGAAAGGAGGCATCATTATTTTTAAAAATTATAAAATTTTAATTACTATTGTAATTATTATTTTTAAAAATAAAATAAATTGTTAAAATAATTTTTAATTATTTTTTAAATTTATTTTTTCTATTATTTTTTCAGTTTTTATTATTTTATTTTTAGAATTTAATTTTTATTTTATAATTTTCATTTATTTATTAATCTTAATTTTTATTTTTGTATCTAAATATTAAAATTCCCCTAACACCATTAAATTTGACTAACTGAATGACTACATTGATGAATTTTTGAAAACTTAAAGACCACATGAGCTAAAAAACGAAATATCAGTCAAAAAGATTAATACGAAGAAACTTAGGGACCAAAATAATTTTTATCCAAAATAGAACTACTTGGGGAAACTAAGGAACTTAAAATCGATAGATATACCTAGGGGCGGAACAAGAAGACTAAAGGTGTAAAAATGTAGACATGTTTTGAAAATGCTATTGTTGAGACACATATAATTTATAATATTTCAACGCAAAACTCAAAAGATCTTTCTCATGCTCTGTAAAATCCATAAGATAAAATTTGTCTGCTATCTTGCAAATGTTATCAATGTTAAATGACTTAAAACCATCCCTTGGATCTAAAGCTGAGCTGAGAGTAAGTATTGCATTGCTTGCTCACTGAATCTATTATTTAATTCTTGCAATTGAGAGTCTATGGTAGCTGTGAATATTTCAACCCAATAATGATGCTCAATTGCGATGTGCTCTTTTTTGTGAGAAGAACGACCTCGACCCATTAAATAATGATCACTCATATTAGGCACATCAATTTCATACCTCAAACAAAATAAATTCACATTTTCAAGTAAAGATTCCAAATCATCTTCTCTCATATTCTGAATAAGTGCCTTTGTTATAGAAACGAGATGCATTGCATTAGAAATATCTTAAGACTTTTGTTGCAAAACTTGACAAAGAATATCGGTAAATCCCATTATTCCTTTCCTCAAATGCAAAATAAATATGAACTCAAATGAAGTAATAACATCATAAGTGGCATGTGCATCCCTATGCTGAGTATAATTAAATCCATCATTTATGATATTTTGAAGCACTACACAAGTTGGGTCAAAAGGTCATATGCACTGTTTGGCTGAGCTTTTACTTTGGGTTTTTGGCTTCTTGGATGCTCTTTCTACAAAAGCCATATATTTTTATTTTGCTTGAAAGAGCTTTTAAAGCTTAAAGGCTCTTTCTTGAAAAATTTAAACACTTCGAAAAGAGCTTTTTGGCTCAAAAAGCTAAAAGCAGACTTCAAAAAGCTATGTCAAACAAGCCCTTGGTAAACTACAAATATAATGAAAATGAGAACCCACCAAGTATCACCTGCTCATTGCAAATTCCCAAGTTGATTTGCCCATTTACCGGTCTCAAGCTCATCAATAGTTATCATGTATATAATTGCATCTTCTTGAGCAGATTGTAGTTCACTGTTGCGTTTGCAAGAGACACCAATGATATTCACAACAGAAGTCAACTTAGAAAAGAATTGATACACTAAAATTACCTCTCTAGATAAGCCAACTAATGCTAATTGTAGTCGATGAGCCATACAATGTATATAATAAGCATACAGACACTCACCAAGAAATAAAGCTTGCAACCCATTCCATTCACTACGCATGTTGCTAGCACCATCATATTCTTGACCTCTAATATTCTGAAAATTGAAAGCATGATGAGAAAAAAATGGTATATAACTTTTTTTTAAGAGTAGTTGTCGTGGTATCTTTGGCATGGACAATGTCAAGAAATTGCTCTCTTATAAATTCTTATTTATCCACGAATCTCAAAATAAGAGCCATTTGCTACTTCTTAGTTACATCTCTAGCCTCATCAACAAGAACACAGAGGATTTATACTATTTCTTTCTAAATTTTTGGTGAGGTGTATTTTGCAGTTTTCAGAGCATTTTTTAGTACAACTTTTGCAACATCATCATTGTAGTTTGCTAAAATTTTAAGCAACTCAATGAAATTACTCGATTTTTTTTATTCCGGAGGCTCATCGTGACCTCTAAAAGCACATCCTTGAACTGTAAGTCATCTAATAGAATTAATAGAGCTCTTAAACCGTAAGTGATTATTCGTGATTTGTTCTGAAGTTTGGCGATTAATCGCCTTATCAATGTGGTAACCTTGATTCATTAGATTTTCGCAAGATTGCACAGCAACATTATATGCTGAGCAAAGTTCTTCAGTCACATGCTTTTTAAAAGCACACCTTATGTCATCATTAACTTTTTTTCTAATTTCGAAACCCATCAAGTGTAAATGCATTTGATCCATATGGACCATGTCCTCTAGGTTTTGCAAAGAGAAAACATGGCAAGCAAAATGCCACATCCTTTGAAGGAGAGTATTCTAACTAATGAAAATTTTCAAACCACTAAAATTGAAATCTACAAGAATGCTTTGACTTTGAAAGTGGATACTCTGAAGGTTGAAATTGATATGGTCCAACTTTGATGTAAGCTTGTTGAATTTCATCATGTTCATTAATTGGATACTCCCAAATTTGCCGACGCAAGCCCGGATCATGTACTAAATTTTTTTTATTGTTTTCAACGTCTTTTGATTCAACTCTAAGAAATATAAAAGGATGTTGCTCGTCCGTGGAAGGTTACGGGTTAGATGGAGGAGGACAATGAGGTGTGTCATCTTCATGTACATATTTTCTTTTAAAAAAAAAATCGATTGTCCTAGACGACTTAACCATAATTCTAACTATGATTTTTCAATATTACATAGTCACAAAAAACCAGTAATGTAGAACATTTATGAAGTTTATTTAAATTTTCAACTATATGTCTACAATAGACAATCCATACAGGACAAAAGCATAAATTATACTACATAATATCATATTAAAAAACAGAAACATGCAGTTCTCAATCTCATTTTGACCAAATTGCATGCATTTAAAAAAAATATTATTCTTAAGATAATTTTCAAAGAGAAATTGATAAACATAATGTTATGAGAGGATTACAAACCTCTATGGGTGCGTTTGGTACACGGGATTGGATTGGATTATTTTTATAGGATTGGATTGGATTGGATTGGATTGGATTGGATTGGACTAAATTAGTACTATGATGTGTTTGGTGCAGTATGGACTAAAAATAGTACTGTCTTTTGTTTGGTATAGGATGAGATGGGATAAAATCAGAATAAATTTATTAAATTAATTTTCATATAAATAAAAATATTTTGAAGTAAATTACATTCATTTTAACTTAAATAAAAAATAAGATTAATTTTAAAATAAATAAAAAATATATTTAAATTAAATTTAATTAAAAATGAATATTTTTTTAATAAAAAAATATTTAAATTATTTTTAAAATAAATAAAATCATTTTAAATTAATTTTAAATAAAATAAAAATAAAAATATTAAATTAAATTTACTTTAAAATATTTTTAAATAAAATTAAATATTATTTTAAAAAACATTAAATGAGATATTTAATTTATTGTTTAAAATAAATAAAACTATTTAAAATTAATTTAAATAAAATAAAATTAATTTTTATTTATATTAAATATTATATTATATTGAAAAAGGAAAAAAAAAAAAAAAGAGGTAGGACTAAATTGGTGGGACTAAATAATCCCACCAAATTGGTGGGATTATTTAGTCCCACCAACATGGGATTATGTGGAACTGTTGGGATTGAATATGTCCAATCCCAACATGTTCCAAACATGGGACTAGGAGTAAATAGTCCAATCCCACTCCTAGTCCCATGTAACAAACATGGCCTATAGGTCAAACAGATGAGGAGATGTCATTAGGCTGACTTTGTTTATTTACAGACTTCTTATATTTGCTTACACATTTAGCATTTTTATAGAACTCCCTTTGCTTCTTTGATAGAAAACTGTGAGAAAAATGTTAAATTGAACCAAGCAAGTTCAATTCAATGCTTACAATATCTATAATTTATCATTATAAATTTTTATCTTCATTTTGTCATTTAGTCAAGCACTTGATAGATACACATATGGTACAAAATAGAAATCACAAAATTGTTAATTTTTTTCCCTCAATTTCTTAATAAATCCTAATAAAAAATTAATTAATATATTATATGGTCAAAACAAATTTAATAATTAAATTAAAGGATCGACACAAATTATTTATATAAAATTAACAAACAATGTTTAAATAAACTAAATAGATATAAAAAATATAAATTATCTTGAAAAATGTAGAGTAGAAGGATAAAATATTGAATTAGAAAAAAATAGTAGCTTGATTGTAGAAGCAAGGAGTTTGTCTCTGCGGGCCAACGACTGCCATAGAAGAACCTGGAAAGAAAAGGCGAGAAAGTGGAAAAAGCGTTAGGGAAAGTTAAGAGTACTAGTATTTATATGCTGACTTTTTAATGTGACTTAATTTTGTTATTATTTAACTTATATAGGGCTATTTTTGTCATTTAGTAATATTACTAATATACATAAAAATAATTTAAAAAAATTATAGGAGAGCTACAGTCCCACCCGCCTCCACACTCTTCCGCCCCTAGATATACTGAATATCCACCGATATTTTCATATTTTTAGAGGGACCAATATCAAAACGGACAACAAAATAACCGGATGTGCTCAAAATCCATAAAATATCTCGATATTCCCGAAATATTCCGATAATCCTGAAATTTTATGATTTTACATTAAAAATTTATGGATATTTTTTTAATCCTAGACACTTAAATTATTGTTCAAATAATATAAATTTAAAATTATTTTAAAAGAGGCATTACCAAATATAAAATTTTCAATATGATGGTCAATAGTAGAATTATTGAAGTAGAAAATTGCGTAACGAGGTAAAGAGTAAACGTGTAAATATGTCCAGCATATTTCAAACAAAAAAACATGTCACGGACAAAAGTTGAAAACAATCTAAAAAGTATATAGATTGAAATGAACCATATATATAAACTAAAATTTTTATAAAACATAGCCTCTCATCTGAATTTTATCTAGTCTCAGTTAAAAAAAAAATCTTATATAGTCCACATCTACCTAGGTCCCTACCCAAATCTCATGATCTTGTGTTCGTCCACCATATGGCCACAACTATCCTCGTCGCTGGTCCCTTGTCATCGCCGCATGTCCCCTGTGTTACCGCTCATCCTTGCTGCTTATCTGGTCATCTTCCCCGCTTGTCATGCGCCTCTTCTTCCATCCGCTGGCGGTCCACTTCATGCTTCTCACCTTTGTTTTCAGCA
The DNA here is from genome assembly GCA_003430845.1 of Xanthoceras sorbifolium. NCBI lineage: Eukaryota > Viridiplantae > Streptophyta > Magnoliopsida > Sapindales > Sapindaceae > Xanthoceras > Xanthoceras sorbifolium. Next base: position 2,781,672 of record CM010610.1, read on the forward strand.
GCTGCATAAATCTCCACCTTTGTTCCAACCGCCACATGTCCTCCAACTTTCTTTCGGCCGCAACACAAGTCATCCACCTCTGTTTCGATCGCCGCACGAGTTCTCTAACTCTATTCTGGCAGCCGCACAAGTCTTCTACCTCTGTTCCGATTGCCGCACAAGTCTTCCACTTCTGTTTCGTTTGCTGCACAAGTCCAAGTAGCAATAGCTATCGGTAATTCTTTCATTACATTATTCAAATTACAAATTGCAAATTGTTAGATTTTTAGTTAATTTAAATTTTGGACTATGGGCAGAAGCAATTTGTTGTCAGTTTTTTATGGAGATTTTAGACTGTAACCGGAAGCAATTTGTTGTCAGTTTTTTGGTGATGCTTTTTGATGTTGGGGTTTATGCCCTAAAGACTATGAGAGCTAACCTAGTTCGACCAGTGCTTAGTCAACAAAAGTTGTTGACAAGATTATTGTTCCATCAACGTCTGATAGTCAGACAATTCCTAGTTAGGATACACTACCACCTAGATGTAGTGGGAGGGTTGTACGACAACCTGAACGCTATTTAGATATTGGAGAGGCGCAAGGTGTCGTTTCTGATGGTAGTGTGGATGACTCAATGTCATTTAGACATACAATGAAAGATTCTGATAAAGAGGAATGGCTAAAAGCCATGAATCTCGAGATAGAGTCCATGTACTCCAACTTAGTCTAGAAACTTGTAGACTTACCTGATGAGATAAAACTCATAGGGTGTAAGTGGATCTACAAGAGAAAGAGAGGAATAGATGGGAAGGTAGAGACCTTCAAGGCAAGGCTAGTGACAAAGGGTTATACCTAAAAAGAGGGGGGCGATTATAAAGAGACCTTCTTCCCAGTAGCTATGTTTAAGTCTATTAGGATACTCTTATCCATAGCTGCCTATTTCGATTATAAAATTTGGTAAATGGACATTAAGATTACATTCTTGAATAGCAATCTTGATGAGAGCATCTACATGACGCAACCAGAGAGATTCATATCCCAAAATCTTGAGCAAAAGGTTTGTGGATTGTAAAGGTCCATTTATGGACTTAAGAAAACATCTAAATCTTGGAATATAAGATTTGTTACTGATATTAAAACCTATGGCTTTGAGCAAAATGTTGATGAGCCTTGTGTATACAAGCGTATCGTTGGCAAGCAGGTAATATTCCTAGTTCTTTACATTGATGACATCCTACTCATTGGGAATGACATATGAACGTTATCAGAAATAAAGGGTTGGCTCATTGACCAATTCCAAATAAAAGATTTGAGAGAGGCAAGTTATATTCTAGGGATCCAATTAATAAGAGATCGTGAGAACAAACTGATAGCATTGTCTCAAGCATTGTATATCGACAACGTACTTATGCGATTTTTGATGGAGGACTCCAAGAAAGCTAATTTACCTTCCAGACATGGAGTTTATTTTTCTGAGAAACAATGTCCTAAAATACCTTAAGAAATTGAGGGTATGAGACATATTCCCTATGCGTCAGCATTAGGTAGTCTCATGTATGTTATGCTATGTACGAGACCTGACATCTGCTTCGTAGTGGGAGTAGCTAGCAGATATAAGTCCAACCTAGGATTAGATCATTAGATTGATGTAAAGACTATTCTCGAGTATCTTCGGAGAATGAGAAACTATATGCTAGTATATTTCGCACAAGATTTAATCCCATTAGGATATACAGATTCGATTTTCAGTCAGATAAGGATTCTAAAAAATTCACATCTGGATCAGTATTTACCCTTGGTGGTGGAGCCATAGTATGGAGGAGTATCAAATAAGGTTGCATTACTAATTCCACCATGGAAGCCGAGTATGTAGCAACTTGTGAAGATGCAAAAGAGGTTGTATGGCTCCACAAGTTCTTAAATGATCTGGAAGTGGTTCTAGATCTGGATATGTAACATCCCGGATTTCGGATAATTAATTTTATATATGTGAATATAAATTTTGTAATTGGAGGGGGTGTAAATGTAATTAAAAGTATGTTTATTTTTATGATTTTCAGGTGGACCAGATTGAATGGTCCAAAAAATGATGCAAGAAAAAGGAAAACTGAAGCAGAGAGCATCGCGACCTGGTCACCGCGACCACAGGTCACGATGGCATGCTCACGGTGGAAAATGAGATTTTTGGCAGTGAGCATTGCGACCAGTCACCGCGACCACAGGTCGCGATGAACTGCTCGCGATGAAAATGTCAAAATCTGGCAGTGAGCAACGCGACCACCAGCGCGACCAAGGTACCGCGAGGTGTGCTCGCGATGAAGGCGGTGCAAACACTCCAGTGAGTACCGCGACCTGGTGGCGCGACCACAGGTCGTGACAACGGTCACGACAGCCGAAAAATATAAAAAAAAAAATTTGGCTTCCGCGAGAAGCCACAAACACACAGAACAGAGAGAGAAGAAAGGCAGAGAGCGAGAAAGAAAAGAAAGAGAAGAAAGAAGAGAAAGAAGAGAAAGAAGAAAGAAGAAGAAAGAGAGAGAAAAAGAAAAGGGGAAGGAAAGAGAAAAGGAAGTGTAGGAGGAAGAGAAAAGGGAAGGAAAAGGAAAAAGGAAATCGTGAAAACGCGATTCGTCGAAGGGAAACGGTATCCAGGTTAGTGTACACACGATTTTGAACTTATTTTGATAAAAAGTTTTGATTTAGTATGTTAAAAATATTGTTATGGATTTTATATATATTCGTATTGATTTGTGAATATACTCGTATTGCATTTTGTTTATATATTATTGAGTGATTGTGCCTTATTTTATTATTGTGAAAAGTTGAATAACATTTTGTGTTTCAAAACCCTGATTTCCAGTTGTTGTTTGATTTTCTCATTTATGGATTTTGATTTAAAATAGTTTTCGTCGATCTCTGAAACCAAAGAATCGTTTTGTTATGAGTTTTAAAGGCCCTGATATATGTATAGGGATATTTGGATATAGGAGATTGACATGTCAATTGGGTGAATTTATAGCAGTACTGCACCGTATTGTCTCTGATCATTGATTACGGATACCATTTCTTCGTGAAATGGGAAACCGACTGTTTACCACGGATACCATTTCCTCGTGAAATGGAAAACCGACTGTGAGAATACCCGGATACCATTTCTTCATAAAATGGGAAACCGACTGTTTATATAGGGATACCATTTCATATGAAATGGAAAACCCGACTGTAAAACCCGTAATCCAGTCCTGTACACCCTATTATGTGTATTACGGGCCAAATTTAGAATTTATGGGCAGAAAGTGTCTGGAAATAAAGAAATGATATTGAACTGAATTTCATAAAGTTTTGACATATTGTATGTTTATAAAGTTTTAGTATTTGAGAAATGTTTGTTTTATACAGATATTTATATTTCTGAACAATTCTGTTTATAAGCTCTACTGTCTAATTACATTTCTGAATTTCTGATTTACGAGATATTGTTTTAGCTATACTGTTTTATATTATATTGTCATTTATGTTAAGTGTACACCCACTAGGCAGTTTTGCTTAGCGCGTTAGTTTTGTTTCTAACGCGTAGGTACCAGGGATCCTGAAGAAGCTAAAGACTAAAGAGAGAGAGATTTGCTGACAGAGTCCCAGAGTTATCACAGTTGGGTAGCTATATTGTTGTTAAATGTATATATTCTGAAAGCATGCATATACGGAGGATTTGTAAATATGTTTCGTAATATGTTTTGTAATTATGTCCTGTAATTAATTATTTTATGATTTCTGTCTTTTGTTATTAGAATGTTTGTCAATATTAAAGTCTGAATCGTTTTATTTTATAAACTGTGTTGGAAAGTCGCACTAAACGGCAGAGTGCGCAAATGTTTGAAATGATATTTGAAGTGTTTTTGTGCATTGTTGTGATTTGTGATTTTATTTGAAAAACAGGTTTTGGGAAATCCGAAAAACAAACGGAACTCTGCCGAAATTTTATAAAAAAAAATTTTATTGATTGGGCTCACTCAAAAATGATTTTCAAAATAATAAACTCTATAGGTTTTCAATGCTTTGAAAATTTATTCTATGGGCTCACAATGATTTTGGAAATGTTTATGAATTTAGAAAGTTTTGAAAACTGGTAGCGCTCCCTGGGTCGATCCAGCCGGGTCGGGTCGGGGGGTGTTACAGGATAAGCCCATAACACTTTATTGCGATAATAGTGGCGTTGTGGCTAATTCCGAGGAACCAAGAAGCCATAAAAGAAGGAAGCATATAGAAAGAAAATATCATTTCATCAGAGAGATAGTGCAGAGAGGAGACGTGACCATGATGAAGATCGCATCGAAGGATAACCTGGCTGATCCATGTACGAAGACTTTAACGGCTAAAGTGTTTGAAGGTCACCTAGAGGGTCTAGATTTACAAGACATGTCTCACTTACTTTAGTGCAAGTGGGAGATTGTTGGGGTTTATACCATAAAGACTTGTAATTGTAAATAAGATTAAACATTAATAAAATTAGTTATTATTCATTCAACTAAAGTAGTTTATTTAAGTTCATACGTTTATATAATATGCGCGTAACATCCAAAATTGCAAAATATAATCTCAATATGAGTATATGAGAGTCATATACAATAGGATTTATTTTGAAACTTGTAATCTAAAGAGCCCATAGAGAACAAACAAAGTTGGGTACTTAGTTTGCAGTTGACCTACTGCTGCGGTCTATTTTGTAATGTACACTGGTCCTATCCTAGACCACTCATGTAGTTGATATGATAATGGAGATACCTTATATGATGAGATCATATGGGACTGGGCTACGATTTATATGAATCTCTCACCAAGATCCGTTTAGTAGATAAGATTCATATATATCGACATGTGATGGCTATTTATGGGTAATCCTAATCCTAATATCTTATCGACTCCTTCAAATTAGATTGTGACTTTTGATTTACCATGAGTGAGATCAGATGTAATTTTCTTGATCAATACCTCCGTATTTTGGAGTTGCGGTTTGACTTGTGGCTGAGAAGGTCTGAACATAATATCGGAATCCACTCCTTCTTGATTGAAGTAGATGAGTAGTTATCTTAAGGGTTGATTCAGGGCTTGAACAATTATGAGGCCTCTCATTCTTCCGTAAAAAAGACAAGATTTAATTATTTATTATAGAATCAACGGTGCTTAAAGTAAAATATATAATTAAAGGGGTATAATAAATATTATAACCCAACTCTAGCTATGAACTACTTATGGAGGATCACACCATATGTAATTAGCTATATTGATGGATAATGAGATTTCAGACTGTGTAAAACATTTGTAGTTTCGAGAGTTTAGCTTCGAATTTTTAGTGGAATAACTCCGAGGTTAATAATCATGAAATATTAATTAAAGAATTTTAATTAATATTTTAAGGTATTATTGGAGCTCAAAGTTGTATGTCCATTAGGTCCCCTTGCTAGCCCTTAAGGTTATTGGTAACGAGGTTGATTTACGATAAATTAATTGGATAGTCCAATTAATATTGTTACGAAAGTAACGCAGTTTATTAAAGAGAATTAATTAAATAATATAATTGTTTAATTAATAATTTAATAATAAAATTATTAATTTAGAATTATTAATTTAATTATTAAATGGGAGGCTATGATTTCGAACATTGACAAAATGGAAAGTTAAATAATTAGATTATTTAAAAATCCCTAGAGATCAAGAGTTCAAATTTTTCTAAGTGATTAAATAAAAATAGAATTGAGAATTCTATTTTGACTTGGTCAAACCCTAGAGATTAAATGAATATATATGTGTTATATTCTTTTAATTCGCAGGCAAGCTATCGGTTTTTTTTAAGAAAAAGAAAAACTAAAACCCTAGGCACACTAGGGTTCGGCCAAGGCAAGAAAAGGAAAGAAAAATGAAAGTTTTATTTTTCTCCTCTCTCACCCAAGCTTGTGCAGCCGACCATTGAAGAAAGATAGTTCTTTCTCCTTTTACTTGTGATCTCTCCCACATCTCTACATCCATAACGTGCCTACACACACGTTGTCAGACTACGGATCATAGCTCAGAAAATCTAGCGGTATCATAAGGGATCATATCATTCAAGAAACAAACAAATGTAATTTTGTATCTTTTTCAAGTAGTATATGTACAAAATCGATATTTTTGAAAAGAGTTTTCAAAAAAACAAAAAGAAAAATTTTAAAACTTCGCCTAAATCTCTACTATGCGATTTGTTTTTTCTACATTTGATAGGGTTAAGAGTATTTTTGCTCTAACGCCATTAATTTTCTGTAATTATGAAAAACACTCTTAATTATTGTTCATTATACGAAAATGATGTATTTGATGTAAATATTGAAAAATGTATTTTATTGAATTAATTTTTAGGTACACAAGTGGACCAAGTGGAGCGGTCCAGAAACAGCGTATGAAAGGAAAGGGAAAATTTTGGCAGTGAGTATTGCGACTTAAGTCCGCGACCAGGGTTCGCGGTGTGCAGCTCGCGGTCAAAATGAGGATTTTGGCAAGAGAGTACCACGACCAGAGCTCACGATGGCTGATCGAGGTAAAGGAGGTGAAACTTCACCAAAGAGCAACACGACCCAGCGGGGCGATCACAGGTCGCTATTAGCGGTCGCAGTAGCCAAATTTTGTAAAAAAATAAAGAGGTGGTGGAAGCTTCATGAAGAAGCAAGAAAACAAATAGAGACCAGGGAGAGAAAGAAAAGAAAAAGATACTGGGGAGAAAAAGAAAAGAGAAGAAGAAGAGAGAGAAAGAAGAAAAGAAAGAAAGAAAAGAGAAGAAGAAGAAAGAGAAAGAAAGAAAGAAAGAGAGAAGAAGAAGAGAAGGAGAAGAAAAGAAGAAGAAGAAGAAGCAGAAAAGAAGGAGGAAAGAAGAAAAAAAAAGAGGAGGAGAAAAAGGAATCCCAGAAAAAAAAAAAAATTCAGAAGAAAACGGTATCCAGGTTGGTGTACACTTGTATTAGTTTGCAGATTCAAACTGATTAGTTGAATTTTTAATAATTCGTAAGTTTCTAATTGAATTGATTTGTGAATAAAATTTGAAAATGATTTTGGAATTTCATAGATATGGATTTTGTTGATTTTGATCATTTTAATTTCCAAAATATATTGTCATAATTTACTTTCGGTTTCTATATATATGAGTTTTGAATACTTTGGTTTATAAATATTGTTTGATATTAATTTTGGAATAATTGAGAGAATTTCTGTCTTATGAAATTTATTTGATTGTGCTGTAGAAATTTTAAAGTTGAAAATTGAGAATTATTGATGATTTGTAAAATCTGGAATACCTGAATAATGGCCATAATATATGTATATAAGAATATGGATATAGGAGATTGACATGTCAATTGAGTAAATTTAGTAGTACTGCACCGATATTTCTGTATTTATATCACTTTATAGATTATCAGCAGTCACCGTTGTGGCCAATCCTTGAGTGACGCTGTTTCTAACGGGTAGTTCCAGTTGGTTCCGATGTCGGAAATAATATTTGTATAGGGATACCATTTCAGCTGGCAGTTCCCGTTGGTTCCGATGCTGAAATGGGAAACCCGACTGTATATAGTTCGGCGGGTAGTTTCTGTTGGTTCCGATGCCGAACAACTCGTAATCTAGTCCTGTAAAACCTTGTTATGTGTATCAGAGACCCAGTTAAGAAATGAATAAAGGAGTTACTGAAAATTATGAAATGAATGCAAAAGAATTTTATTTGAGATTTAAATCCATAAATATTTGAAAATGTTTTAATTAATATAGTTTCAGTTTATTCCATATTTGTAATATTATGTTTTATTTACTTACATATGATAATACGCATTTCTGAAATTTATTTTCGTTGTTTTATATCATATTGAAAATATTTTAATGTACACCCACTAAGCTATATGCTTAGCGCATTGATATTTATCATGCGCAGGAAATAGAGAAACCAGCGGACAAAAAGATTGAAGAGTTAGTAGCTGCAGATAGAGTCCAAAGTCACATCACTCCTGGGTAGCTATTTACGTCCTGATGTATACTCATTTATTGATGCATGCATGTATATAAACGAATGTGAAAGGTTGTAATGTATAAGTTTTGTAAATATTAATTTGTTTAATAGTTTATGTGGTTTTCAAATTATGAGATTTTATTTTTTCTGAAGTATTATTTATTTATTGTTTTGTTGAAAATGTTTGGAAAGTCACACTAAATGGAAGGGATGCTGTTGTTGAAAATTTGAAGTGTGTATTTTGGAAAGTTGTGATTTTGTAAACAGGTTTTTGGCAAGTCAGAAAAACAGAAGAAACTCTGTCAAAATTTTTCAAATAGTTTTGGTGTGCTCACTGTAAAAGATTTTAAAATACAAAATATTTTTACAAAGATTTTCAAATTACAAATTAAGTTTAGAAAAGTTTGAAACCGGGTAGCGCTCCTTGGTTCGATCCAGACGGGTCGGATCAGGGGGTGTTACATTTGCTTATTTACATGCTCTGTAGATATTGATTTATATACTCTGTAAAATAAGTTTTTGTTGTAAGTCTTCTGACAAAATTAAAATCCGACGCTATATCCCTAGTTGTGTGGTATTGTTTCTAAATCTCATTTGAATTTTCACTTTTATAAATTGATTGGTACGTACAAAATTTAATTTTGTTTAACAAGGAAGTTATATTGTATAAAATATCTAGTACTAAAAGTGGTTCGGCATAGGAGTTTTGCAAACACATACAAAGTAATAAAAACAGTACTATATGCGGTAAGACAATGCAAAGTGGAGGAGTACATGGTTTAAAAGATGATGAGATGATGGGGATGAGGGGTGAGGTTAGGATGCTGGTGAAAAAGGTTGGCATGCTGATGAAACAAGTTTGGATGTTTGTGCAGAAAGATGGGATGCTGATGCAGTAAGTTGGAATGATAGTGCAGGTATAGAACAAATAGTAAAGAATTTTGATCAAAATCCTAGTAGACGATAAGGAGAAATTAATTAAATTGATGAAGATTATTTGATTATAACTCTTTCCTTAATGAATATAGACACGAAAAATAGTTCTTTGAGTGATCCACAGACTAAGTCAGATTACTAGGTACTATATTATGGTAGTTATGAAACTTATTGTGGCTATAATATATTTGATTATCCTTTGCCACAAATGATGTATGCAATACCTATACATACAGATCAACAATATCCACTAAGTTGGGTAAATACAAATTACCCAAGTCATGGATTCATTAGAAGAGATCAAGCAATATATACGCGTCATATTAATAAGAGGGATTATCATTTTGGTCCCTAACTTTTGGAGAATTATTAATTTTTTAAACCAGTTATGGTTAATAGTATATTTGGACCCTAACTTTTAGTAAATGTATCAATTTGATCCCTCTGATCAAATTTTTGCTAGTCAAACTTAATATAGAATTGGTAAAAATATTGTTTTGTCATTGACTCTATTTAAATAAGTTAAAATTATAATTTTAACCTCAAATTTTAAAAAAGAATATTAATAATTAGAAGAATAGTATGGTCATTTAAGATTAATTTTAATTAAAAATTTTATAATATTTAAATGTCTTTTAAAAAAAAATTTAAATGAATCTCCACCGTCCATCTGTGGAGATTGTGTTAAAATTTTTTTTTAAAAAAATTATAAATTAATTTTTCTTTAATTTGTTTTTACTATTTAAAAAAAATTGATGTTCTTGGTAGAGATCCAGATTAGATCTCCACCAAGAACAAACCAAAAAAAAAAAAAAACTAGAACTTGAAGTTGAAGATAAAGAATAGAAAAAAAAAATTGAGCTGGGCTCTGGGTTCCTCTTCCAACCCAAAACTGGGTTCGAAGACAAACCCAGGTTTTTGGGTTAGTCTTTGAACCCACCTCTAACCTTTTTTTTTTTTTCTTCTGTTCTTCATCTTCAACTTCCAAGTTCAAACTTTTTTTTTTGTTCTTGGTGGAAATCCAATTTTTTTTTTGTTCTTGGTGCAGATTCAATCCAAAAAATATCATTTTTTTAAATAGTAAAAAAAAATTAAATTGAAAAAAGTTAAGTTTTATAATGTTAATTTTTTTTTAAAAAAATTCGATATAATCTCCACCGTCCATTTGATAGACGGTGGAGATTTTCATTTATTGTTTTTTATTAATTTTTTAATTTAATTATTTTTTAATTAGGGGTAGGTTAAAAGACAAAAATGCCCGTAGAACTGTTAAGTTTGACTAATAGTTGACTAACATAATGACCAAATTGATACATTTCCTAAAAGTTAGGGTCCAAAGATACCATTAAACATAACTGGTTTAAAAAATTGATAATTCTCCAAAAGTTAGGGACAAAAATGATAATCCCCCTATTAATAACTACCTTAAAACCTATTCGAGTACATTTTTCTAAGAAACTTATTGATCGAATCACGATGTAAATGTATTTTATATCTTTGAACCACTAAAAAATTCATTTTAGTATTAAATTTTAAATTACAATGTAGGATAGAATCATACAACTATATATTTTTTTATGTTAATTTTATTTATTAAATATTTAATTACTTTATATTGTGTGTAATATTGTAAAAGTGAAATAAAATATTATTTTATTAAATACTTAATCTTAAAAATTATATACATATTTTATTTATGTTATAATTTATAATATAAGCTCATAACTATAATAATTTATTGTCAGAATATAATTAATTTAATGTACAATTATTTATTTAAGATTGTCCTAAAATTTTATATAATATTTTTAACTTTAGTGTAAAATTCTTATTTTTTAAATTTTTAATAGAATATCTATATATTATTCTCAATATTTCTATAAATTAAGAAGTCCGATATAATATTTTATTTATGAGGGGAAAGGCTGTCTTTTGAAACCTCAATAGGAAAATAGTAATTCCCTATAAATTTTTGAAAAAAGAAAAGAATTACAAGAAGAGTAGGCATGTCATGAATTTATGATCCTATCAAAGGAAGGGTAATTATGTAATTTATTGATATTAAACCTCAAATTATTGATGTGTGAAGGCAAGGGCTTCGAAGACCCCAGAGATAGCCGCTTGTTCCTCTGTTCTCTTGTTGAACTCTTTTCATCGAATCTTCCAGGTAAAATTATCTGCTTCTATCTCTCTATTTATTTTTGGATTCTTTTAAACCCTGTTATATAAAAACTTCCCCAATTTCGATTCTTTACTTTGATTGACTTTTTTTCTTTTTCATTTTTTGAATTTGATTTGGTTTAATTTACTGTTTAGGCTTCTGAAATTGTAGCATTTGTTGGATGATTCCTTCGATGTTTAATTATGTAGTGATCCGTGTACCTATTGTATCTGGGTATTGACTGAATATGCACATTTAGTTTAAATTGGCATTGATGAAGATGATACCCCTTTTTGTATGCATGTATGCCTGAATATTTTTCATGTGAGAAAATATGCAATTCTGATCTGGAAGTTGTGGTTTTACATATATAGCAAATATTGGCTGTAGTTTTCACTAATTGTTTCAACCTTTCATGGTAATCTTTTGTATACCATGATTTGTATGACTTCATAATTGATACAACCTTTCATTATTTTATACCCTAATTTAAAAATTTTTGTACTATACATGAGTTGTACAGTTACTGTATAATTACTATCAATGTTTGAAAATTTGAACGAATCGGTCACCTCACGGCCAAGACCGCCTTGAGTCTCCCGCCTCTCCCATTTCGTTGCTCGGTTCCGCCTCAGTACTGTGCGGCGGAGAAAAGCGAGTCAGAGGCGGGTCGAAAAAAAACATGCGTGTTTGTTTTGTTTTTTTTTTTTTTAAGACTGTTTAAAAAAAAAAAAAACTACTCTCACCAAGTCGATTCTTTCTGTCTCACCTCTGCTCTCCAATTCAAGTCTTTTTCTGTCTCACCTCTGCTCACAAGAAAAAAACACTAATTTCACAAAAGAGAGGGAATGCTCTTAGTGGTTTGAGAGAGTGAGACTACTGTGAGAGAGAAAGGAGGAGAAAGGTGGTCTATAAATAGAATTGAGAAAACCTAATGTGATTGTGGAATTTACTAAGATGCCATTTGTTGAGGACCTAGGTCTAGATCCAACAACAAGCCCTAACTTGCAAACAAAGTAACGCACACACACAATAGATTTTGAATTAGGTCACCTTATTTAGGGATTCCCAATTCTCTAGAACGCAGGTTATTTAGCCTTTGCCCTAGCCCAAGCCAATCCTAAGTATAACGCTCAAGAAAAGCCGAAATAATGTCTATGGTTGTTTAGCCAAAAGACAGAGAAAACTGAATAGTACTTTGATAAATCTGATAACTTACAACCCTAATGATGATAAGTTATATATAGGAGATAGAATCCTCCTAATAAAAGGACTAGGAAAATAAAATAGTAAAAGGAATAAAACTCCTAAAACAAATAGTAATTAAACTAAACTAGAATAGGAAATTAAGATAAAGTCAAAAGCCTAAAAAATAGGAAACTGATTGGGACACGAAGTGCCAATGGTCACGGAATCACTGTTCACGAACAGAATCACTGTTCACGCACGAAATTACTGTTCACGCCACGGAATTACTGTTTACGGATCAGTCTCCCGCTTCTCCTAATGTGGTCTTCATCAATTCCCCCTTCTTCAAGTATGCCCTTGCCCACAAGGGAAAATTCTGGGAACTTTGAAACCATGTCATCATAATCTTCCCATGTCGCCTCATCTCTGGGAAGGCCCCTCCATTGTATTAACACCTGCCAAACCTTTTCTTTTGGACGGTTGCGTTGCCAATGCCTATATTGTAGCGCCTCTTTTGGCTTCAGCACCATTCTTCCTTCGTCATCGAATGACGGCAAATCCTCCGCAATCAAGTCTGGGCTCCCTACCTTTTTCTTCAATGATGAAACATGAAAAACCGGATGTAGTCGTGAGTTTGGTGGTAACTCCAATCGATATGTGACTTCTCCAATACGCTCTAGCACTTTAAAAGGCCCATAGTACCGCTGTGACAACTTCACATTGAACCTCTTCTTCAAGGACTTCTGCCGATATAGTTGAAGCTTGAGATACACCAAGTCACGTGGTTCAAATGACACGTCCCTACGGTTTTGGTCATAGTACTTCTTTATTCTTGCTTGAGCTCTCTCCAATTCTTTTTTTAGTTTGGCCATAATTTCGTCTCGAGTCATCAACTCTCTCTCTACTTCATCATTGGCCGTCGTCCCAATCTCATAAGTGCTCAGCCCTGGTGGTGTCCTGCCATAAATTACCTCGTAGGGACTCATGTTGATTGCAGCATGGTGAGTTGTGTTGTACCAATATTCTGCCCATGGAATGTAGTCCTTCCAAGTTGCTTGCTCATGGTGGCAGTAACACCTCACATATTGCTCTAAAGTACGGTTCACCACTTCTGTCTGTCCATCAGTCTGCGGATGATAGGATGAACTCGCCTTAAGCTTGGTACCCTGCAGTTTAAATAACTCTTTCCAAAAAGAACTCATGAACAATTGTCCCCTGTCAGTGACAATAGTTCGAGGGAAGCCGTGGAGTTTAACCATATTATCAATGAAAGAATTAGCTACACTACTAGCTGTAAAAGGATGCTTTAATGGAATGAAGTGAGCACCCTTACTTAACCTGTCCACCACCACCAAAATCGCCTCGAATCCCTTGCTACTTGGCAGTCCCTCGACGAAGTCCATAGTCAAATCTTCTCAAATCCTCTCAGGAATGGGTAGAGGTTGTAGTAGCCCCATTGGTCGCCGTGAGTCATACTTGACCTTTTGACATGTATCACACTCCATTACTTTTTTCTTCACTTCACTCTTGAGCCCTTCCCAGTAGAAAAAGTGTTTGATCTTCATGTATGTCCTTAGCCAACCTGAATGACCACCCTCTTTGCTTTCATGGAAGTGAGCAAGGATCTCATGCCTTAATCCTGGCACATCAGGCACATACAGATAGGATTTATAGTACACCAGACTGTTGTTTATCTTGTATCTCTCGACCCCCTCATCTTTGTTCTCCAGTTTCTGGCAAATCTCCTGGGTCTTGGCATCCATCTTCACGGCCTCACGGATTTTATCCCATATTTTTCACTCTGCTCCACTCAATGCTGCTAGCCCTGGGCTTTCTTCCTCATACACCGTCCACATCATTGGAGTACCTTCTTTTCGGGAAAGTGCATCAGCTACCTTGTTTTCTTTTCCTGGTTGGTAGACAATATCATACTCGAATCCAAGTAGTTTCACCATAAACTTTTGTTGCTCGGGCGTTACCATCTTTTGCTGCAATAGGTATCTCAACGCCTGTTGATCAGTAACAATGGTGAACTTTCTCCCCATCAGGTATGGCCTCCACACTTTCACCGCATGGATCACTGCTAGCATTTCTCGGGCATATGTACTCCAAGCTTTTTTCATAGGCCCCAAAGCTTGAGAGATGAACGCCAGAGGTCTTTTGTCTTGTACCAAAACTGCTCCTATACCTTCCCCACTAGCGTCGGTGTAGACCTCAAAGGTTTTGTTGAAGTCAGGCAATGCTAGCACGGGCGTCTGTGTCATTGCTCTCTTCAGGTTCTCAAAGCAAGCTTGGCCTCATCGGTCCACTCAAAGTTGTCTTTTTTTAGCATGTTGGTCAATGGCCTAGCTATCAACCCGTAGTGTTTGACAAACCTCCTGTAATAACCTGTCAACCCCAGAAACCCTCGCAGTGCTGACACATCTTTTGGTAAGGGCCAATCTACCATGGCTTCTACCTTTCGCGTATCCACCTTCACCCCTTTTTCTGAGATGAAGTGCCCCAGATACTCTAGTTCATCCTTGACGAATTCGCACTTGGACATTTTAATGTAGAACTGATGATGGCCAAGGATCTCCAACACTATCTCCAGGTGAGATAAATGTTCTTCCATCGACTTTGAATAGATTAGAATGTCGTCGAAGAAAACTAGCACAAACCTCCTTAGGTGTGGTCGAAAGATCTCATTCATTGCTGCTTGAAAAGTCGAGGGGGCATTACACAACCCAAATGGCATGACGAGGTACTCATAGAGTCCTGAGTGAGTCCTAAAAGCAGTCTTGTGTACATCCTCCTCTCTCATGCGGATTTGATGATAACCCGCCCTTAGATCGAGCTTGGTGAAGACACTGGCGCCATGTAATTCGTCTAGCATCTCATCTACCGTTGGTATAGGGAACCTATCTTTTACCGTAGCTTCATTCAAGGCCCTGTAATCTGTGCAGAATCGCCATGTGCCATCTTTCTTCCTGACCAACAAGACCGGTGATGAAAACGGACTTGTACTCTGTCTAATCAGCCCACCCTTTAGCATTTCCCCCACTTGCTTCTCTATCTCGCTTTTCTGGAAGTAAGCGTACCTGTATGGGGGCACATTGATAGGCTTTGACTTATCCTTTAGGGTAATGCGATGGTCAAAGTGTCTAGCCGGTGGTAAAGTTGTCGGCACCTCCAGTACCCGCAGGTGGCGGGCTAATAAACTGCGGACTTTTTCAGGTAGTCCCCGCATCTCTTCCTCTATAACCTCCATCTGCTCAGATTTGGTTCCCGTTGCTCGGCCATCGTTGGTATTGATGATGGCAAAACATTGGGCACCCCCTTTGCAAAGTCGCTCCATCACATGCGCCTCACAATGCTTGATTTCTTTGGATGAGGTTGCGGTCCAGGACCTCTTTTTGCCTCCCAACTTGAACTTCATGGTCATAGTCTCGTAGTTGGTCACTACTTCCCCGATACTCTTCAACCATGCGTTCCCCAAGACCACATCTAGCCCTGCAAGTGCCAAAACATGTAGCTCGGCCACTATTCGCACGCCCTGCACATTCATCTTTACATTTTGATGTACCTCATCGCATTTCAATCGTTCACCGTTGGCTACTCTCACATAAAATGCTTCTATGGTTGTACCTTTCATCCCTAGTTTCTCACGGTATTCATATTAATGAAATTGTGAGATGATCCGGAATCAACTAGTAAGGAAACCTCAGAACTCCCTATCCATGCCATTAGCCTCATAGTCGATGGTCTTGGAGTCCCCGAGATTGCATTAAGAGACAACTCTGGCATTTCCTTTTCTTCACTTGACTCGGCTACCCTTAGCTCCCCTTCATCACTAGATGTCTCATCTTCCTTTTCGGTCTCAAACTCTGACTCGTCTGAACCTATAACCATGAGAAGCTTGCCGTTTCTACATTGGTGACCCTTCACCCATTTTTCTCTGCATTTGAAACATAGCCCCTTTTTGATGTAGTCTTGTACCTCTTCTCGGGATAGTTTCTTCATCCCATTGGATCTAGTCTTTGCACTGCTTCCTTCCTCGGCATTGTCTTTCCAAGAATTCCCGGGTTGCAAGGATTTGGAGAACTTGTTCCCCGTGTTTTCTTTGTAAGACCTCCTCTCACCGGGTCCCTCCTCCAGAATCTCTGCCGTCCGCATTGCTTCTCGAAGAGTTGTTGGCTGTTTCAGTTTCACCTCTTTAGCTAACCCCGGTTTTAGGCCCTCCGTGAACATCCCAATCAAGTGAGTTTCTGTCCAGTCCCTGGTCATAGTCTGCAAACGCCTAAACTCATTAATATAATTCTGCACTTTACCTTCTTGGCGGAGTTTTGCAAGTTGCCCATGGTGATCGGTTACTGGTGATGGCCCCCATTGATCTAGAAATTCTTGTTCGAAGGCTGTCCACCCCAATCTCTGTTGATCATGTTCATACTGGTCCTTCAACCATCTCCACCAACTATTAGCCTGCCCATCAAGATACATGCTCGCAATGTCTACTTTGTCTGCCTGGCTAATCTCATATACTCGGAAGTAACGGTTGGCTTTCTCCAACCACTCATATGGGTCCCCTCCACTAAAGTGTGGAAATTCGATCTTTGGTTTCCTTGGCCCTTGGTTCCCTCGCCGGCCGGCCTCATAGTCATTATCTTCAAACTGTCGATTTCTGGGTCTCTCCTGGTTTAGGTTTCCTCTGTAGTTCCTCCGGTTGTCCCTTCGGATTTCGTCTTCACTACTCGACCTATCCTTTTCGAGTCCCCTACCGACCCTAGGCCTCTGCCTCCTTTGATTTGGTTCGATCCACCTTTCGGCTACCCGGTCTCCTCGTTCCACTCGTCCTCCATGTCTATAATGAGCCGGAGGTCTAACTCTTTGATCGCCTCTATCGTTCGACTCATATAATGGATTAGCCTGTGGTGGCCTTTCCCCATGAGTTCGTCTGTCCCCTTGTATAACTTCTTCTTCAACCCCTAGATCAACTCCTCTTGCCGGATGGAGTATCTCTAACCTGGCTAGCATACGTCCCACGGTTGTAGATAGCCTGGTCATCTCCGTTCGCACGTCCCTTATGTCGGCCTCTATAGTTTCAAAGCGAACTCTGTTGGGTTGATTGGACGTTGATGGTTGATCATTCTCGCTGGTTGACATCTTGATAATTCTCTCAATGAAAGCACCAAATTGTTGAGGACCTAGGTCTAGATCCAACAACAAGCCCTAACTTGCAAAGCAAGTAACGCACACACACAATAGATTTTGAATTAGGTCACCTTATTTAGGGATTCCCAATTCTCTAGAACGCAGGTTATTTAGCCTTTGCCCTAGCCCAACCCAATCCTAAGTATAACGCTCAAGAAAAGCCAAAATAATGTCTATGGTTGTTTAGCCAAAAGACAGAGAAAACTGAATAGTACTTTGATAAATCTGATAACTTACAACCCTAATGATGATAAGCTATATATAGGAGATAGAATCCTCCTAATAAAAGCACTAGGAAAATAAAATAGTAAAAGGAATAAAACTCCTAAAACAAATAGTAATTAAACTAAACTAGAATAGGAAATTAAGATAAAGTCAAAAGCCTAAAAAATAGGAAACTGATTGGGATTCGAAGTGCCAATGGTCACGGAATCACTGTTCACGCCACGGAATTACTGTTCACGCCACGAAATTACTGTTCACGGATCAGTCTCCCGCTTCTCCTAATGTGGTCTTCATCACCATTGAACGTGCCTTTAAAAATTGGGTTCGTGAGATGAGATGACCCAATGTGAAGCCACTTTATAATTTAACTAGTGATGAAGACTTATCTAGCACAAGGGCATGAAATGCTGATCCAATCCAAGTTTCCGTTGGGCCGGTTACAAGAGCACGTGCTAAGAAATTCAAAAATGCATTGAGTGGGCTAATTCAAGGGATTTGGGTTCAGGCATGTTCATGGAGGCCCATTGAAGGAATGGACTTGAAAAAGGAGGGCCCAACTTTAGTGAATGTAATTCAAGTTAAGGAGAGGCAACCTGCTAATTTGTAGGGATAAATTTGAAAATTCATAACGTTTGAACGGTTAGGTTTCTGAAGGCGTGTGAGTAAGACTTTTCAAAGATTATGATCTTATCTTTAACTTCCAATTTGGAATCAGATCCATTGGAGGCTGCATGAGGAAGATATGGTCGGATATTTCAAAGTGTTCAGATTCATCATACTTTGACAATTTATTGTCTTATTTTGACAATTGAGTTATCTTTTGCTAAATTCAAAAACATCCCGCTTGGAGGGTTGTATTTTGTCAACAAAGTCATTAAATGACACCTTTATTTATTTATTTTCGTTTCTCATGCTTGGAGGGTTGTTCCAAGACATTTTATTTTCTATTTAAACTCATTTGTAAGTCATTTTATGCAACCTTTGATGAATTAATACAAAACTTGAGTGAAATTTCATTTTCATCTACTTGTTCTTGATAGAATTATTGAACTTATCAAAGGAAGGCTTCCTTTGTGGCGTTCTTGAGTGTTTATACTTCCGGGTTTGTGGATTTATATTCATTGGGTCTGGAAGGGTGAAGAATCTGATTTTGGGAAGGTTTTGGGCGTGACAATAAGTTGAGTGTGGGTTTGGGGGTTGTATATCCTTGCGGGTTCACATCATTTTTGTCCCACTTGAAATTCCACTTGTCATCTCTTTTTGTCCGCCCATTTCTTCATCTTCCACGCGGCCTTGTCAAGATAAGATCGTGCTATATCGGCTTGTTCTTGCCAATCCTTGGCCAGCTTATATGATCCTGGACTCCTTCCCGTGTATCCCACCATTACCGTCTGCAAAGTGAGGGGTTGTTGGCCCGTCGCCAACTCGAAGAGGCTATGGTGGGTTGCCTCACTCCTTTGTACATTATGAGAGAATTGGGCTACATCCAGCAATTTTGCTCAATCTCTTTGGTTGGCACTCACAAAATGCCTCAGGTATAGCTATAACAAGGCATTCACCCTCTCTGTTTGCCCATCCGTTTGTGGGTGAAAGCTTGTAGAGAAATGCAACTTTGATCCCAATAGGTTGAAAAGCTCGGTCCAGAATTTACTCGTGAAGTGTGGGTCTCGATCACTTATGATCGTTCTAGGCACGCCCCAATACTTCACCATATCCCTTAGGAATAACCAAGTTGCTTGTTCTGCCGTGCAATCCGTAGGGGCAGCAATGAAAGTTGCATATTTAGAGAACCAATCAACCACCACCATGATCGATCTGCATCTGTCCGACTTTGTTAAGGTCGAAATGAAGTCCACGGTGACACTCTCCCATGGTCTCTCGGGGATAGGTAGCGACTCTAGCAATCCTTTCGGTGATTGCTGCTCATTCTTGTCTTGTTGGCACACAAGGCAAGTCTTCACGTAGGCCTCTCTATATCATCCCTCATATGCGGCCAATAGTAAGTTGTCTCGAGTAAAGCCTTGGTCCTCTGTTGCCCCGGATGTCCTGCCCACTTTGTATCGTGACACTTCTTGATCAGATTCTTCCGCAGGTTTTCAAATTTCGGGACATACAGCCGGTTTTCCACGGTGTAGAGTAAGTCATCCTGTACCCAAAACCGTTTGGTCTTCCCATCGTTTGCTAGTCCCACGAGACTCTTACCAAGCGAGTCGTGTTGTAGCCCCTCCTTGATGAGATTGATAACTTCTCTCTGTGGCGCACTTTGTATAGTTGCAAGCACCGTCTTGCGACTCAGTGCATCCGCCACTAAATTGGCCTTCTCGAGCTTGTACTCCAGCGTATAGTCGAATTCGGCTAGGAAGTCTTGCCATCTAGCTTGTTTTGGGCTTAGTTTCTTTTGTGTCTGGAAGTAGCCGGAAGAATGGAGAACCTTGTGGAGCAATCTGGAAGGATGAAGAAACTCCAAGAGAAATCTAGCTCTTGGGACATTCTAGAATGTTGTGGAGATTTGTAGGATGTTCAAGACTTGGAATTCTCTAGAACATGTACATAGTAGGAAATCTTGTACATTGTAAAATTCTTTAGAATATGGTAGATAGGAAGAGTCCTAGAATGTTCCTTGGTGCCTATAAATAGATAACACCCCTCATTTGTAGAAACCATCCAAGAATCCAAGAATTCAAGAGTCCAAGCATTCAAGCATTCAAACACTTGTGCTCTCTTCTCTTCTCTCTTCCTACTTAGCTTTCTTAAGTTGTGCTAGCAGGTTACTTGCTTAGCTCGTGGGGATTAAGGCTGACTTAACCTCTTCAACGGGAGGAAGTGTGTTAAGTGCCGCACGATTGGCTTAGAAAATACTAAGGCCGTGACAAGTGGTATCAGAGCATTCGCCACCAAATTGGCTTTCCCACACTCAACTTGTTTTCACGCCTAAGGCCTTCCCAAAATCAGATTCTTCACCCTTCCAGACCCAATGAATATAAATCCACGAACCCGGAAATATAAACACTCAAGAACGCCACAAAGGAAGCTTTCCTTTGATAAGTGCAGTAGTTCTATCAAGAACAAGTAGGTGAAAACGAACACGCCTAAGGCCTTCCCAAAATCAGATTCTTCACCCTTCCAGATCCAATGAATATAAATCCACGAACCCGGAAATATAAACACTCAAGAACGCCACAAAGGAAGCTTTCCTTTGATAAGTGCAGTAGTTCTATCAAGAACAAGTAGGTGAAAACGAAATTTCACTCAAGTTTTGTATTAATTCATCAAAGGTTGCATAAAATGACTTACAAATGAGTTTAAATAGAAAATAAAATGTCTTGGAACCACCCTCCAAGCATGGAAAACGAAAATAAGTAAAGGAAGGTGTCATTTAATGACTTTGTTGACAAAATACAATCCTCCAAGCTGGATGTTTTTTGAATTTAACAAAAGATAACTCAATTGTCAAAATAAGACAACAAATTGTCAAAGTAGGATGAATCTGGACACTTTGAAATATCCGACCATATCTTCCTCGTGCAGCCTCCAATAGATCTGATTCCAAATTGGAAGTTGAAGATAAGATCATGATCTTTGAAAAGTCCTACTCACACGCCTCCAGAAACCTAACCGTTCAAACGTTATGAATTTCCAAATTTATCTCTACGAATCAGCAAGTTGCCTCTTCGTTAACTTAAATTACATTCACTAAAGTTGGGCCCTCCTTTTTCAAGTCCATTCCTTCAATAGGCCTCCATGAACATGTTTGAACCTAAATCCCTTGAATTAGCCCACTCAACGCATTTTAGAATTTCTTAGCACGTTGTCACGACCTTAGTATTTTCTAAGCCAACCGTGCGGCACTTAACACACTTCCTCCTGTCGAAGAGGTTAAGTCAGCCTTAAACCCCACGAGCTAAGCAAGTAACTTGCTAGCACAACTTAAGAAAGCTAAGTAGGAAGAGAGAAGAGAGAGCACAAGTGTTTAAACGCTTGAATGCTTGAACTCTTGAATTCTTGGATTTCTTGGATTGTTTGTACAAATGAGGGGTGCCATCTATTTATAGGCACCAAAGAACATTCTAGGACATTTCCTATCAACCATGTTCTAGAGAATTCTACAATGTACAAGATTTCCTATTATGTACATGTTCTAGAGAATTCCAAGTCTTGAACATCTTACAAGTCTCCACAACATTCTAGAATGTTCCAAGAGCTAGACTTCTCTAGGAGTTTCTCCATCCTTCCAGGTTGCTCCACAAGGTCAAGGTTTTTCATTCTTCCGGGTTGTTCCGGAAGGTTCTGGAAAGATCGTGACAATGTGCTCTTGTAACCGGCCCAACCGGAACTTGGATTGGATCCGCATTTCATGCCCTTGTGCTAGATAAGTCTTCATCATTCCCCTCCTCTTGAAAAGGATTTGTCCTCAAATCAAGGTCATCACTTACACCAAAAGGACTTAAATCAGAAACATTGAATGTAGCACTTACATTATACTGACCGGGCAAGTCTAGTTTGTACGCATTATCATTGATTCGTTGCAGGACTTGAAAAGGGCCATCCCCTCTAGGTAGTAGCTTGGATTTCTTCTGGGTCGGAAAGCGCTCCTTACGCATGTGCACCCAAACCCATTCTCCAGGTTCGAAGACCATTTGTCGTCGGCCCTTGTTGGCTTGTTTTTCATATTGCTCTGTTCTTCGTTCGATGTTGAGCTTTGCTTTCACATGAATATGCTTTACAAGTTCAGCTTTTCTTTTTCCATCTAAATTTACATGCTCAAACATCAGTAATGGTGATAAATCCAAAGGAGTTAAAGGATTAAAACCATAAACAATCTCAAAAGGTGAAAATTTAGTAGTAGAGTGAACAGAACGATTATAAGCAAACTCATCATGCGGTAAACATTTTTCCCATGTTTTAATGTTCTTTTTGATAATTGCACGCAACAAGGTAGATAAAGTCCTATTTACTACTTCTGTTTGACCGTCAGTTTGAGGATGACAAGTAGTTGAAAACAACAACTTAGTTCCTAACTTAGCCCATAAGGTCTTCCAGAAATAACTTAAGAACTTAGCATCTCTATCAGAAACAATTGTCCTAGGCATACCATGTAAACGAACAATTTTTTTAAAGAACAAATCTGCAACATGTGAAGCATCATCAGTTTTGTGACATGGAATAAAATGTGCTATTTTAGAAAATCTATCCACGACAACAAACACGGAATCTCTTCCCCTTTTTGACCTAGGCAAACCTAATATAAAATCCATTGAAATGTCAATCCAAGGTTCACTAGGAATTGGAAGTGGTGTATATAAGCCATGGGGTTGTACTCGGGATTTCGCTTGCCTACATGTGATACATCTACTACAAAGTCTCTCAACATCTCGTTTCATGTGGCGAATAGAAGTGTTCTTGCAGAACGACTAAGGTTTTAGCTACCCAAAAGTGTCCCATTAGCCCTCCCCCATGTGATTCTCTCACCAGCAAATCTCGCAAGGAACAATTTGGTATACACAATTTAGCGTCTCGAAACAAGAAACCCTCATGTCTAAAATACTTACCATTGGCACTCCTTTCACAAGATACATAATCTACACTAAAATCACAGTGTAAAGGATATAAATCTTTAATATGCTTAAAACCAAGAATCTTAGCATCAAGAGTAGAGAGTAGAGTGTTCCTTCGAGAAAGTGCATCAGCAACGATGTTCTCCTTACCTTGTTTATATCGAATAACGTACGGAAATGTCTCAATGAATTCGACCTATCTTGCATGCCTCTTATTCAACTTGTGTTGGCCTTTAAGGTGCTTTAAGGACTCATGATCGGTGTGAATCACCAATTCTCTAGGCCACAAGTAATGTTGCCACCTCTGTAAAGCCCGAACCAATGCATACAACTCTTTATCATAAGTCGGGTAGTTTACGGCTGCCTCACTTAGTTTCTCACTGAAGTAAGCAATTGGTCGTTCCTCCTGCATTAATATTGCACCTATACCAATACCTGAAGCATCACCTTCAATTTCAGACGTTTTATTAAAGTTAGGTAAAGACAATAAAGGGGCGTTGGATAGCTTTTGCTTGATCAATTGAAACGCCTTCTCTTGTTCTTATCCCCACTTGAATCCAACGTTCTTCTTGATTACTTCGGTAAGCGGTGCGGCCAATGAGCTAAAGTCTTTCACAAACCGTCGGTAGAAACTAGCAAGACTATTAAAACTTCTTATATTACCTACAGTTGTGGGACTCGGTCACTCTTGGATTGCACGTACCTTCTCCTTATTAACCTGTATACCCTGTGCACTCACAACAAACCCTAGAAACACAAGTTTACTGGTGCAAAAGGTACACTTTTTTATATTAGCAAATAACTTTTCTTTCCTAAGTACATCTAAGACAGATTTTAAATGCACTACATGTTCATCCAAGTTTTTTCTATATATGAGAATATTATCAAAATAAACAACTACGAATTGTCCAATGAATGCATGCAAAACATGGTTCATTAATCTCATGAAAGTACTAGGAGTATTAGTTAACCCAAAATGCATAACTAACTATTCATACAAACCATATTTTGTTTTAAACGCAGTTTTCCACTCATCTCCTTCTTTCATTCTAATCTGATGGTACCCACTTTTCAAATCAACCTTGGAAAATACATAAGAACCATGCAATTCATCTAAGCGAGGAATAGGATGTCGATACTTTATCATTATGTTGTTAATTGCTCGGCAATCAACACACATTCTCCATGAGCCGTCCTTCTTAGGAACCAAAATAACTGGAACCGCACATGGACTCATGCTTTCTTGGACGTACCTTTTTTTCATTAATTTCTCAACCTGCCTTTGAAGTTCTTTTGTCTCCTCAGGGTTACTGCGATAGGCTGGTCGGTTTGGAATGGTTGCGCCGGGTACATAATCAATTTGATGCTCAATCCCTCTAATAGGTGGCAAACCATCTAGAATTTCCTTGGGAAAAACATCATCAAATTCCTGCAAGAGAGACACAACAGAGCTAGGCAAAGAAGCCTCAAGTTGGTTAATATTTAAACATGCTTCCTTATACATAAGTATAAGTATGGGTTTGTTGGACAACATCGCTCTTTTAACATCACTCGCTCTTGCATAAAAATTTGTTTTTCTCTTTTCTTTTTTTTCAATGGCCGTTTCTCTCTCTTTTTTCTCTTTCTTTTTTGTCTCAGCCTCTTTTTCTTTTTCTCTCATTTTCGTTTTCTCTCTCTCTTGTTGCAACCTCAATTGATCTTCATAAACTTGCTGTGGTGTCAAAGGAACTAGAGTGATTGTCCTTTGGTTATATACAAAAGAGTACTTGTTGGTGAAGCCATCGTGGCTAACACGTCGGTCAAACTGCCATGGTTGTCCTAGTAACAAGTGTTCTGCTTGCATCGGAACCACGTTGCATAACACTTTGTCTTCATATTTTCCGATTCGAAAAGAAATCATCACTTGTTTGTTCACCTTTACTTCACCACTATCGTTTAGCCATTGCAACTTATAAGGTCGGGGGTGTTTAATTGTTGGCAAGCCTAACCTTTCTACCATAAGAGTGCTAGCAACATTAGTACAACTACCACCATCAATTATCATACTACATACCTTGTTGTTAACATGGCACCTAGTATGAAAAATGTTTTCTCGTTGTACTTCTTCTTTTTCTTTGATCTGGACACTTAGCGCTCGCCTTGCCACCAACATCTCTCCTTGGACAGCGTATTCTTCGTTATTGGCATCCTCCAATGGTGGCATAGAGTCGGTGTCTTCTTCGTCATCTTCGGATTCGACCTTTCCATCCCGTATCACCATAACTGTTTTGTTTGGACATTGGCTAGCTATGTGACCCCTCCTTGATACTTAAAACACTTAATATCACGATTCCAAGAAGTGGAAGAATCGGATTTACAACCCCCAAGGATATACAACCCCCAAACCCACACTCAACTTGTTTTCACGCCCAAGACCTTCTAAAAATCAAATTCTTCACCCTTCCAGACACAATGAATATAAATCCACGAACTCGGAAGTATAAACACTCAAGAATGCCACAAAGGAAGCCTTCCTTTGATAAGTTCAGTAGTTCTATCAAGAACAAGTAGGTGAAAATGAAATTTCACTCAAGTTTTGTATTAATTCATCAAAGGTTGCATAAAATGACTTACAAATGAGTTTAAATAGTAAATAAAATGTCTTGGAACAACCCTCCAAGCATGGGAAATGAAAATAAGTAAAGGAAGGTGTCATTTAATGACTTTGTTGACAAAATACAACCCTCCAAGCTGGATGTTTTTGAATTTAACAAAAGATAACTCAATTGTCAAAATAAGACAACAAATTGTCAAAGTAGGATGAATTTGGACACTTTGAAATATCTGACCATATCTTCCTCATGCAGCCTCCAATGGATCTGATTCCAAATTGGAAGTTGAAGATAAGATCATGATCTTTGAAAAGTCCTACTCACACGTCTCCAGAAACCTAACCGTTCAAATGTTATGAATTTCCAAATTTATCCTTACGAATCAGCAAGTTGCCTCTTCCTTAACTTGAATTACATTCACTAAGGTTGAGCCCTCCTTTTTCAAGTCCATTCCTTCAATAGGCCTCCTTGAACATGTGTGAACCCAAATCTCTTGAATTAACCCACTCAACGCATTTTTGAATTTCTTAGCACGTGCTCTTGTAACCGGCCCAACGGGAACTTGGATTGGATCCGCATTCCATGCCCTTGTGCTAGATAAGTCTTCATCAACTAGGCCAATGAGATGACCCAATATGTTTTTGGGATCTTTATGTTAGTAATGTTGATTGTGGACTATTTATTACATGTTATGGATCATTTTCTATTTTAGTATCTTTTTTCCATTGTTTATCATTTCCGAATTGAGGCGAGCAGCTCGCCTCGTGAGGATATAACCGCCTCGCGCATTTTAAAACATTGATTACTATAGAGATCGCTTATTTTTTTATTTTTTATTTTTTAATTTTAAAACTTTTAGATTTTCTTTAACCCTTGAATTACAATCCAATAGGTATTAACCATTTAGTAATTATACAGGTCCTGTATAGTAGTATGACCCTTGATTTAAATTTTTTTAATCTAAGTATTAGATCATCAACTAATTTTGATCAGTAGTCAAAGATTAAATCAACAAGTAGGGATATTCAATAAACCATCAAGTGGCTATTGGTAGTTATTTGTCTTTAATTACCAAGTGATTATTTTAAAAACTAAAGGCACACTACCCAAAGGTCTTAACTTTTTAAGTTTGAAATGTAACAGCTTTTCATTAGACCTTTCATTTTGAAAAATTCTGTAGCAATCTTCCACCATTTTCTAAAGAGTAATGTTAGGCTGTCCAAATTATTTGTCCAAAATCTTACTCAAATGACGTGGTAAATAAGTTGTAACTAACAGATCATCCCTCACATTATCTTATGATTTACATTGTGATTACAACTAACTTGCCATATCATTTGGATAAATAATTTGGACAGCCTAACATTACTCTTTTCTAAATGAAAGGTGTGATTTTCAAAACTTAAGGATATTGAGACATATACCAAGCTACCTTGGTAGTTATGTCTTAAGATTTGAAACATGACCCCGTTGATATTGGTGGTTAAGAGATGAAGTTATTGTTGGTTTAATCTTGACCGCTAATCAAAATTAGTTAGTAATCTAAGGACTAGATTTAAATGTAATGGTTGTTATGAAAGGTTGTATCAATTAGTGAAAGGTGCAATGCACTCTATAAATTGAACCTCTCTGCACCATTTGGACTTTTGGCCAAAGAATGCTTTCTCTCTCTCTACACTTTCTCATTAAAAAAATTACATATTGCTCAATTAATTTTATTACTTTAGAATGATTGATTTCTATTAAATTGTAGTGGTAGAAAATTGTGTCTTCATGAGCTTGAAAACATCAAGGTCTTAACATTTTAGTCTCTGAAATAAATTTGAATAAAAATAGTTGATCAGTTCACATACTTTTTTTGAAAAACCGTACATGTGGAATTGATCGAATGGATGCTTGTATCATCGAAATCGGAAAGCAATCACAAACTTGGAAAGCTTCCTCTGATCACAATGCAAGAACCAAAGAGATGAAGTATTGCCAGCAAAAAAAAAAAAAAATAATAATAATATTCCTAACTTGGTTCCTCTTACATTTATTGTGTATATTTGCCCTAAACACTCTTAGGGGTTGTTTGTTTTTCCTCCGAAGACTGAATAAGTCTGAATTTTTCTAAAGACTAAACATTGAATGAAACCTAAAACCTGAATGGCATTTTTTTTTCGCTTCTAACTACCGAGTAAAAATGTTGATTTTTTTTTTAAGAGAGAAACATCTGAATGAAGATAAATTTAGAAATATATTAATACAAGAATAATAATTATGAAAGAAAATATTGTGATTATTATTCAGTGGTTAGATGTTAAGTGATAAGTCAGGATTTTTAACTTTTTATTTTAAGTTAATTTTTAGCATTTTTAAGTTGTATGACCATTTAAAAAAAAAAAATTAATGTGTCCAATTCAGATCCATTAAGTGTTAAGTGAGAAAAACAAACGATCTCTTACTTGTTTATCTATGAATTCCTTAGAATTTAATGATATCCCAACTATTTTTGTCATATTTGTGACTATAGGGGTGTTATGCCATGTTTACTATTAGAGATGTGCTATTAGATTTATCAAGAAATTATCTTTTTCTGTGATCATTCACACTCAGCATTGTGGACTTAGATAGTTTAAGTTTCTCACTCAATGGGAAAGGATAAATCAAAGGACGCAGGAGGGAAGGGTAAAGGAAAACAGGCAGCTGGTGGAGGTGATGAGAATGCTTCAAAGGGTAAAGGAAAAGGTGGGAAGGCTGCTGATGGGCTTGGCACCTGCACGTATGTCAAAGGTCTCTATTTCTGCTGCCTCTTTTGAGCATTTTATATGAACTTTAAATGATTTTTTATCATATCTCTGGCATATCATTGTTATTATTTTGTTTGTTTTGGTCCTAAATTTGTTTAGCAAGGCATGTCTTATGTGAGAAGCAAGGGAAGATCAATGAAGCGTACAAGAAACTGCAAGATGGTTGGCTTAGCAATGGAGATAAGGTTCCGCCAGCTGAGTTTGCAAAGGTGACTTAACAAATCTACTTCCGGGTTTGACCACAAGTATTAGAAATGACATCTTTGGAAAAATTATTGCTGTTGTAGTTAATACGTAATACATTGTCTAAGTTTAAGAAAGAAAGCCATCTGAGTTGGGGACAGTTAGGAATATGCCTTAGTTTGAAAGTTCATTGGGTCACATCCATTTTCTTTCCTTTTCCTGTATCTGCAGAATATTTAGAATATCATTTGGGGAAGAAGCATGGAGTTTTTCGAAGATTTGCACATTTAAGTTAAAAAAAAAAAAATGTCTTAGTTGGGTATAGTTAAAAATGCTTTTAGTTTGGATGTTAATTGTGCATCATCTTTGTTTCTCTTTTTACTTCTCTTTATAGATAGCTGCAGAATATTCAGAATGTCCATCGGGAAAGAAGGGTGGAGATCTTGGATGGTTTCCACGTGGCAAGATGGCCGGTCCATTTCAAGAAGTTGCCTTCAACACACCGGTTGGAGCTACCAGTGCACCCTTCAAATCAACGTATGCTTTTGAATGTCTTGTTTAAGCTTTCACACCAGCTAGTGTTTTGGTACATTAACTAGTCAAGGCAGTAATATCAGCCGGATATACTAGCTTATTTTTCTTGTTTTTTGACAATGCAGGCATGGGTATCACATTATCTTGAGTGAAGGGAGGAAGAATTGATGTAACCCAGCATCGAAAGTAAAAGAATCAGGGAAAGACGAGCATCGAGCTGAAAATAACTTGGTTGTATATTGAACGTGTTAATGTCACTCATCAGTGATGCTTGGCATTAGTTGATTGGATGAAGCTTCCTTATATGTTTTTCAGTATTGTGTTGAAAGATAATGAATAATCGATCGCTGATAATATTCTTCCTTCATTTAATTTCCCATGTTCAATATCCTCTTTCCAGTTTCATTTTGCTGGAAATTTATCCAATATTCCAATTGCATGGACTTGGGAAGCCAAAAAGGAAAATAAATTAGAAGATAGAGAGGGGATATAATGTAAAATTTGTACCTTGGAACATAAGATTGGATTAGATTGTTAACAAAAATCCTTAATTTGCTTTAGCTAAGTTGAGACTTGGAGCTTTAGATTCAATTTAGATTAAATTGGAGATATCTCTTTTCAACTGTTTTCTGCGTGCTGTTATATTACTTGGGGCAGCAAATGGCATGCAGAAATCCTGCTTGCTAGGTCAATGAATCAAAACACAGTATATTTTCAAGTTTATCAATCGATCATTGGACAAAAGGATATCCCACCTGCAATTCTCGAGGGTCTTGTTAAACAAATAAAATCTCTAAATCCACTGAGAAAGTAATCAAGTGTATTTTGAATGATACTGCTCTGTATATTGTAAACTCAAAAGTGGCAACTGTGATCATGACAGTAGCAACATGCATATCTTATTACAACTTACAACTCATTGTGATGATCGACTAACTTAAGACCCCAACTTATGTCCTCGCAGTGCCTCACATGAGGAACTAGTAAACCAGTATCAATCCCTCTCTTAGCCTTGCAGTCATAAAATGGAGGTGAATGGAAACAAGGCTCCATTGACATGGCTCGGTGACATGGTGGATCAGGGGCTGTCTGATTCTCAGGCTTATTTAGTATCCAAGGCCTAAGTCCTCCAAGACCCTGAGCCACATACCCGAAGGTCGACCATGCACTTGTGACCAATACATCAGTCATGCTTAGTAGGTACATTTCTGCCCACGCCTTCTGGTTGTGTGTCTGCTTCTCAGTTTGTTGATACTTTTCATGACTCGGCTGGTAAACTCCTATCACCTCTCCTGTCACTGTTGGATGTTCCCAGTACATGTCCCATAGCTTCTCAAAGTAACCAGATGTTAAAGAAGTCATCAGGATAGCTTTAGATATCTGAGTTCCAGATTGATGGATGATGGGTTTTTCTTTGTCGATTTCAGGCAGCAGATTCTCCTTCAAGGTACAAGCTAGGATCTGATCCAACACATGCTGGAATGGACCGTTCCCAGTTTCGAAGACTCGGATCTGGATGCCTATTCTTTCATCTGCTTTAGCTAAATAAGTGAGATAGTATCTGCTAATTAGTCCCCAGACTGGATTCGTGGGGTGGAAGAGATACCGACCCAAGAAGTGGAAAACTGTTTCTTTGTTTGGGAAGAGATTACTCAGCTCTTGCTCAAAAGACCGGATCAAGTAGAGAGAGGGGATGAAGTAGTTATCGGTTTTCATGATCAACCAAGGTACTTTCTGGAGAAAACTTTGATCTTCATCACAGAAGAAGAGCTTATCATGCTCATTGTAGTCGTGGACCAGATGAAGGTATACAAAAGATGGTGACATCAATCCATTTGAATATGTAAAATTATTGTTCTTCAGCATCTTTCCATAACATTGCGGATAGTTTTGATCAAAGATATCAAACTGATTTTTAGCAGGAAAATCTGAGGGGAGAAACCAAGAGACCTCTGGAAATGGTTCACAGAAGAGATCAACCATGTCAACTCCAGGGTCAACAAGTAAGACCCTGTTAGTAAGGAGAGCATAAAGAAACGCCGAGGCAAGGGTTACTATTCTATTCCCTAATCCGCTAAAGGAAATCCATACTACATAATTACAATCCGAAGATTCTGGGTGATGACCAGAATTGAGTCTTTCCAAGGTTCTGTTATATGATTCCGTGTAGGGTCCACATTTTTTATGGAGAGCTTCGTACCTACGTAACCTGGAAATCAGGTAAGAAGATGGTTTGTGAGGTAGTTCTTTCCGATATGACGCTGACTGATACCTGCCGACACAAGATCTTTTATCAAATTCAGTAGAAAGAAGGCCACCAAGCAATTCCTTCGGCACCTCAACAGATTGAAGGGAATTATCTTCTGATGCGGGAACTACATGAAAAATAAGAAAAGATTAAAACATATTTTTTTGACAAAAAAAACATAAAAATTCGATTACATTAAAAGATAGCCTGAGAGTAAAGTTCAGGAAGATGGCTGCGTTTCAATAGCCAAGTCTTAGATCAACAATACACTAAGGGGAACATGAACACCTGGAGTACAAACAAGGAAACCACAGATAAATATAACTCCAAACTTACCAGGCTGAACTAATTATGTAAGGGAAAATTATTAGAAAACTAAAAAACCAAATGTGGCATATACTTGCCCACAGCATAACATCTTCCTTAGATGAGCATATTTAGAAGAATTGCCAATAAGAAACATGATTGTAAGTTAACTCAAAAGGAAAATTAACAAAAAGAACCAAAGTTAGTTGGCAAAAAAAAAAAAAAAAAGATCTCTTATGAAAGGTCCCTATTAGCATAATCAGTGTGAAATTTGGTATCAAAGAACCAAAGGTTAGAAAATGTCTCATATTCGAGACGATAAGGTCTCTATTAGCATGCTTAAAAGCTGCATTTTTTGTCCCTACAGATCTGGTTTAATTAGAAATAACAAAACTATTAGTCACAGAATTTTTACAGAGGAGTCTCTTAACCAAGGAAGTTCATATTGACACTTTAACCGAAATATCCCCGTTATTTTTCATATTTTGGGATGACTGATATAGAAAATATCCTTAAATATTCCCGATATTTTGAGTATATTGACTATATTTCAACAGAATTTTCCAAAAATTTGGGCTTCCAATGTTTTACTTACTTCCTTGTCTCTAAGAACAGGATACTGATGCTAGTAAAACTTGCAGACAAGAAAAAGATAAACAGTGTTTAGTTGCAGCAAAACCAGTGACAATGATAATAGAATGGAGAAGCTGATTCCATGCTACAAAAACACAATCAAAGCCATTACAAAGCATAATGGTATTACAAGTTTAAACATGCATCAAATCAATGGAACTCAAATGCAAAAGCCACCATAACACACACATATAAGACATTTCAAAAAATGAACATATCCCAACTACCTTCTTGTGATTTGACTTGAAAAACTTTTGCCTCATTGAGCTCGGAGACACCATCATC
The DNA here is from genome assembly GCA_003430845.1 of Xanthoceras sorbifolium. NCBI lineage: Eukaryota > Viridiplantae > Streptophyta > Magnoliopsida > Sapindales > Sapindaceae > Xanthoceras > Xanthoceras sorbifolium. Next base: position 2,814,500 of record CM010610.1, read on the forward strand.
CGGTAGGTCCCTAAGCACCACCGACACGGAAAACAGAACCGAAACCACCATTAAAACAACCACAACAACACCCATCAACCTCATCGGACTCCGCTCGAACCAGCATTTCCCATCCGGATCCCGCAACACACCGCCGTTGTTGCTGTTATCAGGATCCAACGACAGGGTTCCCGGATCACCATCCGGGTTCTTGTTGACCCGCTTCATATGATTAATAAAATCTCATCTGGATGGGTGCTGCTTTTCTTGCAAGCAATTAATGAAGTCACTTGGAGTTGGAGTTGACGTGTATGTTTTCTTCAAGGTAATTTTGACTGTTTAACTTGGGACATAGATCACAAGTCAAATATAAAATTTTATTGCTTACTCGTACTATACAGCGCGGGTGAAATTTGGGATGGATGGTTTTTTACGTACATATATACAGGGAACTTCAATTTAATTCCTATTTATTTTAAAAATGTTACTTTTTTATTTACGTTTTACTTTTTAATTCTCATAATTTTTAGTGTTCGAAAAATAGATCAAAATAATTTTTCTATTAAAACAGAGGTTAGTCAAAATGAGTTGACTAAGGGTATAATTATCACTGCATTAAGAGATTGTTAGGATTGTGATACGTGTATTTAATTTTAAAAAGATAATAAAAAAATAATTTGTAAAAAAGAATAAATAATTTTTTTATAAAAAATATTGGTGGATGGAGATTCAAGGAGAGCTGGATCTCCACTTACCTAAGAAATTTTTTTTTTTAACCGCCATCGCTGGAGATTTAGCAATCTAGTGACGGCCATTGCTGGAGATTACAGTAGCTATCACTGGAAATCCAGTGATCCAACGACAACCATCGCCAGCGATGGCTAGCGATGGTCGTCGCTGGATCTCCAGCGATCCAGCGATGGTGGCATCCAGCCACCATTACTGGAACTAAAATTGATTTTTTATTAACTTTGTCACAGTTGACCAACTAAAAGTTGGTCAGAAGGACTATTTTGATATATTCTTTAAATGTTAGGGATCACGGAAATTAAAAAATTAAACGTAAGTAAAAAAGTGAGATTTCTTAATTAAGTAGGGACTAAATTAAAATTTTTTCTATAAATATAATAGACTGCTTTCAAAATAAAAATTATTAAAAATAGACAGTTTTTGAAATGAAAATAAATAATTTTTAAAACAAAAATAAATATTTAGATGGTATTCGTATAATTTGATCACGGTAATTTGATGGAGCCGTCAAACCCATAAAGTGTTTGATTTTTTTTTTTAAAAAAAATAAAAAATCCCATCACAAATAGAGATGAAGTGCTAGAGATTTGTGATTTGGCCACCTCTGTTTTTGTGAAATTGAGTGGAATTTTAAATCCAAATGAGTTGGGACATTCCATACAGTCAAATGGAGAGCCCTAGGAGCGGCTCCAATTCCATTGAAACCACCATGGGTGTACAGACAGAAGAAGAATTTGAAGATAAGTCTCAACAGTCAAGTAGCAGAAGAGGAAGAAGAAGCTATTGGAGATGCAGCAAGCATGATTTCTTCCCAGAAACCTCTTTCGAAAACATAACCGCTTACAAGTCTGCCTTGTCCCAGACCTTTCCGCGCCTCAAGAACCGCCTCCTTGCTCGCTCTTCCGACACCAACGAGCTCGTTGTTCTTCAAAAGGAAAGCGAAAGGCCCATGCGAAAATGCCTCACTTGGTGGGATTTGGTTTGGCTAAGCTTTGGCTCTGTTGTTGGCTCTGGTATTTTTGTTATCACTGGCCAGGAAGCTCACGATAATGCAGGACCATCTATCGTATTATCCTACGCGATTTCGGGTGTTTCTGCTTTGTTGTCTGTCTTTTGCTATACAGAGTTCGCAGTGGAGATTCCTGTAGCAGGTGGATCTTTCTCTTACCTTCGCGTAGAATTGGGTGATTTTATTGCATACATTGCTGCTGGAAACATTCTTTTGGAAGCCGTTGTTGGGGCCGCGGGTTTAGGACGATCTTGGTCATCGTATTTGGCAAGCATGATCAATAGTAATAATCCCGATATCTTACGTTTCAAGGTTGATTCATTTGCAGATGGTTTTAATTTGTTAGACCCAGTTGCAGTTTTAGTTCTTTTGGTTGCTAATGGGATTGCGATGAGTGGGACGAGGAGGACTTCTTGGTTGAATTGGATTGCTTCTATTGTTACTGCTCTTGTCATCGTGTTTGTTATAGTTGTTGGGTTCCTTCATGCCAAGACTTCAAATTTGGTGCCATTTTTTCCAATGGGTGTAGAAGGGACTTTTAAAGCTGCAGCTGTGGTTTATTGGTCTTATACTGGTTTCGACATGGTCGCAACCATGGCTGAAGAGACTAGGCAGCCCTCTAGGGATATACCTATTGGGTTGGTTGGTTCAATGTCTATGATCACCGTGATTTATTGCTTGATGGCTTTGGCTTTGACTGCAATGGTAAAGTATACTCAGATCGATGTAAATGCTGCATACTCGGTTGCTTTTGCACAAATTGGCATGACTTGGGCTAAGTATTTAGTGAGTGTATGTGCACTTAAGGGAATGACTACAAGTTTGATGGTTGGATCACTTGGACAAGCTCGGTACACAACTCAGATTGCTAGAGCTCATATGATTCCTCCCTGGTTTGCTCTGGTTCACCCGAAAACTGAGACACCCGTTAATGCTACTCTGTTGGTAACCATCCTTAGTGCTATTATTGCATTCTTCTCCAGTTTAGATGTTTTATCAAGTGTTTTCTCTTTTAGTACACTCTTAATTTTTATGCTTGTGGCTGTTGCATTGCTTGTGAGACGATATTATGTGAAGGATGTTACTCCAAAGAACCACTTGGTTAAGTTTTTAGCGTGTTTATTCGTTATAATTGGTTCTTCTATTGCAATATCAGCAATTTGGAATTCAAATGGGAGGGGGTGGATTGGGTATGTTATAGCTGCAATAACATTGTTTTTGGGGACTTTTGGGATGGCATTGCTTCCAAAGCAGTATGTTCCAAAAGTTTGGGGTGTTCCTCTAGTTCCATGGCTGCCATCATTGTCAATTGGGATCAATTTATTCCTGATAGGATCATTGGGTAATGTGGCATTTTTAAGGTTCATCATTTGCAGCGCAGCAATGCTTGTATATTATATTTTAATTGGTCTTCATGCAACTTATGATGTGGCGCATCAGAACCAAGAAGAATCAAATAATATGGAAGGCTCATAGAATATCAAATCAACGGTGCTACAGTAAGTGAAGTGGTATAGATATTCTTCCAATTACAGCTGATAATGGATAGTTGTTTTGCATCTGATGTTGCATATCTATAAACCTTTCTGTTTTACTTTCCCTGTGGTTATTGTTGGTGGTCATTCAATAATTGTATAGTAATTTATATGATATGTTTAAATGTATCAGTGTGACTAAACATTCTGGAGACGATTGAACCCTGCTTATTTTTTTGCATCAACTTGTTGGGTGGGTAAGTACACCAGTCGACTTAATTAAGAAAATGACCCATTCAAAAATAATTTGAGTCATTTGTGGAACTTGGGTTCAATTCCAATCTCTTTGTATGGTTTTGTACCACAAAAGACCATTAATAGAGCCATAGACTATAACTATGTAGTGTGCATATTTATTTTCTATATAAACTGTGGACATTTTTTAAAACTCACATTATTAATGTCAGTTCATGCTTTTTAGAAGCCCTTTTCACTTTAAAATCAGCAAATAAAGTAGCCATTCCCATAAGCCTTTGGATTTTACATTGTTGAACACTCTCTAGCTTTGCATCTCTATGCAGTTCAGCTTGATGTTCAAATCCAATGTTCAGATTCTGGATATCTGTTGAATGTTCAAATTTGATGTTTAGATTATGGACATCAGACTCCTTTACACCTCCAGCACCTGCGTTTCTTTGATAAAGATCCATATTAGATAAATCATCAAAATATTAATCTCTCATTCTCCTTTGTTAACCTCTCAAGTCTCAAGCTCAGTGTTATAATATTCTCACTCTTCTTGAAGCATCCTTTTGTTACTCTCAAATCTGTTCTAAATTCCTCATTCTTTTCTCACAAAACGATCTCTCAATCTAGCAAGGACCACTTTACAAGGTTAAAATACTCCTGAGTGACTGATAGCGAAGTAGTACTGTGAGGGAGGGGTGAAAAGAACCCTCATCGGGGAGTGAAATAGAATATGAAACCGTAAGCTTCGAAAGGAGACTAGGGCTCTGACAGCGTGCCTATTGAAGAATGAGTCGGCGACTCATAGGGAGTGGCTTGCTTAATTCTTCACTGTTTTCTAACCATTTCTAACCATTTGACATTGATCTCCAAATCTCTCCTCACATTCTGTTTGGCAGAGATATTACTTTGGGTTTTTAGCTTCTTGGAAGCTCTTCCTACAAAAGTTATATATATTTTTACTTTGTTTGGAAAAGCTTTTAAAGCTTAAAAGCTCTTCTTTTGAAAAATCCAAACATTTTCAAAAGAGTTTTTGAGCTCAAAAAGGCAAAGCAGGCTTCGAAAAGTCCCAAACAAGTCTTAAGAATCTCTCTAGACGGAGAGGAGCCTTATTTCTTGACAATATTTAAAATTTTCAAAACATTTTTGTTATTTTAAACATTTATTTTAACTAAAGAGTTTTTAAATGAATATAAATTTCTGTCATTTGCTTAATTTGTATGACGATTATTAATTTAGAAAATGAATAAAAAATATAAAATAGTATAATATCAAGTTAATATAAGCAAATACATATGATAAGACTATAAATGTAATAACAAACAAATTAACATTTGAATTAAGATGTTAAAATAAAAAAAATTAACATCAATAATTTTCATTAATATCTAATTAGACATGTAAAAATAAATAAATTATCTTAACCTCTTATTTGTTTGTGTTGTCCAACGGAACATAACTTTTAAAAGTGAAAATAAATATTGTAGTGTTTCAAAAATAAATAAATAAATATTGTAGTTCATTGAAAATTATGTAAGTTCTATTACATGTTACTCAAGTGTACTACAATCAAAATTAGCTTCAACCATAGGTTGGTATATTAAGGTCCAAAAGCATATATTCCTGCAACATTTGAGAATATAATCCAACAACCTCTATTTTACCAAACACTAACTCTGATCAAAGACAAACTTGTTCTACAAATCTAATTAATTAGTTCCTCAACAAGTTTTCTGAATTCAAACATCAAACCTCCTATTGCTGCTTTTAACAATGTTTACAATCTCTTGAAAAACAGAGACTTCTGTCAAACCCTCAAACCCAAACTCATTGTAAGACTTCTCCAACAATATCTTGAAGAGTTGCTGAGAAAGGAACCCTGTGGCGGCCACGAACCTCTCTAACTCATCAACTACGTAACTTGCACAAAACCCAATTAGGTTGTAGCCGGATCCTCGAATTCACTTAGCAGACACTCGTGTTCTTGAGATTTCTTGCTGCCACTGCCGCTCTCGCTTCCACCCATGACCTTAACTTTCTTGGCTAGTTTCTTGATTGAAACCATTTTGAATTTTAAAGAGATGGACAAGTGAAAAAAATTGAGGAAAATGACTTAAAAACATGAAATCAAGATTGAGAGAAGAAGAAGGCAATTTTATTACTCAATATTCAATGCTTGATACATATACAATTATCTGATCAATATATATAGTGAAAGCATCTCTTCACTAAAAAAATTTGTAACAGAATTGTAACAAACTCTAGGAACATAAATAACTAGCTTTATTAGCTTGGCATCTGACATGGAACGATTCTTGGATGGTGAGAGCTGATTGAATATGATCAAAAGAAGTCAAGGATTCTACAGTGTAGCTCCACTCATCCTCAAGCTGAACCGGCTAGATACCTTTACCTCTGGAAGCCTCATGTTTGATCAAAAAAGGTATTCGACACTTCTGACAAGTGTTTGTGAAAAGTCCCTATTGAAGCTGCTGCTTGCATCAGGTCTAGTAGCCACACTTGATGTTGCCAGACATGCTTCTTCTTCGTCTTCTAGGCTCCTTTTAGCTTCTTCAATGTCTTCAATATCATCACTAAGACTCAAGCTTCTTCTTACATCAAGTCTATCAACTACACTTGCTATTGCCAGCCATGCTTCTTCTTCTTCTTAAGCTGCCATTGGCTTCTTTGAACACTAACAGCCCCCCTCAAGCGAGACTAAGGATTGTCCACAATGAGCTTAACACGCAGTTTACCATATTGAGCCATAGACAAAGCTTTATTTAAGAGATCAGCTATCTAATCACTATAAGGGATGTATCTGATAGCAACTTGGTGTAAGGCAACTTTCTCTCTGACAAAGTGAACATCAATTTCAATGTGCTTTGGTCAAGCATGGAAGACATGATTTTGAACAAGAAGATTTGCTTCTTGATTATCACACCATGGAATATGACACTTTGTAGATGAGAAACCAAGTTCATGTAAGAGAGAACTCAACCATACAACTTCAGCAGTGCCATGAACAAGGGACCTGTATTTAGCTTTAGTGCTAGATCGGACCACTACATGCTACTTCTTTGAATTCCATGTAACAAGATTATTGCCTAAGAACGCAGATTATCCACTTGTGGAACGCCTATCATCCACCGAGTTAGTCCAATCAGCATCAGTGTAGCATTCAAGTGATACATGCTGAGATGGTTGGAAATGAATCCCAAAAGTAGTAGTGCCCTTAATATACCTTAGAACTCTCTTGCAGGCTTACCAATAAGAAATTGGGAAAGCTTGTTGGAAATGTAGGCAAGATTAAGTATTGTAAGGGTCAACTATTGTAGAGCACTAATTGCACTTCTATAGAGTGAGGAATCTATAAAAGATTCTCCTTTATGAGCAGAGAGTTTGACGTTGGTTGTGGTAGATTAGGACATGGTCTAGCATCTAGCATGTTTGTTTTGGTAAGAAGATCCAAAGTATACTTTGCTTGAGATATGTGCAACCCAGATTGATCCCTCATAGCCTTAAAGCCAAGAAATAATTGTAAGTAGACAAGAGCTTTGAGAGAAAAAGCATCATTGAGAATAGTAATCAACTGCTTGATAGAACTAACATCATCACCGGTTATCAAAATGTCGTTAACATAGATAAGAATGAATGTGACAGTTGAAGAGATTATTTTAATAATAAGGAATTATATGATTTTGACTTGGTAAAGTCATATTGGATTAATACAGCTCTCAATTTATCAAACCAATGTTTAGGAGCTTACTTGAGATCATAGAGAGACTTATGCAATTTGCACAAAAAACCTAGATGAGCAACATCAATGAAGCCCTCTGGTTGTTGCATATACATAACCTCTTATAGATCTCCATTCAACAAGGGATTATTGAAATCAAGTTGTGAATATCCCACCCTTTGCTCACAACTGATGCAACCATAACTCTTGTGGTTGATGCTTTGATGATTGGAATGAAAGTCTTAACTACGTCAACTCTAGGGGTTTGGTGGAATCCCTTTGCCACTAGCCTTGCTTTGTACTTATAAAGAGTGCCATCGTGATGAAATTTCCTTCTAAATACCTATTTGTTACTAATGACATTCATTTGAAAGTGATAGGAACAAGAGATCAAGCTTGATTAGACATTAAGGCATTGTATTCCATTTGCATAACATGCTGCCAATTATCATTATTGAGAGCCTCTTTCACATTTTTGGGCTCAATATCAACAGTAGAAACATTAGAATTCAATATCTAGGCGTTAGGTTTATGTATTCCACATTTGGTTCTAGGGAGCATGGGATGTGTATTCACAGGTAATGTAGGTGTAGGAATCAGAATTTGTGCAGCTATGGGTGAAATGACAGAATTTGGTGCAACATATGAAGATGATTCAGAATTTGACATAGGAATCACTGAACTTAAAGCAAGTTGAGAGGTAGCTAGAGTAGATGTAGAGGTAAAAGAACTGGTATGGCATTTAATAGCTACAAAAATGAAACTGGCAGACTGCAAGATGAATTGAAGTTGGTTTTGACATTTGAAGTTTGAAACATATATGGAAAAGGAAATTTTGTCTCATTAAAGGCAACATTTCTTGAGATATAGACTCTTCCATAGGGGTGTAAGCATTTATACTCTTTATGTGAATTTTTATACCCTAGGAATAAACATTGGGAGGAATAAAAATCAAATTTATAGAGGTATAGGTTCTAAGATATGAAAAGCAAGCTGAGCCAAACACTTTAAGAGTGGAAATGTTTGGTTTCCTATGATAAACCAGTTCAAAGAGAGATTGGTGATTTAATGAGATTGTAGGTAGCCTATTGACAATGTAAACAGCAGTATCAAAGGCGTCCCAGCAAAAGCACAATGGCATGGAGGCATGAGCAAGAAGGGTAAGACCAGTCTTTATGATGAGCCTATGTTTTCTCTTAGGCACATCATATTGCTAGTGTGTAATGAGGGTAAGGATGTTTGAATTGAATCCCATTACTTGATAGAAATGATTGCAAATACCTATACTCCTCACTCAGTCACAGTGTAAGCATTTCAGTTGTGTTTCAAACATCAATTCAGTAAAGGTTTTGAAGATCTTGATAATATTGAAGACCTCAGATTTGACTTTAAGAGGAAAGATCCAAGCATACTTAGTATATGCATCCATAAAATTTATGTAATACATAGAACCAAAGGATGAGTACACTGGAGATGGACTCCATACGTCGGAATATACCACTTCAAGAGGTTTGGCTGTTTTAGTTTGAGATATAGAGAATGGTAGTTAACTCATTTACCATATTTACAGGAATCACAAACAATGAGGTGAACAAGAAGAATGTTGCATGTTATTAATGCTTTTAAGAGCATGTTTTTTAATAAACAATGAAGAATGATCCAACCTAGCATGCCATATATCAAAAATATTGAAGTACTATAGGAAATAATGCATTTCTCATTGTTATTCACAGTAACTACTGAAGATTGAGAGGTATTTACAGAAGCAATAATTGTAGAATTAGCTACAAAAAATGCATTACAAGATGAAATAGAAAGCAAAGACATAAGGTTGATGTTGCATGAGTCAGAGAGCTTGTCAATCAAGAAAGGACCGCCCTTGAAAGATCCAGCTGATACAGGCCACTTCTTAAAGTTCCTTGAAGCTATGTTCTCTTAGCGGTCTGATCCTTAATCAAGCAATTACTAGAATAAAACTTAGCAACTATGTCATTGTCTTTAGTAAACTTTGATATGCATAAAAGATTTTTTATTATGGCTGGAACATGCAATATGTCTTTAAGGATAAGAGATGGGGAATTATCTAAAGTTTTTAGTGTTGGTGCCAATATGTGAGATATTAAGTTTGGAGCCATTACCTACAACAAGTTTGTCTTTACCTCTGTAATCTTGCTTGATAGAGAGGTTATTGGCATCTAAGGTCACATGATTTGGTGCACCCACAGCTTGTATCAGCAACACTATCAGGTGTAGCAACAAAAACATTAAGTTGTTGCTGCTGCTAATTATAACCATTATGACCAGAATTATGTTATGAAGAATGCTATTGAGTCTGATTCTGAGTTTGTTAAAGATTGAGGCCTTGAAACTGCTGAGCAAACCTCTTGTAACACGAAGATACAATATAACCTGGCTTACCACACAGTTAGCACACAATTCTGCTCTTACCATAACCTTTTTCTCTTGCACTTCTGTTGTTGCCTCTACTTAAGTTATTTCCTCCTCTATGAAACCTTTTATCATTTGAATCATAATTCGCTGTGGCTTGAGAAAGATCAATAGAGGCAGTGGAGTGGTATTTTTCCAGTCTTTATTCTTGAGTCATCAACAAATATCGAGCCTCACTCAAGGTTATCTCATCCTAGCTTAATGTGATGTGAATACTCACATAATCATACTATACTCCTAGACCATGTAAGACATTCATTATGACATCTTAATATATTCACTTATGGTCATAAAACCTTGCTTTAGATTCTCCATCTGAGCTTTGAGATGCAAGTTACGAGCCCTTGATTGTTGAGAGTAGATTCTTTCTAATGAGGTCCAAACTTCATAAGCAGTTGCATATCTAGTGACTTGTCCAATTACAGCCCGACTCAAGGTGAAAACCAACTAGCAAACAAGCAGCTGATCATTCTTCTTCCATACAGGAAACTCATTATAGAGTTTAGATGTTACTTCACTTGTCTTAAAATATATCATTTCAACAAACTTCAATGATGCTGGTTTAGATTTAAAGATGTATCCCTAAATATTGCAAACTCTTAGTGCATAAAGCACTTGAGCTTTCCAGAATAGGTAATTGTTCTAATAGAGTTTGATTGGTAGATTGAAGTTCAACTGAGAATTGAAAGGTGGAAAGAATGGAGTTCTAGGAGCTACATTATGTGAAGGTATTGTAGCCATTTGAGAGGAGCTAGCAGTAGGATTTTGCATTGAGTCCATGACTTTTGTTTATAAGGTTCTGATACCATGAAAATAATGGAGGAAAATGACTAAAAACATGAAACCAAGTTTGAGAGAAGAAAAAGACAGTTTTATTACTCAATATTCAATGCTTGATACATGTACAATATTCTGATCAATATATATATATATATATATATATATATATATATATATATATAGTGAAAGCATCTCTTCACTAAACAAACTTGTAACAGAATTGTAACAAACTTCTAATAAACTCAACGGACATAAATAACTAACTTTGCCAGCTTGACATCTGACATGGAATGATTCTTAGATGGTGAGAGCTGACTGAATACGATCAAGATATGTCGAGGATTCCACGGAGTAGCTCCACTTATCCTTAAGGTGGACCAGCTAGCTATCTTTGCTTCTGAAGGCTTCATACTTTATCAGCAAAAGTGTTTGACACTTTTGACAAAGCGTTTCTGAAAAGTCCCCATTGAAGCTGTTGTTTGCATCAGGTCTGGCAGCCACACTTGTTGTTGCTAGACATGCTTCTTCTTCATCTTTTAGGCTCTTATTAGCTTCTTCATTGTCTTCAATGTCATCACTAAGACTTGAGCTTCTTCTTGCATCAAGTTTGGGAGCTACACTTACTGTTTTCAAACATGCTTCCTCTTCTTCTTATTCTTCTTTTTCTCATTTTTCTTCTCCTTCTTCTTCTTCTCATTCTTCTTTTTCTCATGCTTTTTTTTTTCTTCTTCTTCTTCTCATTCCTCTTCTTCTTCTTCTTCTTCTTCTTCTTCTCATTTTTCTTCTTCTTCTCCTTTTTCTCCTCCTCCCCCTTCTTCTTCTTCAAAGCTGCCATTGGCTTATTTGATATTAACACTTATTGCGGTTCATCAGGTCTATAAAGGCTGCAGATGCATTCGTCAGCCCAAATGACATTACTACAAGTTCATAATGTTTGTACCGTGTCTGGAAAGTTATTTTCGGAATATCAGAGTCTTTCACCCTCAACTGATGACACCCTGATCTAATAACTATTTTAGAGAAGACACTGGCTCCTCTCAACTGATCAAATAAATCATCAATCCTAGGCAACAGATACTTATTCTTAATTGTGAGTTTATTCAGTTGCATATAATCGATACACAATCTTAACGACCCGTCTTTCTTCTTCACAAACAATACGGGTGCTCCTCACGGGGAAACACTAGGTTGTATAAATTTCTTATCTAACAATTCCTGCAACTGTATTTTCAATTCTTTCAATTCTGCAGGTGCCATTCTGTAAGGAGCAATCGACACTGGGGAAGTACCTGGTATCACATCAATAACGAATTCCACTTCTCTATCCGATGGTAAACCAGGAAGTTCTTCTGGAAACACATCCGAAAAATCACATACGATGGGTATATTCTGAAGATTAGAAGTAACGCTCCGGGAATCAACCACCTATGCCAAATAAGCTTCACACCCTTTTCTGATTAGTTTTCTGGCAATAGTGGCTGAAATAACATTGGAGAGATAATTTCTTCTTTCACCTACCATCATCACTTCTGTACCATTGGTTGTTTTAAGCGTTACTCGCTTCAGACTGTAGTCAATCACAACCAGGTATCTGGATAACCAATCCATGTCCAGAATCACATCAAATTCATGGAATGGTAATTCCATTAAATCACCCGAAAATTCATATCCCTGAATCCTGATAGGACAATCTCTATATACTTTGTTCACAGTCACACTATGGCCTAACAGATTACTGACTACTACTTCATACTTAATAGGTTTTGTTTTCAGATTTCTTTATTTCAACATGGCATCACAAATATAGGAATGGGTGGATCCTGGATCTATTAATGCAATTTCAGTAGTATCGAAAATAGAAATCATACCAGCAATTACATCAGGTGCATCCCTATCTTCTTGAGCCCTGATAGCATAGGCTCGTGCCGGGGTACGAGTATCATGTCTCGTCGCTGATTCTGGTACCCCTCTGTGACTACTAGCCTCAGTGCCTGCTTGGCTGGGTCTCCTCCCTCTAGAAACAGTGGGAGTAGGTCTCTCTGATTACTGAACAGTTGTAGTCTGGCCTTTCGGGCAATCTCTATAAAAGTGGTCACGGGACCCACATCTATTACAAGCTCCTGTGACCCTCCAGCATTCCCCTAGATGTCTCTTTCCGCAATGTATACATGGTGCTGGAGCTGGCCCCCTAACTGTACTCCCAGAGGTACTGGCTGCTGATGTAATTGATTGTCCCGGTCTAACTGTAGGCAAGGGTCTCTGTGATTGCATTTGACTACTGGACTACGGTCCCTTGAACTTTTTACTTGGTGGCTGAAATGAACTAGATTGCCCCAACCCTTTTCTTTGTTGACTCCTATCTCTTCTGATCTATTTATCTTTCTTAACCCTTTCAACATTAAGGGCTGCTGATACCAATTTGGTAAAATCTTTCATATGAAATGCTGTGACCTAGAAGCGAATATAATCATTCAGTCCATCTTCGAATCTTCTGCATCTATCCTCCTCTGTGGCTACCATTTCCCTTGCATACTTGCTTAATCTGATAAATTCCCTTTCATACTCTGTTACTGTCATCTGTCTCTGTTTCAGATTGATAAACTCTCTCTTCATATTATCTGTATAAATACGACCGACATATTTTCGTCTAAATTCTCTCTGGAAGAACCCCCAGGTTCTCTCTTCCGGCTGTACTGTCTGCATAATGAAGGTCCACCACTGGTAGGCATCCTCCTGTAATAAAGATACTGCATACTCTAAACTCTCTTCGGGTGTGCAATGCATCTGTTGCAATATTCTTTCTGTCCGCTCAAACCAATATTCGGCGGCAGATGCTTCCTCATCTTTTCTACCATGAAAGTCAGTCGGTCTGTATTTGGCCAGTCGTTCTATCGCTAACCTCCGTGGCGATGCTCTGACCACATTCTGAAAGAATTCAGCTATTTGCTGCATAAATGCTGGCTGACCTTAAGCCTCAGGTCCAGCCATTCTTGGACTCATTGATTCTTCTGAAGCTCCCCCAGCTACACCGGCGAGAGTTCTAGGTCTATCTCTGTTTCTACTTCCAGAAGGTTATATTTCTTTTCTTCCCTTATCCTATGTAAGACAGAAGAGGTATCTGTAGATTAGAGTCACATCCTCCTATAGGTTTCTTTATACAATGCATGCATATATAAAATATTTTTCCCAGGTCTAGGAACGCCTAAACCGCTCTCTGATACCACTAAAATGTAACACCCCTTGACCCGACCCGCATGGACCAAATCAATGAGTGCTACTCGTTTTCAAAACTTTTCTGACTTAAGTTAAAATAATAACTTTGAAACTATATATTATATTTTGACAAATGGTCAAATCGAATTTTATAAAAATTTTGTCAGAGTTTCCTCTGTTTTTCTGACTTTCCAAAAAAAAAAACTATTTAATAAAATCACAATTTCACAAATATACATTTCAAAAGTCTTTCAATCAGTTTGTGCACTCTACCAATTTGTTTTTGTGCGACTTTTTAAACATTTCCAACAAATCGAATAAGTAAACGATATTTCAAAAATAATAAAATCTCATACGTTTAAACCACATAAACTATTAAACAAATATTTACAAAACTTATATATATTACAAACTTTTACCTTTTTTTGTATATGCATGCATCAATAACCAAATACATAACAAGATTTAAATAAACTACTCAGAAGTAATGTGACTCTGAATTTTTCTCTGCAACTATCACCTCTTCAATCTGTCTTTGCTTTGGATTCCTCTTTACCTACGCGTGGTAAATTAACGCGCTAAACATATAGCTTAGTGGGTGTACACTAAACTGAATTTACAAATTTACTATAACAATAATTATATCAATTTATCATAAATATAGATATCAGATAAATATTCAAATATGAGGCTCAAATCAAATCAAGTACTTTCAATTCACATCACCTTTTGAATTCAAAATCAAATAACATTACAATTACTATTTTCATAATTACACAAATAGTCTCAAATCACATTTCAATTTCCATTTCAGCTCCTGATACACATAACATATTTTACAAGACTGGATTACGGGTTGTTCGGCATCGGAACACATCGGGCCTACCCGCCGAACTAAATCCACATATTTACCTATTCGGCAACGGACACCAATGAGGCTACCCGCTGAATGGTAACTCAGACACACATTTCCGGCATCGGACACCAACGGGACTACCCGCCGGAAATGTCCCAAATCAATCTCCCTACCCTAGGACCGGCACTCGGGGCCTATTACACATCCATAGGGTGGTACATCATAATATTTCTGTGCTGTACTGCTATATAACCCAATTGACATGTCAATCTCCTATATCCATATCTATGTTCATATATATCAGAGTCATTTCACAATATGATTTCTCAAATTCAATGTCAATTCATTTTTTTTTCTTTCAGAATCGTCAAATTCAACTTTCAAATCATTCAATTTCAATTTCATAATACAAATTCACAAATCATTCCTTTATAGTCAAATTCAATTTTCGATTAAATTCAAATCAATTAACACATTTACAAAATTCAAATATATCATTAATTATCATATAAAAGAGACTCAAAATTATATTCAAATTTTTTTCACAAATCAATATCGAATCAAATTACCTCAAAATCGTTTAATCAATTTATCATAAACAATATATATATATATATATATATATATATATATTCAAAATCACTTTCAATTATATTTCACATATCACTAATAGAATCAAAACATATTAAAATCAATTCATAATACTATCCACAATCAATTTTTTCGAATTTATATCATATTTCGAGAATAGGTAAATCAAATCAAGTCAAAATCAATTTCAAACTGTGAATTCTAATCAAAATAGTTCAAACAATTTAAAATCAATAAAATTCGATAAATCCGAAATACTAGTATACACCAAACCTGGATAATTTCCCAACACTTTTCTTTTTTCTTTTCCTTTCTTCTTCTTCTTCTTCCCTTTCTCTCCCTCTCGGCCGAACTCTCCTCCTTTCTTTCTTTGTTTTTTTTATCTTCTCATGATTTGCTCTTCTTCTTCTTCTTCCTCTTCTTCTTCTTCTTCCTCTTCTCCCTCTTCCTCCTCTTCCTCTTCCTCTTCTTCCTCTTCTCCCTCTTCCTCCTCTTCCTCTTCCTCTTCTTCCTCTTTTTCTTCTTCCTCTTCTTCTTCTTCTTCTTCTTCTTCTTCTTCTTCTTCTTCCATTCCATCTCAATAATTATTCCAAAAATATTCCACATTTATCCAATTCTTCTTCTTCTTCTTCCCATCAATCACATTCCATCTAAATAATTATTCTAAAAATATTCCACACTTATCCAATTATCAAATTAACTTCACCAATATTTCATTGGACCCATTATCATCTAAATGCACCATGAAAATAATATCTCTCATGGGAGTTAAATCGGTTAAAATCACTATTTGTTTATATATTATATATCAAATATATATACTTTCCATCAATTTAAATCACATACTTAACTTTTGCATGCTTAATAATAATTAATAATAATTCAATGATATTTATCATATTTAAGAAACATTAAGGGCGTTACATAGCCCATAGTGGAAACCTCGTGCACGGGATGCACCCTGATGAGCCAGACCGCCACAAGAATCATCCCAACAGAAGGGACAACGACAAGTTCAAGGGAAAAGGCCATTGTGATGACCGTCGAGATGTCAAAAATCGATTGAGGGAGGCCAGACAATCCGAGAGCAGATTCGACCGATATATGCCTTTGACTCGAGGACGCAAAGAAATATTGTCAGTGGTGCAGAACAAAGGGATTGTGACATGGCCAGGGAAAATGACTTCCGTGCCCCAAAAGCGCAATAAAGATAAATACTACTGCTTTCTTCGAGATCACGGTCATGACACTTCGAAGTGTTTCCAGTTGAGAGACCACATAGAAAACTTTATCCGAGACAGATACTTGAAGGAATTTGTACTAAGGAGGGATGACGACAACACATACTGCCAAACTAAGGGACCACTAGACAAAAGGCCGGAGTGACCCAGAGGACCAATAAGGCCGACTCAACCCAGAAGTCCCAAAATCCAGCGAGCGGTCTGAAAGTCTGGAAGCGAGTCCCATTAACACCATTCATTGTGGCCCCAGAACGGGCACTAGCAACAGAGAAAGAAAGACGGAAATTCGAGAGATTTTCAATTGTGGATGCACCTCAAGCATAAATCTGGTGCATGGAAACGACAAAAAACACAAGGAAGGTGAGACCCAATATCATTCACGATGGAGGTTGAATAGTGTGGGAATTAATGCGAAGATCAAAGATGCAATTGTCGTGGAGCTCCAAATCGCACATAGGAATGTGCGCCGCGTCATGATAAACAATGGGAGCTCCGCCGACATCCTACACATATCATTTTTCAACAGCTAGGATTTCAGCATAAAGATTTTAGAGCCATTCAACACCCCCATCCGAGCATTCGGGGGGTCAGAAATAAAGCCTTGGGGAACTGTAATGCTCCGTGTGAGAATATGAACCAAGCCGTGCAGAAGAACAGTTTTGTTGGAATTTCTAGTAGTAGACATACTCAATTGGCCATACAATGCATTGCTAGGAAGACCTTTCCCTAACAAAATCAAGGCGGTAACAGCCACATACTGCTTGAAAGTAAAATTTCAGACCGAGAACGGTGTCAGAGAAATGAAAGGTTGTCAAGAAATTGCTCGACAGACCAATCTGTCCGCCTTCAAGAACAAGGGAGTCGCAGAAGTTTGTCAGATCACATAAAAACGGCGGAGGAAGAAGAAGAAAGAAAGTAAAGAGGTACAACAATTAAAGCTAGTGGGAGAAGAGGAGAATGCAAAAGTTCCTAAATGATTCGCCCTGGATCCCTAGGAGCCTACCGCGAGAGAGAATGATGGAGAGTTAGAACCGACAGAAAATGTGGCACTCGATGAAAACTCTCCGAAAACAATTGTTAAGATAGGGGCAAAACTAAAATTTGAAATCAAAGAAGATTTAAAAAATTTGCTCAGAGAATTTAAGGACACATTCGCGTGGAGCCATACAGACATGCCAGGAATTAACCTATCGATCATATCTCACGGGTTAGCAGTTCGCCTAGACACGAAACCAGTGAACCAGAAAAGGCGACACTTCAACTCTGAGAGGAACTCAACTACAAAGGAGGAAGTCAAGAAACTTCTCGCAATAGGGTCGATATGAGAATCACACTACTCTTCTTGGATCGCTAACGTAGTCCTGATGAAGAAGAAAAACAAGAAGTGGAGGATATGCATAGACTTCACAGATTTAAACAAAGCTTGTCCTAAGGATGGTTTTCCCCCTCCCAAAGATCGACCAGTTAGTGGACGTCACGGCCGGTCACAAGCTCCTCAGTTTCATGGATACGTATTTGGGATACAACCAAATTAAAATGCACACACCAGATGAGGAAAAGACGACATTTATTACCGACCAAGGACTATACTGCTACAAAGTGATGCCTTTCGGTCTGAAAAATGCGAGAGCCATTTACCAAAGGTTGGTCAACCAAATGTTCGCCAAGCAGATAGGAAGAACCATAGAAGTATACATCGACGATATGTTAACTAAAAGTTTAACTGCCGAACAACATGCACACAATTTGCGAGAAACCTTCGAGCTACTGCAACAATACAGGATGAAGCTAAGCTCCGAGAAGTGTGTGTTCGGAGGCAAATTTCTAGGTTTTTTGGTCCATCAAAGAGAAATCGAGGCCAACCCCAAAACGATACATGCCATCATTAAGATGAAGCCCTCTAGAACACTCAAAGAATTCCAACGCCTCATAGGGTGCTTAGCAGCGCTAAGTAGATTCATAGCAAGGTCCACAGACAAATGTCTCTCATTTTTTAAGGCGATCAAAAAAGGAAAGGGGGTAGAATGGGATGAAAATTGCGACAACGCTTTCCATCAGCTGAAGACCTATCTAGGATCAACTTCAATGCTCTCGAAACCTTTCGCCAAAGAAACTTTATACTTATAACTCTCAGTTACTGCAGCGGCGACAAGATTCGTCCTCATCCGTGAAGAAGAAGGGATACAAAAACTCGTTTATTATGTCAGTAAATCACTAGTCGCGGTAGAAACAAGGTATCCAGACATTGAAAAGGTTGCTCTAGCCTTGATTGTAGCGGCCAGAAAAGTAAGATCATACTTCCAATCGCACAGCATAGAAGTGCTCACAAATTGTCCCCTGAAATAAATATTGTAGAAACCGAAAGTTTCAGGAAGATTAACTAAATGGACAATAGAATTAAGCGAATTCAATATAAACTTCAAACCAAAGACCACAATCAAAGCTCAAGTAGTTGCCAATTTTATTGCAGAATTCACAGAACCTTTGGTCAACACAGCTATTCTTCGTTGCCAAATTAGAAAATGAAGCGTATCCGTGGAAACTCTATGTCAACGTGTCTTCCAATTCCTACGGAAGCGGGGGAGGAGTAGTCCTCACGACACCCGAGCAAGACGAAGTGGAATGTGCATTGAGGTTCGATTTTAAAGCCATCAACAATGTTACGGAATATGAGACCCTTCTCGTGGGACAAAGAATGGCCACTACTCTAGTCACCGATAAAATTGACATCTTTAGTGATTCGCAGCCAAAGAGGAAGGGATGATATCCTACCTTGAAAGGACCAGCACTCGGCAGATTCAGAAAGTTCAGAATCACACAAATCGCTAGAGCGAAAAATTTGAAAGCTAACGCCTTATCAAAGTTAGCATCCGCCACCAATGTTATTTTATCCAAAACAATCCCAGTGGCTCACCTAGTAAAGTCGAGCATAAGTGATGAAGAAACCACCGAGGTCGGAGAAATTCACCTTGCAGAAATCACGTAGATGACGCCTCTCCTAGCGTATTTAGAACAGGAAATCCTCCTCGAAGAAAAAAAAACAAGGCAAAATGCATTAGGTACCGATCAGCACGGTGTACCTTTAGGAACCGTTTTTCCGTTCTATTGGTCACGCAGCGGAATTGAAGTTTAAAAATTTTATATAGGTCGCAAAAGCGATCTGTGACCAGTAAAACTTTAGAACTATATTTTCGGAACAATAAAAAAATATATTAAATATATATTTATTTTACATACAGAAAATTGTAATCAATGAAAGAAAAGAAAAATAAAGAACATACCACCGTTGGAGGCTCCTTCGTATTTTTTTTTACAGCTCCTTATCTGTACCACTACGTCTTCCTTACTATGTCCCGGCAACGGTAACTTGCGTGTGGGCGCGTCACGTTGTCAGGAACAGTGAAGAGGTAGAATGAAAAGGAGTTAGAAAGATACTGTATCTCTCCGATCACTTTTTTTTTTTTTTTTTGTATCTCTTACGAAAAAAAAACTTTGAACGTAAAACTCTTTTGGTTTAGTTGTCTGTTTAATTAAAAACTCTTTTTAATATATCTATTTGAGTTACCAAATTAATAAAAACTCTTTTTATTAATTTATCAGTAACTTTTGAATTTAAACTTTTTAAATTCCATTTTATTTAATTTTATTTAATAAATAAGATAATTCTATGATCTCTTTATTCAAAATAAAAATAAAAATAAACTATTATTAGACTTTTGAATTTAAACTGTTTAAATTCAAATTTATTTTATTTTATTTAATAAATAAGATAATCATATTATCTCTATATTTAAAAAAATAAAAATAAACTATTATCAGACTTTTGAATTTAAACTATTTTAAATTCAAATTTATTTTATTTTATTTAATAAATGAGATAATCATATTATCTCTATATTCAAAAAATAAAAATAAACTATTATCAGACTTTTGAATTTAAACTTTTTAAATTCAAATTTATTTTATTTTATTTAATAAATGAGATAATCCTATTATCTCACTATTCAAAATAAAATATCAACTATCACCCTCCTCTTATGACTAATTACATAATTAAATAATCTTATTATTTAATTGTTATAATTGTCATTATTTAATTAATTGACACTTTCGCAACACTATTAATTGGACCATCCAATTAATTATACGTGACCCTTGTTACCTAAATGGATCGGGCTAGCAAGGGGACCTAATGGACCCACAGTATTTTGAGCTCCGATAATCCTCAGAATCATTAATTGAACTCTTTAATTAATATTCCTTGATTATCAACTCCGGTATTATTCCACTAAAAATCCGCAGCTGCATTCTCTCAACTGCGGACGCTTTTACACAGACCGATATCACTCGGTGTCCATCGATATAGCTATTACATATGGTGTGACCCTCCACAATAGTTCATAATTAGAGCTGGATCATAATGTCCGTTATACCCCTCTAATTATATATATCCTTTAAGCACCGTTGATTCTCTAATGAACAATAAATCTTGTTTCCTCAGGGAATCAGCAGAGCGCTCATATTGTTCAAGCCCCGAATCAACTCTTAAGGGAACTACTCTCTACTTCTAACAAGAAGGAGTGGATTCCACTATTGTGTGCAAACCTTCCCAGCCATAAGCCAAATCGCAATCCCAACATATGGAGAATATTGATCGGGAATAATCATCCGACCTCACCCATGATATATCAAAGATCACGATCTAACTTAAAGGAGTCGATAAGACACTTAGGATTGAGATCACCCACATATAGTCATCATAAGTTGATGTATATGAATCTCATTGATAAACGGATCTTGGTGAGAGATTCATATAGATCATGGCCCAGTCCTATATGATCACATCATACAAGGTGCCTCCATTCCATATCTCCATATGAATTATTCAAGATAGAATCATCGTACAATACAGAATGGACCGCAGCTTAGATTAACTACAAATAAAGTACCCAGCTTTATTTGCTATCTATGGACTCTTTAGATTGCACATCTCTTACTGTATCCATCTGTATATGACATTCATATACACAATATTGGATTACATCCGGCAATCTAGGATGTTATAATGCAGAAGTTTATATAATATAAATGACACAATAAGAATGAATTGAACTCTTCTTTTATTTATTTATAAAAAAAATATTTACAAATTACATCTTTAGGGCAAAAACCCCAACAATCTCCCACTTACACTAAAGCATGTGAGGCATATGACATAACCCTAGACCTTCTAGGTGACCCGTGAATACATTAGCCGGTAAGGTCTTCGTAAATGGATCAGCATGATTGTCTTGTAAGGCTATCTTGGTGACGATCACATCTCCTCTCTGCACTATCTCTCTAATGAGATGATACTTCCTCTCTATATGTTTCCCTCTTTTATGGCTTCTTGGTTCTTTGGAATTAGCCACAGCACCATTGTTATCACAATAAAGTGTGATGGGCCTATCCATATCTGGAACAACTTCCAGATCATTCAAGAACTTGTGGAGCCAAACAGCCTCTTTAGCTGCTTCACAAGCAGCTACATATTCGGCTTCCATGGTAGAGTTAGCAATGCAAGATTGCTTAATACTTTTCTACACAATGGCTCCACCACCCAGGGTGAAAACGGATCCAGACGTGGATTTCCTAGAATCCGTGTCTGACTGAAAATCAGAATCCGTGTATCCTAACGGGATCAAATCTTGTCCGGAATACACGAGCATATAGTTTCTCGTTCTCCGAAGATACTTGAGAATGGTCTTGACTGGTATCTACTTACTACTCCCACTGCATAGCAGATGTCCGGTTTCGTGCATAACATAGCATACATGAGACTTCTTACTACAGATGCATAGGGCACACGTCTCATATCCTCAATGTCTTGAGGTGTCTTAGGACATTGTTCCTTAGACAAGTGAACTCTATGCCTAGAAGGTAAATTACCTTTCTTGGAGTTCTGTATCGAAAATCGAACAAGAATCTTATCAATATATGATGCCTGAGATAGTGCTATGAGTTTGTTCTTACGATCCCTTATAAGTTGGATCCCTAGAACATAACTCGCCTCTCCCAAATCTTTCATTCGAAATTGGCTAGCCAGCCAGCCCTTGATGTCAGATAACATTCCAACATCATTCCCAATGAGTAGGATGTCATCTACGTATAGGACTAAGAAAACCATCTTTTTATTAATGATGCGCTTGTATACACAAGGCTCATCAACGTTTTGCTCGAAGCCATAGGTTTTGATCACATCATCAAACCTTATGTTCCAAGATCTAGATGCTTGCTTAAGTCTATAAATGGACCTTTGTAGCTTGCAAACTTTTTGCTCTTGATCTGGGGACACGAATCCCTCTGGTTGCATCATATAGATGTTTTCGTCAAGATTGTCATTTAAAAATGCAGTCTTGACGTCCATTTGCCAAATTTCATAATCGAAATAAGCTGCAATGGATAAGAGAATCCGAATAGACTTAAACATGGCAACTGGCGAGAAGGTCTCTTCATAATCGACCCCCTCTTTTTGGGTATAACCCTTAGCCACTAGCCTTGCCTTGAAGGTTTCTACCTTCACATCTACTCCTCTCTTTCTCTTGTAGATCCACTTACACCCAATGGGTTTTACCCCATCCGGTAAGTCTACAAAATCCCAGACTGAGTTGGAGTACATAGACTCCATCTCGAGATTCATGGCTTTGAGCCATTCCTCTTTATCAGGATCTTTCATTGCATTCTTAAATGACAATGGGTCATCCACACTATCAGTAGAGACAACATCTTGTCCATCACTTATACCTAGATAGCGTTCAGGTTGTATCACAACCCTCCCACTACGTCTAGGTGGTAGTGTATCCTGATTAGGAATCATCTGACTCTCAGATGTTTGTGGATCAACAACTCTTGTTGATGGAGTGCTGGTCTCACCAGGCTCCAGTTCATTTAACACAATCTTGGATCGAGGCTTATGGTCACTAATATAGTTGTCCTCAAGAAACGTTGCATTTGTCGATACAAACACTTTGTTATCTTCAGGACTATAGAAGTATCCGCCTCTGGTCTCTTTGGAGTATCCTACAAACAGGCAGACTGCAGATTTAGAGTCTAGCTTTCTACTTCTGTTCTTAAGCACGTGTGCTGGACACCCCCATATGCGGAAATGTCGCAAACTAACTTTACGACCATTCCACAACTCTAGGGGAGTCTTAGGAACAGATTTGGATGACACTATATTGAAAATGTATGCCGCTGCTTGTAATGCATATCCCCAGAAGGAATTTGGTAATGACGAGAAACTAATCATAGATCTCACCATTTCCATTAGGGTTCTATTTCTCCTCTCCGCTACACCATTTTGCTGAGGTGTACCCGGAGCTGTGAGTTGGGATACTATCCCATGCTCGACCATAAAGTCTTTAAACTCTTGGTTAAGGTACTCACCCCCACGATCCGATCGTAGGGACTTGATAGTCTTACCTAACTGATTCTCAACTTCAGCTCGGAATTCTTTGAACTTTTCAAAAGTTTCCGACTTACGTTGCATCAGGTAGACATATCCGTATCTAGAGTAGTCATCTATAAAGGTGACATAATACTCATAACCACCCCTGGCTTTAACATTTATCGGTCCGCAGACATCAGTATGTATAAGCTCCAGTGGCTTTTTAGCTCTAAGGCCTTTTCCAGTAAAAGGTTTCTTAGTTATCTTACCTACTAAACAGGATTCACAGACAAGTAAGGTGTCAACCTTTAACTCGCTTAAAGATCCACTTTTTACTAGTCTGTCTATCCGGTCAAGGTTAATATAACCAAGTCGTAAATGCCAGAGATACGTGTCATCATCTAGAGAAATCTTATGTCGTTTGGTTTTAGGTTTTTCAACCTTAAACAATTCGGTATTGAGCAGTGTTGTATGTATTAACGGCCTTAACACATACAAATTGTTTTCATTAATTCCTGAACAAATATTCAGATCATTCTTTGAAATAATAACATATTTATTATTAAAAGAAACAGAATATAATTGTTCTAACAATTTAGAAACAGAAATTAAATTCCGTGTAAATCCAGGAATATAATAAACATTGTTCAAAAGTAAAAATCTAGTATTATTACAAAAATTCAATTTTATTGAACCCACTGCTCGAGCCGACACGACATCCCCCGACCCCACACGCATCGAGAAGGCTCCCTCCTCTAGCTGTGTTCAAGAATCAGTCCACTGCAAAGAAGAACAAACATGGTTAGTGGCCCCCGAATCAACTATTTAGGGTGAAGAGTCATCTTCCACTAAACAAGATTCAAGAACTAGTAAATCATATTTACTTTTCTGCTTTTTCTTCTTGGCTACCTCCTCCAGGTACTGAGGACAGTTTCTCTTCCAGTGCCCGATCTTGTTACAATGGAAACATTTTCCCTTGTCTTTATCGGTGGAGGCGCCCTTCTTTTTGCCTTGGGCTTTCTTGGGCTTGGGCTTACCTTTAGCCTTCCCAGCAGACCTCTTCCTCTTCTTATTTCTAGAGGAGGAAGATGGTTCGGCAACATTTGCCTCACCGGTCTTCACCTTACTGTCCTTAGTCAAGGCCTCACAGGTGGCGAGCTCATTAAGCAACTGAGTAAGACTGAACTGTATCTTGTTCATCCCGTAGTTGCTCTTAAACTGATCGAAACTCTTCGGAAGAGTTGTCAGTATGATACTCACTTGGCTAGGTTCATCAATGGCCCCGCCATTGATTTCTGCCATATTGAAGTAGGACATCATGGTCAGAACATGTTCCTGAACAGATGTACCTTCCTTCATGCGAGCGAACATAGCGGCATGAACAGTTTCATGGCGCTTTTGCTCTGAGGGTTGCCCGAACATAGCTTGCAATGACTCCATGATTTCGAATGTTGTAGTCATTGCTTCGTGCTTTGTGACAAGCACTTCTGTCATAGAAGCTAACAGATATGTACGAGCTTTCTCATCAGATGAGACCCATCGCTGGTATGCCTCACGAACTCTTTGTGGGGCATTGGCAGCAGGCTGTGGAGGATATTCCTCCGTAAGCACAAACTTAAGGTCTTTGGTGACCAAAATCGCGTTTATATTAAGTTTCCACTTTGTATAGTTGTCACCAGTTAGTTTATCGTGTGCAAGTATTTGTAATAGCGTAGATGACATTATTGTTGAAAAATAAATAAACATTCATTCAGTCATATATTAAAAACAAATGCTAATGTTTTGGTATACATTTAAACATGATGCATGTATATGTTTAACGAACTAGAACTACCCCAATAAAAATAGTTACTATGCTACGATAATCCAACATACCACAAAGAAGTGCTGCCTTAGGGTCGGTCAAGTCCTTGCATGTTGGACCGAGACATTCTCAATCAAATAATATTCTAGAATAACTCTTATTCCATATTATTCAACCATCGTTTATTTAGTCAGGTTTTCGATTAACCACATTTAATCTAAACCTTGTGAGTGTAACCCATCATTTCAGATCTCATGAGCTTAACTCGAGAGTGCCGCCTTAGGGTCGGTCAAACCCGAAATACCCCCAGAAATCCTATCCGTTTGGAAGTCAACCTTGATATTGACCTTCGTGGAGACCCTCCTTAGGGAGGACAAAAGCAAAGCCGTCAGGAGGCCCCACTCGGATCTCACGGTGTTGAACTAACAATGGAGACTGCGGGATATATATGTTATATATCCCTCTCCCACTCATTATTTTAAAACTTAGTGTTTTCTATTCGTTAATGCACCTAAACTCTATAGGATCAAACATCTAATTTTAATTAAGTTATATAGGGCATTAACTAATTTATTATTATAATCATATTCTAAATAATTATGATTTTTAACACTTAAAAATCTATAAGTGAATAATCTAAACTTTGCTAAACATTTTACTAAAGTTAGATTATTAATTTGGTATTTACCAAATTTTAACTATTTAAAACTCTAACATATTATTTGGTTCATTTATTTATTAGGTGATTAATCATATTAAATCTAATTTAATAAATGATCATATTAATTTAAATTCATTAAACACTTTAATAATAAGATTAATATTAAAAGAATATTCAGTTTTTAACTATTAAAAACTAATTATTTTTCATAACAAATTATAAATATATTATTTACCATTTTAATCTCATTAAAACAAATAATATATAAATGCTATGATGCATGTATGACAATACCAACATATATTTGTGTAGGCACACTTAAATTTAAATGACATGTATGTAACATCCCTAATTTCGAATAATTAATTTTAGGGATATGAATATAATATTTGTGAGTTGAGGGGTGTAAAACGTAATTAAATGTATGTTTATTTTTATGGTTTCCAGGTGGACCAGATGGAACGGTCCAGAAATGATGCATGAAGAAGAGGGTAAAAATTGGACAGTGAGTACCGCGACCACTCACCGCAACCAGAGATCGCGATGAGTTGCTCGCGGTGAAAAATGGCATTTTCGGGCAGTGAGCACCGCAATCAGTCACCGCGACCATAGATCGCGCTGACTAGCTCGCGATGAAAATGTCAAATTCTGGCAGTGAGCAACGCGACCACCAGCACGACCATGGTACCGCGATGGGTGATCGCGATGAAAGCGATGGCACTTCTCCAGAGAGTACCGCGACTAGGTGGCGCGACCACAGATCACGATGACTAAAATTGTATAAAAAAAAAATTAGCTTCTGGAAGAAGCAATCGAGAAAGAAAGAAAAGAAAAGAAAGAAAGAAGAAGAGAAGAAGAGGAAGAAGAAAAAAAGAAGAGGAAGAAGAAAAGAAGAAGAAGAGAAGGGAAAGAAGAAGAAAAGAAAAGAAAGAAAAGAGAAGGAGAAAGGAAAGAGGAGGAAGAAAGGAAAAAGGGAAAAAGAAAAATCCAGAAAGAAAACTGTCGTAAAACAATATCCAGGTTGGTGTGTACACAATTTCCGCACGGTTAATTAAATTGATTTATGCATATTTATTGAAAATGATTTTGAATTAGTTAAAAGTGATTTATATTGAAATTTATGCTTTTATTTTCTGTATTCTGTTATTTGATATATATTATGAATTTCTTATTTTACAATTGGTAATGGATATTGATTTTTGAATTGTTTGAGCGAATTTTTGATTATCTGAAAGTTATCCGAAAAGTAAATAGAATATTTATAAACTCTGAACTTTGATTTTATGGCCCTGATATATGTATAAGGATATGGATATAGGAGATTGACATGTCAATTAAGTGAATATATGGCAGTACTGCACCGTGATTTATGATGCCTCTGATGTTGATTATACGGATACTATTTCCTTGTGAAATGGAAAACCGACTGTGAAATACGGATACCATTTCATTCGAAAATAGAAAACCGACTGTGAGAATATATGGATACCATTTCTTTGTGAAATGGGAAACCAACTGTTTATATAGGGATACCATTTCTTATGAAATGGGAAACCCGACTGTAAAACCCGTAATCCAGTCCTGTAAACCCTGTTATATGTATCAAAGGCCCAATTGAGAACTGAAAATCAGAAAACGATGTGGAAAAATAAAGAAATGTTATTGAGATAGAAACCCAGAAACTTTTGAAATACTTTATCCTATATAGTTTCAGAAATTGAAATATGATTAATTGTTTTATATATATATATTTCTGAAATGCTGAATTTAAGATTTGTTGTTTTATTTATATATTTTTCTGAATTTCTTAATTTAAGATTTAGTGTTTTATATTATATTGCAATTTATTTTAGTGTACACCCACTAAGCTATATGCTTAGCACGTCGATTTTTATCGCGCGTAGGTAACAGGGATACTGAGGAAGCAAAAGATTGAACAGAGAGAGTTGCAGGCAGATATACATAGTCACAGTCACGACATTTTGGGTAGTTATATATATTACTGTATAATGTAGTTAGTTATGCATGCATATACAGAGAATTTGTAATTGAGTTATATAATTATGTTTTGTAATTAATTGTTTTCTGATTTCTGTTTTCTTTTTATTTTTTTATTTTCCAAGGACTGTAAATAATGAATTATGAATTATTTTATTTTAAAAACTGTTTGGTAAGTCGCACTAAACGGCAGAGTGCGCATTGGTTTAAAAGGTTAATATAGAAGTGTTGATATTAAATTATATTGGATTTATTTTGTTGAAAACAGGTTTTGGGAAATCAGAAAAATAGAGGAAACTCTGCCGAAATTTTTGAAAATAAAGTTTGATGGGCTCACTAGAAGAATATGTTGAAATTACAAATTTATATGATTTTATATGGTTTTTAGTTTATAAAAAGAAGGGAGAATTGCAATAAAGTACGCTGACGTTTGGCTATATTGTAATGAAATCATGAGTTTAGCCTTAATTGTATGTTAGTACCCTTGACTAAGTTGACCGGTGGATTGACTTTGACTTTTTGTGTAAAAAGACATAATTGCCCCTGGTTTAAAAAAAATAAATTAAATAAAAATTGAAAAAAATTAAAAAAATTAAAATTTTTAAAAATAGATCTCCACCGTCCATCAAGATTGATGGACAGTGGAGATACATTTTAAAAAAAAAATTTTAAAATCATATAATTAAAAAAAATTAAAAGAAATATTTTATATTAAAAAAAATTTTGATGTTCTTGGTGGATCCAGATTAGATCTCCACCAAGAACACCAAGAACAAACAACAACACAAAAAAAAAAAAAAAATTCAAAACTCGATCTGCTATCAACGGGAGCAGATCTGCTCCCATTGATAGAGCAGCTGCTCCGTCGCCGATGGTTTTAAAATTTTAATTATATGATTTTAAATTTTTTTTTTTTCAAAATGTATCTCCACTGTCCATCAATCTTGATTGATGGACGGTGGAGATCTATTTTTAAAAATTTTAATTTTTTTAATTTTTTTCAATTTTTATTTAATTTATTTTTTTTAAATCAGGGGCAATTATGTCTTTTTACACAAAAAGTCAAAGTCAATCCACCGGTCAACTTAGTCAAGGGTACTAACATGCAATTAAGGCTAAACTCACGATTTCATTTCAATATAGTCAAACGTCATGGTACTTTATTGCAATTATTCCTAAAAAGAATTAAGAAAGTATTTGAAAATCCGGTAACGCTCCCTGGGTCGATCCAGCTGGGTCGGGTCAGGGGGTGTTACAATGTATATGCATGACAATACTAAATTATCACATAATAAAGTATATATGAGTTGACCGAGTGTTGTGGATTATTTAACCTAAAAAAAAATTAAAATCTAAATTACAAAAACAACCCTAAGACATTCCTTGATATTCTTGTAACTTCCCAGTCTTCCAATCTCTTTAGAACTCTCCAATTTATCTCATAAATCCAAAATAGAATTTTTCACTCAGAATTCACTGAACAACAATTGCTAATGAAAATTGGGATGAAAAACGGAGTGAAGCAATGGCACGAAAACACGCGCAGCATGTGGCGCAAGTGCGCAGCACACACACATTATTAACTTCTGTTAATAATTTTTTTTTTTTATATAATGTCACATCCGTCACTGTTCTTGCTTTTCATATGTACTTGGCTACTTGCTTACTTTGCTGTATAGGCATATTTAAGTGAACTTTGTTGAAGACCAGACCCATGTCATTAGCGCACATGTACACAGTGGCTGATTTTTGCACATTACATCAATGCAGCGTGCAATTTTTGCACATGACCAGCGACCAGCACACCATGCAATAGCCAATTAGTGCGCATGGCAGTACACAATGGCGCAACAATTACGCCTTGTGTCAGCTGTCAGCGCACTCAATTTTCGATCACAACTTGTTCTTCGATTTTCAGCATTTTTGTCTTCGATTATATTTTATATAAAAAAAATATATAATACCAAAAAAAATTACAAAATTAAAAAAATAAAATAAATTAATTTACAATTCAGTATCACCTAAATCCACAACACCATAAAAATTTACGACCAACCATGTTTAAAATTAAACAATTTAATTTAAACAATATATAGTCAAATAAATAAATAAAAATGTGCCTATACAATCATACATTAGGAGTATTGAAAACAATTTCCTGTTCCGAAAATAACCAATCTCTGATACCAATTGTAGGAACCGTTTTTCCGTTCTACTAGTCACGTAGCGAAATTGAGGTTTAAAAATTTTATACAGATCGCGCCAGTAAAACTTTAGAACTATATTTTCGGAACAATAAAAAAATATATCAAATATATATTTATTTTACATACAGAAAATTGTAATCAATGAAAGAAAAGAAAAATAAAGAACATACCACCGTTGGAGGCTCCTTCGTACTTTTTTCTGCAGCTCCTTGTCTGTACCACTACGTCTTCCTTGCTATGTCCCGGCACCGGTAACTTGCGTGTGGGCGCGTCATGTTATCAGGAACAGTGAAGAGGTAGAATGAAAAAGAGTTAGAAAGATACTGTATCTCTCCGGTCACTTTTTTTTTTTTTTGTATCTCTTACGAAAAAAAACTTTGAACGTAAAACTCTTTTAGTTTAGTTGTCTGTTTAATTAAAAACTCTTTTTAATATATCTATTTGAGTTACCAAATTAATAAAAACTCTTTTTATTAATTTATCAGTAACTTGTGAATTTAAACTTTTAAAATTTTATTTTATTTTATTTTATTTAATAAATGAGATAATTTTATTATCTCTTTATTCAAAATAAAAATAAAAATAAACTATTATTAGACTTTTAAATTTAAACTGTTTAAATTCAAATTTATTTTATTTTATTTAATAAATAAGATAATCATATTATCTCTATATTTAAAAAAATAAAAATAAACTATTATCAGACTTTTGAATTTAAACTATTTTAAATTCAAATTTATTTTATTTTATTTAATAAATGAGATAATCATATTATCTCTATATTCAAAAAATAAAAATAAACTATTATCAGACTTTTGAATTTAAACTTTTTAAATTTAAATTTATTTTATTTAATTTAATAAATGAGATAATCCTATTATCTCACTATTCAAAATAAAATATCAACTATCACCCTCATCTTATGACTAATGACATAATTAAATAATCTTATTATTTAATTGTTATAATTGCCATTATTAATAATTGAATAATCACATTAATTACTTAATTAACTCCTGACACGTGTTACTTTCGCAACACTATTAATTGGACCATCCAATTAATTATACGTGACCCTTGTTACCTCAATGGATCGGGCTAGCAAGGGGACCTAATGGACCCACAGTATTTTGAGCTCCGATAATCCTCAGAATCATTAATTGAACTTTTTAATTAATATTCCTTGATTATCAACTCTGGTATTATTCCACTAAAAATCCGCAGCTGCATTCTCTCAACTGCGGACGCTTTTACACAGACCGATATCACTCGGTGTCCATCAATATAGCTATTACATATGGTGTGACCCTCCACAGTAGTTCATAATTAGAGCTGGATCATAATGTCCGTTATACCCCTCTAATTATATATATCCTTTAAGCACCGTTGATTATCTAATGAACAATAAATTCTGTTTCCTCACGGAATCAGGAGAGCGCTCATATTGTTCAAGCCCCGAATCAACTCTTAAAGGAACTACTCTCTACTTCTCACAAGAAGGAGTGGATTCCACTATTGTGTGCAAACCTTCCCAGCCACAAGCCAAATCGCAATCCCAACATACGGAGAATATTGATCGGGAATAATCATCCGACTTCACCCATGATATATCAAAGATCACGATCTAACTTGAAGGAGTCGATAAGACACTTAGGATTAAGATCACCCACATATAGCCATCATAAGTTGATGTATATGAATCTCATGGTAAACGGATCTTGGTGAGAGATTCATATAGATCATGGCCTAGTCCTATATGATCACATCATACAAGGTGCCTCCATTCCTATATCTCCATATGAATGATTCAGGATAGAATCATCGTACAATACAGAATGGACCGCAGCTATAGATTAACTACAAATAAAGTACCCAGCTTTATTTGCTATCTATGGACTCTTTAGATTGCACATCTCTTACTGTATCTATCTGTATATGACAATCGTATACACAGTATGAGATTACATCCGGCAATCTAGGATGTTATAATGCAGAAGTTTATATAATATAAATGACACGATAAGATTGAATTGAACTCTTCTTTTATTTATTTATAAAAAAACGTTTACAAATTACATATTTAGGGCAAAAACCCCAACAATACCATGATCGATGGCGAAATGTATAGCAAGGGATTCTCCAGAACTTTGCAAAGATGTGTTAACCCACAGGAAGGTGCAAGGATCTTAAAGGATATCCACAGAGGGGTGTGCGGAAACCATGCGGGTGGGAACAGTCTGGCACATAAGGCTCTACAACAAGGCTTCTATTGGCCTACAATGTTTGACGATGCCAAAGAAACAATGTCCAGCTGCGACAAATGTCAAAAAATCGCCGACAATATCAAACAACTGCTCGAGAAACTCAGAAGTCTCACGTCTCCATGGCCTTTTGCTCAATGGGGAATTGACCTCATAAGACCCATGCCAGCAGAGGTGGGGCAAGCTAATTATACTATCGTAGCCGTCGACTACTTCACCAAGTAGGCCGAAACGGAACCGCTAGTTAAAATCACATAGCAAAACACCACGGACTTTGTGAAGAAGTTCATCATCTACTGATTTGGAGTTTCGGACACCATCATCCGTGACAACGACACACAATTCGACAACTTGAACTTTTTTTAGTTTTGCTGAGATTGGGGAATCAGGAACTACTGCTCTTCGGTAGCCCACCCTAAAATAAATGGACAAGTTGAAGTCGTAAATAAAATCATCAAATACAACATCAAAGCAAAACTGGATTAAAAAAAGGGAAATGGGCCAAGAAACTTCCAGAGGTTCTGTAGGCATACAGAACAACTGCGAGAACTTCAATGGGAGAAACATAATTCGCCATGACTTTCGAAGTAGAAGTGGTCATACTTATCGAAATGAGGATCCAGTCACCACGAGTGCATCTATACGACTAGGTACAAAATGTCTCGGCCTTGGAATCAAACCTCGACAAGTT
The DNA here is from genome assembly GCA_003430845.1 of Xanthoceras sorbifolium. Lineage (NCBI taxonomy): Eukaryota > Viridiplantae > Streptophyta > Magnoliopsida > Sapindales > Sapindaceae > Xanthoceras > Xanthoceras sorbifolium. Next base: position 2,847,875 of record CM010610.1, read on the forward strand.
GGAAAGTCTCCGAGACAAGGCCCAGATAAGAAACACAGTGTATTAACAAAGGATCACCAGATACTACAACTCCAAAGTGAGGGAAAGGAGATTCTAGTTTAACGATTTTGGTACTAAGAAAGGTTTTGCTCAACACAAAGGTCAAATCAGCAGTATCCCTAGCTGACAAATGGAAAGGGCCATACAAGATTGTTGGCCAAACAGGACACTAATACTACAAGATTGCACGACCAAATGGAGACATCATCGCCCACTCATGTAACGCGCAATATTTGAAATTGTATTATCCCTGAAGAAAAAATAGATGTACTGCTGTAATCCTTAAGGAATAAAAAGAATGATTTGAAAGCACAAATGTTCAAGGTCATCTTCACTAGTGGTAATGGCGAGGACGCTTACAACTTGAAAAATCAAGTTTGAGAGAAGTTACTTAAAACTCTCTCCAAAAACTTGGTAATGGCGAGAACGCCAGAAAATATTAAAAATCAACTTTGAGAGAAGTTACTTAAAACTCTCTCCAAAAACTTGGTAATGGCGAGAACGCCAAAAAGAATTAAAAATCAAGTTTGAGAGAAGTTATTTAAAACTCTGTCCAAAAACTTGGTATTAGGCAAGAACACCACTCACTCCTTAATTCGTTCAAGCCCTGAAGTTCCTTATCAAAATCAACATTCATGACTCAGGGGTAAAAGGGCTGCATCAATTCAAATTAACTTGGTATGCTGCTAAACTTATTATTAATTTAAACAAGTTAAGTTGTTATTATAAGCGATCTGATAACTAATTAGACTTAATGACTTTGAACTTGAACAAACTCTATCGGATAATTCACTGCAAAATTCATAATGGTCCAGAAAACTCCAAATAAATGTCAAAACAAGGTAAATGATCACAAAAAATAATCTATTTCATAAAAATATACATGATTATAGATTACAATAATTATAAAACTAAACTAAGAAGCAGAGGGACCAGGGTCCTGCGAGGCTTTCCTTCTTCTTGAAAGATCTAAAAGGCTAAGCTTATCCTCAGAATCAGTCTCGAACGATGTTGAAACCTCATGTTTGCTGAGAGCTATATCCTCTTCGCCATCCGAGAGGTCAAAATCGACATCAGGATCAGGACTGCTATCCACCTTTGAACCGAGAATGTTAGATCCAGACTTCTCATTGCAAAATTCAGAATGTTTTTCCGTTCTACTGGTTACGCAGCGGAATTGGTGTTTAAACATTTTTATACAGATCACAAAAGCGATCCATAACCAGTAAAAATTTAGAATTATATTTTCAGAATAATAATAAAAAAATTATAGATCAAATATATATTTATTTTACATACAGAAAATTATAATCAATTAAAAGAATGAAAAAATAAGGAACATACTACCGTTGAAGGCTCCTTCGTATTTTTGTTTCTGCAGCTCCTTGTCTGTACCACTACGTCTTCCTTGCTATGTCCTGGCACCGGTAACTTGCGTGTGTGCGCGTCACGTTGTCAGGAACAGTGAAGAGGTAGAATGAAGAGGAGTTAGAGAGATACTGTATCTCTCCGGTCACTCTTCTTTTTCCTGTATCTCTTACGTAAAAAACTTTGAACGTAAAACTGATTTGGTTTTAGTTGTCCTGTTATATTAAAAACTCCTTTTAATATATATTTTAGGGATTAAATTAATAAAAAACTTTTTTTTTAATTAATTTATCAATAACTTTTGAATTTAAACTCTTTTAAATTCAAATAATATTTGTTTATTTTATTTAATAAATGAGATAATCCTATTATCTCTTTATTCAAAATAAAATAAACTATTATCAGATTTTTGAATTTAAACTTTTTAAATTTACATTTATTTTATTTCATTTAATAAATGAGATAATCCTATTATCTCACTATTCAAAATAAAATATCAACGATCACCCTCCTCTTATGACTAATTACATAATTAAATAATCTTATTATTTAATTGTTATAATTGCCATTATTAATAATTGAATAATCACATTAATTACTCAATTAACTCCTGACACGTGTTACTTTCGCAACACTATTAATTGAACCATCCAATTAATTATACGTGACCCTTATTATCTAAATGGATCGGGCTAGCAAGGGGACCTAATGGATCCACAGTATTTTGAGCTCCGAAAATCCTCGGAATCATTAATTAAACTCTTTAATTAATATTCATTGATTATCAACTCCGGTGTTATTCCACTAAAAATCCGAAGCTGCATTCTCTCAACTGCGGACACTTTTACACAGACCGATATCACTCGGTGTCCATCGATATAGCTATTACATGCGGTTTGACCCTCCACAGTAGTTCATAATTAGAGCTAGGTCATAATGTCTATTATACCCCTCTAATTATATATATCCTTTAAGCACCATTGATTCTCTAATGAACAATAAATCATGTTCCCTCACGGAATCAGGAGAACGCTCATATTGTTCAAGCCCCGAATCAACCCTTAAGGGAACTACTTTCTACTTCTCACAAGAAGGAGTGGATTCCACTATTGTGTACAAACCTTCCTAGCCACAAGCCAAATCGCAATCCCAACATACGGAGAATATTGATCGGGAATAATCATCCGACCTCACCCATGGTATATCAAAGATCATGATCTAACTTGAAGGAGTCGATAAGACACTCATGATTGAGATCACCCACATATAGTCATCATAAGTTGATGTATATGAATCTCATCGGTAAACGGATCTTGGTGAGAGATTCATATAGATCATGACCCAGTCCTATATAATCACATCATACAAGGTGCCTTCATTCCCATATCTCCATATGAATAATTCAGGATAGAATCATCGTACAATACAGAATGGACCGCAGCTATAGATTAACTACAAATAAAGTACCTAGCTTTATTTGCTATCTATGGACTCTTTAGATTGCACATCTCTTATTGTATCCATCTGTATATGAAAATCATATACACAGTACGAGATTACATCCGGCAATCTAGGATGTTATAATGCACAAGTTTATATAATATAAATAACATGATAAGAATGAATTGAACTCTTCTTTTATTTATTTATAAAAAACCATTTACAAATTACATTTTTAGGGCAAAAACCCCAACAGAAGGTTGGTCCCCACTGCATTTCCCAAATCAAGGACCACCCCGGGCTCCTTAAAGGCGTAATCTTTATCCTTATTTGCAGCTTTCCTCATAAGTTTCTCCTCACCAGATTCCTCTTCGTTGATCCCCGTAACAAAAGGTGTCTGCTCGTTAGGGATGTCCTTTGAAATAATTTTTAAAGAGCTAATTATATCGACCTCCCCTAAGGTTTTCCCAACTACAAGCGGAGTCAACTTTATCGTTTATTGATAAACACTTCTCTCGCTGTTAGTTGACTTCTGTTAGACTTAACTGTTGACCATTTTCAACTATTAAAAAGACCAAATTATCGTTAAAGTTAAATTTTTTTATTAAATAAAAAAAATAAGGTTAGATCTATCTAAAATTTATTTTTTTAATTTATATTTTAAAAAATAATTTTTTTTTAAATTTTTTTTTCAAAAAAAATTGTGTTTAGAAAAGACAAACCTAGAAGGCTTCGTCAACAAAGACGAACCCATCTGGGTTCATCACTGGGTTCGCCTTCGAAGGTGAACCCAAGTTTTTGGATTCACCTTGGAAGGCGAACCCAGATCTGAAAAATTTTTAAAAAAAAAAATTGGAGGAAGAACCCATATCTGGATTCTTCTCACTGGGTTCATTCGAAGAACCCTTTTCCAGGTTCTTCGAAAAACCCATTTCTAGGTTATTCGAAAAACCTTCTTCCAAAATTTTTTTTTTTCTTGATAGAGATCTATTCTCCAGATTGGATCTCCACCGTCCATTAATCTTAATGGACGGTGGAGATCTAATCTCCTTTAAGATTTATTTTTTATTTTTATTTTTATTATTTTTTAATTTTTTTTAAATAAATCCTAACTGTCCATCATTTTAAAGATGGAGGGATGAGATTTTTTCTTAATTTTCTTAATTTTTATTTAATAAAATAAAATTTAAAAAGTCTAAAAAGAAGAAAATGCCCCTGACCCTATTAAGTTTGACTAAAGTCAACTAACGGCAGGAGAGGTTGTTGTCAATAAATGATAAAGTTAACTCCGCTTGTAGTTGGTAAAACCTTAGGGGAGGTCAGTGTAATTAACTCATTTCTAAAACATCCTCATGTGGAGGAGGTACATAGATGATTGGGGAAATGACCTTCACATGACGCTCTAGCCCACGGTACATCCTCGTCCGATGAGGAGAGCGACCTGTAGCAACAGTTTTGCCTTTGACCCCCGAAACTAGCCCAGGGGCATTGGAACCCCCGGCCAGCCCACTTTTCTTAGGAGATAACTAGGGGGTAGAAGAAAGAACGTCCTCGGAGGCAGGAGGCGGAGGATCCACTGGGATAGTCACCTTGCCTCGGGAAGAAACGGGCGCCTTCTCTTTCGAAGAAGCCGCAGATTTGGCTGGAGAACTGTCTTTTTTCTCGCCCCACCTATTACTTTCTCAGCTAGAGGCCGCCGAGAGGTTCTTCAGATCCCTCACATCTCAACCGTAGATGGGGTCGTTCTCTTGAACTATAAACATTCAAAGGAATAATAAAACACTTACTGCTAGGACGGTCGAGCTAGTAACGCCTCGTCGAATATCGAAAAATGTCAAAGGCTCGACTTGCCAATGCCTTGTTATAGCAGAGTAAGGCAGCTGATCGCTCATCCGAGCAAGAAGTAACCGCTCGATAGACGCGTTTGACCTCCTCGCTATCAAAATAGGCCATTTACTATATGAATTTGCAAAGAAAACACAAGTTACATTTAGCAACGAAGGATATATCATAAACAAAGGTGTTAAAATACAATTGTTACTTAGTTTCATGAAGTAGCGAGGAACGTACGCCTCGCGAAGAGAATTCTCCTTGTCAATTAGGATTTGGTGGCCCCAGTCCCCCTCTACGAAGAACCAAGCCCCCTTCCATAATTTGTTAGAGGTAGAAAACCCCAAGATAACTCTTTTCTTCTTCTCATCCGAGATGTCTAGCTTCCCGGACAGTTTTTCATCGTTCTCGCCAGTAGGCAACCATTTGGAGGAATGGAACGACACAAGGTAATTGAAATCGGGCTTGTGCGACGACGGTTGCAACTGGTAGTAATGTCGAATTTTGTTCGGCGAGGGGTCAAAAAAACCCAACGAATGACACAGAGCGCACAAAGCCATCAAGGTTTTGTATCCATTGGGTGCTAAATGTGCTGGCGCCAAATTAACATCGCTGAGGAACCGTGCGATGAAGGGTTGAAGAGGCAACGTCACTCTGCAGTTAAGCATCAACCCATAGACAGCAAACATCCCGCTCGGAGGATTCCACGCAGCCCTGCTACCGGGCAAAATGAGCTTTATTGCGTTCGAAAGCTCGTAATATTCCTTGTACTGGAGTAGACGAGTACCAGTGACCACGTTGGGCTCATAGTCCAGAAAGCTGGGGTTTTGCTTCGAGAAAACAAGTTGACGTGGCTTGTGCACACTAACATCAGACAAGTTTGGCATCTGGTCATTGTTGAGAGAAGAACGTTTGGCCATTATTTCTTCGAAAGACGAGGTCCTTGCCAGTGAATTTTCAGAGAAAGAATCGGAGTACACGTTGGGGACCTGCATATACGAATAATCAATATTCAGAGGGATGGGTTCTCAGCGAGCAGCAAAAAGAAAGAAACCGTCCTTCTCGATCTCATATAACATATTCTTGCCACGAAGCCATGAACAAAAATCCATTTGCAAAAGAAAAAATAAAGAAAAAGCGAGAAAGCTTACCCAGAGAGTTAAGCGAGCGAATATACTCAGAAGGGTAAGATCACATTGTTAAGCTTTGAAGAACTGCTACACTTAAAACTCTCAAAGTTTCTTTCCTTGTTAATAGGGGAAAAATAGTTGCCAGAGATAAAAGGATTAAAAAGGTCACTGGGGGTGAATATATATAGGCCTCAATGAAAAATCCCCAATCGTTGATCTGTGGAAGATCACACGGCCTAGAAGACACCTCGATTAGCCGAGATAATAATTAACACCTCGGGCATTGAAGACTCGCCAATCGAAACTAGCTAAATAAATTCACGTGTAAACGCAGGCGAAACCGCCAACCTTGCATTAACCTAAACCTTTTGAAATTCTAAAAATAAATGATTACGCGTGATGTCATTGGAATAATGCGCCCAAAATTAAAGAAAGAACCCCTCCATCTTCAAACCTACCGTTTCACTTAAGAGACACTCTCCACTTTCAAAGCGCACCATTTCACTTAAAAGACATTCTCCAACTTCGAAACGCACCGTTTCACTTAAGGAATACCCATCATCTTCGAAACATACTATTGCAACGCTCAGAAGTTAAACAGAGTGCACAAAATACTATCCTGTTTAGATAAATTTCTTCCAAAAGAGAAACATTTTTCATAAATTTAAGGGGTATTGTTGTGAGTGATTTCCACCAAAGACGACCTTGTCATCTTTAACATTTAAACACAGTCGTTTGGATGTAAAACGACCTTCCAAACTAAGAGGAACTTCAGCATTGTTTATGAATAGGTTGCCTAGAGAGTTCTCAGCCGTAACAAAGATAACTTAAGCATCATCAATGTTCTCGCGGAACATTAATTGGCTGTCAGCAAGATGTCAGCAATAAACAGCACAACCCCTGTCAAGAGCAGAACCTGACAACCTGCGACTCACCTCGTGAGCATTTGTGGCGAATCTGGTCAGGTTCAGAGCTTTTTCATCAAAAGGGTCAGATGTATTAAATGACCTAATTTTGTAGGTTATCGTTCAACCACACATCTTGTCCCATCCATGGACAGGCTCTCCGTGAAAGTTGACTTTACATGTTTAAGGTAACATACAGCTGACTACGTTTTGGAGACAACTTGGGCATTCCTAAAATAGAAAAAGGTAAGGAGAATGTCTGATTGACTGTAAATAAGGTTATTGATGAAGGAAAAATGTATGCTATTTAATATATTCACCAACCTTAAAACTCTTTGAATCAATTCATTAACTCATCCATTACTTGGAAACTGACTTGATCGTCGAAGGATAATTGTTGGCTAAAGTCCGGCACCCCTCATTGATCTCCCTTTGTCTTTTCATATAGTTGTTTCACAATCAATGTTCACTAGGTTCTCATCGTCGTCGAGAACCTCCTCGTAGGATACAAAGGGATAAATACAATATCATTTGCTTAACTGCCTAGTAGACTCCCTTACATGGCGTGGTTGACCATTGTTAACTGGGAGATCCATTTTTCCCCATTAACAACACTAACAAGAAGTAAGAGTGTGTGGATGTGGAATTTAAAGAGATGGACAAGCGTACGTGAGAGAGAGAGGGAGAGAGAGAGAGAGAGAGAGAGAGAGAGAGAGAGAGAGAGAGAGAGAGTTAGTTTTGTACTTTAAAGATATGACAAGTAAGAGTATTTGAGAGAGATTGTGTGTACTTTAAAGAAAAGGACAAATGTGCGTACATATGAGAGAGAGAGAGAGAGGGAGAGAGAGAAAGTGGGGTTAGAGTCTAATGACTCATTTGTTTGGTGAAGTAGGAAGGCCATTTTTTACGGTATTGACTCCTCCATTTGGTGAAGTAGGGAAGGCCTTTTTTACTGTAGAGGAGACGATCCACCCTCACCAGCCAGGCAGAGAAGGCTTCCTAGTTGGCAGAAAATGAGGCTCACTTTATTGCCGCTGAAGGTTAGATCTCTAAGATCCATCCATGGAGATCCAAGAGATAGGATTATGGATAGCCAAAGTCCATGATTCGCCCCATACCAGCGAGCTCCAATTCGTTTGGGGTAAGCTTGGAGCATTTAAATTGGGACTCGAGTCGAGACCGGGTCAAACATTTTTGACCCAGTTTGTAACCGGGTCGGGTGTAAGTCAAACCATTATGCCAGACCCGCCCCGTTTGACTCAGTACTTATATAATTATTTTTTAATTAAAAATAATTAAAAATAAAAAATAAAAAACATAACTCTAATCTCTTTGTTTATTTGTCTATTTCTTTATATTTCAAATTTACATGTTAATTAATCAATGTAGTAACTTCATTTCTTTGTTGCTACATGTTTATGTTTAAAACATACTACACTTGAGTTATGGATATCGAAAATGTTAGATCGATTTTAAATTGAATCTTCAATTTTTTGTTAATATATTGCTAACGTTGTAAAAAATTAATGAATTGGAGATTTATTCCAAATGAAAAATTTAAAATGCAATATAAATTAAAATTAAAAACAAAAAGAATAAATAAATGCTCTTCTACAATTAGAAATAACTTTTGAATTTATTGACAAATACATCCCCTACTATTAGTCAAATTCATCCAATTTAACGGTTGATCAGGTTTGACTGTTAACAAGACCAAAACGCCCCCAAAATAATGTATAAAATTACTAATATTTATGAAATAAAAAAAGAAAAATAGTTAAGATCTCCACTATCTCAACTATTTTTTTTAATAAATTTTAGTAATATTATATATTATTTTGAGGGCATTTTGGTCTTTTCATAGTCAAATCCGGTCAACTGTTTAAATTGGATGAAATTTGACTATCGGTAGAGGAGGTCATTACCAATAAACCCAAAAGTTATTTCCACTTATAGAAGAACAAACCTTAGGGGATTTTAGTGTTATTTGCTTTAAAAAAAAACACTTAAGATTAAAAAACCAAAAAAAAAAAAAAGAACTAGAAACCATTAGAGGTCCTTCATGGATCTCCCATAAATGACATTCATGGGAGACCATAAATGGAAGGCTAGCCTTCCATTCGTCGCACCTGGGGAGGCAAATAGTTTTACCTCCCCTTCTCTTCGTCGCACCAGGTCGAACCAGGGGAGGCCGTTTGCCTTCCCTTGTACGTCCTTCCCTGGTTCGCAACCTCCATGAATCTTAGAGATCTATGGAAGTTGTCAGATTTTTTTATTTTTTTTAATCTCCACTGTTCATTTGAGATGGACGGTGGAGATCTTAAGTATTTTTTTTATTTTTTATTTTTTTAAATAAATCTCTACCGTTCATCTCAAATGAGATGGATGATGGATATCTTAAAACCTTTTTCTTTTTTAAAATAATTTTAAAAATAAATTAAAATGACTAAAATGTCATTGGAATAGTTGACTTTGATCAGTATTGACTAAAATTTTACAATGGTTGACTAACGAAAGGGGAATTAACTGTTTGTTTTTTTTAATAACTTTATTCTGCCTGTAAAAAGAAAAACCTCAAGTAGGTTGGCTGTAATTTATCCTAAATTTTTAAGTGTATGTATATTGATATTTAGTTCTATTTATGTTAATTTCATTTGTACGTGAAAATTTGTTACTTGTGGGTTGGATATATATATATATATATATATATATATATATATATATATATTTAAAAATACAAAATGAAACAGGTTAGTTCAGTCGAGTATGGATCACCCGTCCTAAATGGGTTCAGGTTTGGAGCAAAAATTGAAAACCAGTTCGAGTCGCAGGTCGGGTGGAACAACCTGCCCAAAACGAGTTTCGGGCATGAAGCATGTTGATCCGATCCGTTGTAATTTTTAGGATGGGATGGACCCCATCTTTTTTTGTTCTATTTCGATCTTTCTTTTCTTTTTTATTTTTAAATATCTACCATATGGACGGTTGCAATCCAATTCTTTTTTATTTTTTTATTTTATTTTAAAATTTATTTTTTTGCAAATTAATTTCTACCATCTATTAATCTAAAGTTTTATGATTTTTTGATTTTTTTTAAATCTGTATTTCATTTAATTTATTATTTTGTATTAAAGGGCAAATATATTTTTTTTAGGGATAATTGCACTAAAGTACCCTGACGTTTGGCTATATTGCAATGAAATCGTGAGTTTAGCCTTAATTGCATGTTAGTACCTTTGACCACGTTGACCGGTATGTTGACTTTGACTTTTTGGTAAAAAGACAAAATTGCCCCTGGTTTAAAAAAAAAAATTAAATAAAAATTAAAAAAAATTTAAAAAATTAAAAATTTTAAAAATGGATCTCCACCGTCCATCAATCTTGATGGACGGTGGAGATCTATTTTTAAAAATTTTAATTTTTAAAATTTTTTTAAAATTTTTATTTAATTTTTATTTTTTAACCAGGGGCAATTTTGTCTTTTTACCAAAAAAGTCAAAGTCAACATACCGGTCAACTTGGTCAAGGGTACTAACATGCAATTAATCAGTTAGTTAAGGGTATTAACATGCAATTAAGGCTAAACTCACAATTTCATTACAATATAGCCAAACGTTAGGGTACTTTATTGCAATTAACCCTTTTTTTTAACCTCTTGGATTGTCAAACTCAACACCGGGGACGTAATCGCGAGTTTTTCAAAAATTTGATTGCTAGTGTGGAACCCTAAACCTGAGGTTGTGGGATGTAATTTGTTCTAGATAAAATTTTAAAAAGCCAACCATTCTCTGTTTATCCCCAAACTCCATCATCATACATACATAAATTGAAAACGAAGTTGAGCTCACTGTTCAAACCCAGTATGTCAATTGTTTGCTATTCTCATTAGCTAACTTTTATATTCCCAGAAATGGACAGTCTCTTCCTCACCACCACCGCCACCACCTCTTTCTCGACCAATGGGTTCGCTTTTCCAAGAATAAAAAGAAGAGGAAGAAATGTTTATTTCCCTCAGAAATTAAAATTTTCAGTTTTTGCAGCAAAAGAAGACCCCAAGTTTGACCAGTGGGACCTCATGGAGCTCAAGTATGGCAAAATGCTTGGTGAAGACCCCAAACTCACTCTTGCCAAGGTCATCTCTCTCTATCTCTCTCACTCACTCACTCTAGCTTTCTTTACTTATAACATCTGTCTACAGAGGTGTATATGTATGTCTATGCTTGCTTTTAAGGTTGTGTTTTATGTTTTACTGGTAATCAAGAAATGGGAAAATACTTAAATTTGTTTATTTGTGAATCTTAATGTTCTACTAATGGATTATGTTTTCCATTTTTGATTTATTGTAATGTGGTTAGTTTAGCTCACAATGTTATGTTTTAAGTAATCAGATAATGGGTAAAAAAGTGAACCCGGATGCTTCGTACCTTGAAATTGAGAAGCAATTTTACAAGAATAAGGGTAAAATAGTAGAAGTACAGGAGGTTCCTTTTGATGAGTCTGAAGAAAATAAATCATCTTCGAGTTCATTGGATGGTTTGAATTTAGCTCGGCCTGTTCCAAAGAAAGGTATCAAATTCGAAGCCAATGTGAAGCCTGTTGTGCCAACGATGAAGAAACCAAGTCCATCGGCTAAAAGGGCAATAGATGGAAGCAAAAGTAGCGTTCCTAATGTTATCTTGCGAAAGCCAGCTATGGTTAATGATGGAGATGTTGCAGATATACCTTCGAGATTGAGGATGAAACCTAATTTGTCATTGAAATTTAGGAACGAGAAAGCAAAAGAGCAATTTAGTGACATGACTCTCTTGAGAAGGCCAGAACCGACAGGTGTCAATACAAGTGTTGTTAAGAAAGAGGACTCCTCTGGTATTTCAGAACCCAAAGTTATTGATGATGGTGCTGGATTGAAAACAAATAAAAAAAAAGGGGAGGATACGTATGTTGATTTTACACTGTTGAAAAAGCCTGCACCAAGTGTCCTGACAAAACTTAATGACAAACGAGAGCAATTTCAAAATGCAGAAGCCCAACTTTCAGACTTTACCGAGGAGAAAAGTTTAAAGGCAGAGCTGGAAGCTACCAAAATAAATAATGCAACAATGCCCAATTTTCAAGGATCTTTGGATAGTCAGGATGGCTCAATTTCAGAGGAACCTAAGCTCAAAGATGGCTCCATCTTAGGTAATGAACCATACTGCCTGAAAACGTTTCATTTGGTTTGCAATGATGTTGGAACTCAAGACGTACCCCAAACCCTCTTTTTCTTTTGCCAACTGAGCCAGAGCTCAAGACTTTAATGAGAGAAAAGTGTTTAAACTGATATCATGCTTTTTTTTTTAATAAGGAATTCAGCCGCTTGAGCAGAGAAAAATGGGGTCCAGTGACGGTGAAAGTTTTGTCAATGAATCATCTGAAAGAAACTTGGTGGATTCCAGTGTCACTTTTGCTACAGAATCTGCACTACAAGAAAAACCAAATAGGTAGCCAAGTTGACCTTGTAATTTTACGCTTCAGTTCTTCACTGGTAGATCGGTGTTTATTAACATGTTACTTTGTTATAGATTAGGTCTATCTGTTAAAGAAAGGACTAAGGCAAATCTTGACGGTTATGGGGATGATACTGATATGAATAGTCTCCATTCTACATCTCCTTTAGGGGTGAGAATATATAATTCTATTCTTCTTCACTTAAAATCTTTTACTGACGAATCTTTTGTGATACTGCTGCTACTCTATAATACCGTAGGAGCATCAAGAGTCTGATTGGACCAGGGCAGAAGATCTAGTTAAGACAGGAGAAAGAGCAGATGTGGAAGTAATAAGCTCTAGCACTAGAGGTTTTGTTGTAAGTACAGTTAAAGGAGGGTTTAATGTGTATTTATTTTCACTTCTTTACTGTATTTATTTGCAGACTAAAAATATATTTTCAGTTACCTTTCTGAATCTGCTACAATGTTTACAGGTATCTTTTGGCTCTTTGATCGGATTTCTACCATACCGTAATCTTGCTGCCAAATGGAAGTTCTTGGCATTTGAGTCATGGTTGAAACGTAAAGGCTTAGACCCATCAATGTACAAGCAAAATTTAGGAATCATTGGAAATTATGATCCACTAAATAAAACTTCTACTCTTGAGTCAAGTCTAGATGAAGAAAGTGTTAAAAAAGTTGAGGGAGAAATTTTACCAGATATGAAGTTCGAAGATCTTCTTAAAATATATGATCAAGAGAAAGTAAAATTCTTGTCATCATTTGTTGGTCAGGTTTGAAAGCTTTGCTTGATGGTAGAATCTCAAGTATTTCCTTTGTTGAGTACTAATGTACCTTCCTGCAGGAAAGGTAAAAGCAAAGTACTATTGACGAATATTGTGTTTGCAGAAAATCAATGTGAATGTGCAAATGGCTGACAGAAAATTCAGAAAGCTTATAGTTTCTGTGAGGCCTAGAGAAAAGGTTGAATTGGTTGAGAAGAAAAGAAGTCTCATGGTAAGGCGATAAATTTAGTCGCAATCTATATTTATTTTTGCTGTAAATAAGTGCTGAAAAAAATAAACTCTTGATCTTCAGGTATAAAGCAATCGATGCCAAAACTAATAAACCAATCAAACACACTAAATAGGAAGATTAAAATTATAAGCACTCTAGAAACCCAACGATATACGTGGTTCGGCCAATGTGTATACGTCCACAGATGAGAGAGAATCAATTTATAGGTTTTTACAAAATACAAGAGTAAAAATCTCTTATAAAAACATAATCACTTGACGCCAAACCAAACAGAATTCCTCTACAGTAACCTGACACTCATGGAGTCACGAAGACCTCACACGATATTCTATACCTAATGAAGCCTCATGAAGTTCATTCCCAGTATGAAGTATCCTAATATAATTGAAGTGGTATTTCTCAAGTGTTTATACCCAACACTCCTCACATCTTGACAAACTTTGTGAAACTCTCACACAGATCTCTCTCATACACTAAACTTAACATACACGAAGTGGTTTTCTCAATTGTTTATATCCAATACTCCTCACATCTTGAAAAACTGTGAAACTCACAAAGATCTCTGTTGAGGACCTAGATTTAGATCCAACAACAAACCCTAACAATTCTAATTTGCACAACAAGCAACACACACACTCACACGATAGATGTGAATTAGGTCACCTTATTAGGGTTTGCTAACTCTCTAGGGTGCAGGTAATTAGCCTTTGCCCTAGCTCAATTGATTTCCAAGTATGAATCCCAGAAAAAGCTGAAATAAATCTAGAGCTCGGGTTATTAGCCTTTGCCCTAGCTCAAGCAATCCTCAAGTTCGAATCCCAAGAAAAGCCAAAATAATTGTCTTTGGTAAAAGCCAACAGACAAAAACTATATTGATAAACTTAGATAAATGATTCTTATTGATTGATTACAAACATAATGTTAGCAATCTATTTATACTAACTAGAGTCCTAATACTAAAAGAAATAAAATAGCCTAATAGAGTCCTAATAGGAATTAAATAACTAAAATCCTAATACAATGTTAATAAGAAATAAAATAGAAACCTAATACAATGCTAATACTAAAAACCTAAAAAACAAAATAAAAATAAAATTGATAAGTCGCAGAAAACAATAGTGTCGTGAAACCAGTGAGTGTCGTGACCCTTATGTCGCGACAGTGAGTCGCGACAAAGGGTCGCAGTACTCACTGTTTTTACTCGAATTTATTCGAGTTCTCCTCCAGCAGCTGGTTTGCTTCTCTCGCATTCTTCATCTTGTTGACCTTCTAGCAAGGTTCTCATCAATCTCTCTCATACTTTAAACTTGATTCTTAATCCCTATTTGTTGGGTATTTGGAGATTCGCTAATCCTGAAAGGACATAGAATCCTTTTCCATGAAGAAGTCATATATCCTTAGTATAGAGATTTCTTAATCTTTGAAGGAGTATTTAACCTCATAAGGAAATTATCAAAAACGAGCAAATAGAATCTTCAACAATTTTCTTGTTTCGATACCTAAAATTACCTGACCTTTCTTTGTTTTCGGGGTTCAAAAACTTGAGACTACTATCAAACCCTACATTCTTGTGGTCACTTTTACTGCAGGTTGAGTTATGGTTAGTTGTAATATATCTTGAATACTTCTTGTTTATCCTTTTCAAATTATTATTATTAAATTATTATTATTATTATTTATATTATTGTTGTTGTTGTTGTTGTTGTTGATGTTTTTGTTATACTAACTACTAAAGCTTTTGTAAAATTTTATCATATTTTGGCAGCATTCTGTCCGTCTTGTAATTTATTTTAGGCTGTTAAAGTTGAGTATTTCACTATATATTCATATACATCAGCTTGTGAATGTTTTCATTTTGTAAACCTATAGTATGGAACTGAAATCAAGAATAGCCTTTAAAAATCTGATGTAGTCGAATTTATATAAGTCTCAAAGCTTGTTTTCTATTTGATCTAACAATTCGAATCCTTTGACCTTTCATGCTGTTCGATATTTAAGGCCAAACTTCGTGTCGGGGATGTTGTGAAGTGTCGTGTCAAGAAGATTACTTATTTTGGTGTTTTTGTTGAGGTAAATGTTTTCTGTTCATGTTTCTCGAAATTATGTTTCTCAGCAGTGCTTATTTCACAGTATCATCCCATGAGAGATAGATTTGGATGGCACAATTTCTATAAGTGATTTGACGACCATGCAAATAGCTCAATGACTCCAGTAGATTTTCTTTTATGCTTAATCATGGAGCCAATGACCCTGAGATCATTAATCCTTTGATTTCCATTTCAATGAAATATTGACTTGGTCATTATATATAGGTTGAAGGTGTACTTGCACTAATTCACCAAACAGAAGTATCATGGGATGCCACTTTGGACCCTGCATCATTTTTCAAAATTGGTCAGGTATATTGGTTAACTAGATGGTTTAGTTGTATGTAAATTATTTTTGTATTATATCTACCCTATGGCATTGACCTGTTGTAGAAACAAAATTGTGGTGAAACAGCTGATCTTGGCTGGCTAAGGGATGTTGATCATACTGCCAATCAATTGTGCCTTTCCATATACCATATGGTTTCGGTTTTTTGTTTAGGATTTGGTCTTGATACACACTTTGCATGTTGTACTTGCTTATAATAGCTACCTTGTGTTTTAGTTCTTTTTTGGGTTTTATGATAATTATTTCTGGTCTTAGATTGTGGAGGCAAAAGTTCACCAATTGGATTTTGCTCTTGAACGTATATTTCTGTCACTGAAGGAGATTACGGTAATTTATGCACCAATCTTATTCTTTATTTACATTTCAATTGTAGATTGAGAAGGTACCTTGTCTATATATTAAATTTCCTGTGGCAGCCGGATCCATTGACTGAGGCCTTGGAGTCCGTAGTTGGTGGTCATGATCCCTTGGATGGAAAACTCGAAGCAGCAGAAGCTGATACCGAGGTTTTTGTTTTCTGCCTATGAATAGGAACTTAACTAGTACTCTTGTTTTATCACAGCTTTGCCACAGGACTGCATTGTGATTGGAGGGTTACATGATAAAATTCTTCAGATATTTTTTGGAAACAAATTCATATATAAAATTGATTTTCTTGTTCGATTAACAGAGTATGGAAATTCACTTCGTGCAATATGACTCGCATATCATTAATTTCTCTAAATAATTTTGTTCTGCATTTATATTGGTGATACTGTGGTTGTTACTCAAAATCTGATTCCTGAATTTTTACAGTGGCATGATGTAGACTCTCTCATTGAAGAACTGCTAGAAATTGAAGGGGTTGAGTCTGTATCAAAAGGTCGTTTCTTCTTGAGCCCGGGTTTGGCTCCAACATTTCAGGTGACCCTAATACCTAGATTTAAGTAGTGGGAAAAGTTAACTTTTTATGGGAAAAATAAATATAATTTTTTGCATAAACCTGCTATTTTTTTGGGAATCCTTGTCTAATTATTATTATTATTATTATTGAGAGAAGGGATTGCTTGTCTAATAATTGCATCATGCAATTTGCTAATTAAAATTGTCTGCCAAGTTGTTTTAGTATCTGTGATATAAGGCTCCCATTTAATTGCATTCTTAGTTTGTGCCAACTCTATAGCAGCACAGTGAAGACCAAAAACCTTGGGAAATATATGCATCATATCATTTTGGGTTAATTTGCATGCCTCTGTTCTCTAGACAAATCCTGATTTGAGAGTTGCGATAACAATAGCCTGATTCGAGAACCATATCCATATTGGTCATCTTTTATTTTCTTGCTTTTGGAAACAATTGTTTAACATTCTGTACTCTTTAACTAATATTTACTTATCGTAAACCCTAGTTTACGTCTCCTCCGCCACATTTGGTTCACAAGGTTGGATTATATTGGATCGAATTATTGAATGTGATTTTAGATGGGATTGGCTCACAATGGAGCTAGATAAAAGTATTTAATCCTGAGGCCTGTATCAAAAGCTGGTAATAGATTATTTTAGTTGATTGTCCATTCCAACACAATCTAATCTTGGACATCAAATGGGATCTGTAAATTCTGGCTTGAATTTGTTAAAAGCCACGCGTTATTCAGTGCATTGCTTCACTGCCAAAAATTTCGATGAATATATCCATTTTGGTTATTCCCTCCCCACCATTGAATTCTGACGTGTGAAAGACGTTATGTCATCAATCCTGTGTTCACCATTACATTCAGTTTCTATTAGAATCAAGTTCATAAACTTATTGCTTCCAATCTACCTTGTATAGGTATATATGGCTTCTATGTTTGACAACCAGTACAAATTACTTGCTCGAGCTGAGAACAAAGTGCAGGAGGTAAAGCTATCAGATCTCGATATAATAATATCTGTTTTGTTACTTCCACTTTATATCTAAATACGATCCTACAATTTCCACTTTGTATGGTGTTATTTGTAAGCCAGAAACTTTTACCTCATGCAATATATCTTTATGTTCTTGAAATAGTGGAAGTTATCAATACTTGAAAACAAATCAGTAATCAGTATGGTGATAATGAGTCCATTCTTATTGCAGGTAATAGTTAAAGCATCATTGGATAAAGAAGAGATGAAATCAACAATTTTGATGTGCACCAACAGAGTTGACTAGTTCTTTCGACTACCTTGGTTGTTTGTAAAATTGGTTCATTCTCATAGCGTAGCGTATATGGATTGGCTTTTTAGTCGTTGTTCATATCCTAGTATAGTGGCATGTTATTTCATGCTGTAATCGAACATCAGATAATAAGGCTTGCAGTTGTACAAACTATACAAAAAATGCCTAGATACTGATGTGGTCTTGCACATTTTAAATAGATAGTTCTATAGATATTTCGGTTCCATCTGTTCTTCTATGGTGGTCAGACTCGGATCAGTCGGAAGAGGGATTTTCCGAGATGCCACGTCACAGATTGGAAAGATTAAGGGGTGGTAAATTTCTTTTGATGTGTAAAGCTTTTAGCTGTCCAAAATCAGCTCGTGTAGTTAAATGTGTTCTAATAGTGTGATTTTTCTTAATGTCTAAGCTAATTGTTCTACTGAGGAAACTTTTTTTTTTTCTCCCTGAGGTTTCAATTCAAAGGATATGTTGTTGGGATAATTACAAGAGCTAATAACACCTTACTCATCTGAGGTTTTGCCAATTATAAGTGGAGTCAACTTTAACGTTAATGGACAAAGACCTTCACTGTCGTTAGTTGACTTTAGTCAAACTTAATAGGCACAGAGGTATTTTTATTTTTTTTCTCCTTTTTTAATTTTTTTTATTAAATAAAAAATTTTAAAAAAATTTCAACCCTCCATCTTTGAGATGATGAACGGTTATGATTTATTTAAAATTTTTTTTTTTTTTTTAATTTGAGTTTGAAATGTGGAGATTCAATCTATCTCCACAAAGAAAAGGAAAAAAAAAAAAATTTACTAGCGAAGACGAACCCAGATCAATGAAGATGAACTCATCTGGGTTCGCCTTCAGAAACTCGAAGGCGAACCCAGATGGGTTCGTCTTCGTTAACAAACCCTTCTGGGTTCGTCGCGCTGGAGATCTAGCCAGTAATTTTTTTTTCTTAGTGGAGATCCAATCACTATATTGGATCTCTATCGTCCATCAAATCTGATGGACGGTGGAGATCCAATATGGTGATTGGATGATTTGATGGACGGTGGAGATCCATCTCTACATTTCAAACTCAATTTTTTTTTTTTTTAAAAAAATTAAAAATATAAATTTATTTTAAAAAAAAATTAAAAAAAATAAATTTTAGATCTCCACCTTCCATTCAAATATGGACGATGGAGATTTGAAGTTTAATTTTTTATAATAATTTTTTTAAAAAAGAAAAAAAATCTTTACTGTCCATCTCAGGTGAGGTGGACGATGAAGATCTAATCTTTTTTTATTTAATAAAAAGAAAATATTATTTTAGGGGTATTTTGGTCTTTTTAACAGTTGAAGGTGGTCAACTGTTAAGTCTAACGGAAGTCAACTAATGACAGGGGAGGTCTTTATCCATTAATGGTAAAGTTGATTCTGCTTGTAGTTGGTAAAACCTCAAGGGAGGTGGATGTTATTAGCGCTAATTACAAATACCCCTAACTTTTGATGAAATTACCAAATTAATTTCTCTGGTTTGGAAAATTAGTATATATATATATATATATATATATATATATATATATCATCTGTTGACGTTAATTAAATCTAAATAATTATTTAAATGATTTTTTATATAACTGAACGAAAAAAAATAAAAAAGTCAAAATATACTAATATAATTTTATAAAATAAAAAATATATAGTTGCCTAAATATTTGTTATAACCATACAATAAAATCATTAAAAAAATTATAATTAACAAATATAAAAGTTATATAGAAAAGACGTTTGCAAACATATTCTACTCTTAACATATTTATAAAATAATGATAAAATATTAAAATTTAAATATTTTGGGAAAAAAGAAGAAATTTAAGGGGAGAGGCCCTTCAATTTATTTATGCTATATAAA
Source organism: Xanthoceras sorbifolium (assembly GCA_003430845.1). NCBI lineage: Eukaryota > Viridiplantae > Streptophyta > Magnoliopsida > Sapindales > Sapindaceae > Xanthoceras > Xanthoceras sorbifolium. Next base: position 2,867,598 of record CM010610.1, read on the forward strand.
TAAAAATAAATATTGAGATAAAAAATCATAGTAAAAATTTATAAGAAAAATTAATTAAAAAAATATTACTGTATTAAAAAATGAAACGAAACATACAATTTAAGAGCCCGCCATTGAGGAGATACTAGTCGAGGAGATTGCTTCTCCGCTAGAAGAGATTGTAAATCAAATATACTTTAAATAATAAAAATGTGTACCTTTATGCATCAAAATTCGCTATGATTATGAAATTGTATTGAATGGAAATTTGTTGAGGAAAACAAATAATGAAATAATAAAATGGTAGGCTTCGAGGCACGTTATAAATATCGCTTTTCTTAAGATATTATTTGCCCTAGCTAATCGAGTAATGCACCGAGTTAAGTAAATATGCCTCTAAGGTACAATGAAGCCTCATATGTTTAATATCGTTGTGCATTAATGACTTAAACCACGAACGCCATTGATAGCAAATCCGTCAAGAGACAATATTCAATTACTGCAGTTTAACATAATATTAGTAGTTTTATGCAAGAAAAGGAATGAACCAAACTAAGATTGATTTTGTAGATAATGTGAAAATAAGGGAGGAAAGAGCAGATGACTAGTTGGTAATTGCTTTTTGGCGAATTAATTTGAAATGAATGAAGGGTGGGTATTTTATAGTATGCTTTGCACCATTTCATATAAAATTGCATCCTTCCATCATGGCTTTTCAATTTGAATTAATTTAATCCTACCCAATTTGAATTAATTTAATCCTACCCATTGAATTTATCTTACAACTTTTACTTTTGATCCAACGGTTCAGATCATACATTTTTATAAAAGTCACAACTTTATATAAAAGTTATACCTTTTTGATAATTCATTCTAAAAAATTAATAATTCTCATTTCATACCACATATTAGCATATGTTACATTATTTTGAAAATGATTCCAACTAACAATCCTCCACCATTTTCAAAATCAATGTAATTTGAAAAAAATATCTTGCACAAGCTTGGAAATCTTATGTCTAAATGAGGTGTCTTTCGATTGAACCTTTCACTTAGCGAAACATAGCAAAGTTAGTCAAGGTGGCATGGTAGGCATACTTTGAACCAGCGACCCTATCCAACTAATCGAAGGTGTATCACACATAATCTTTCAATATCTCAAGTGTTCTAAATCGTTGATTCGTGTAAAGGCCGTGCATCTATATCTTGAATTTTTATAAGCGCTTTAGTAACCAGCGAAATTACATAGGGAACAACACCACCCCCGATACTCATATAGGTATACGTTATCAGAAATGCCCCTGTAAAAACATTCCAACAGAAATATCTTATAAGTCTATTAAAAGCTTAAATCTTATCTTTCCTAGAACACATGTACCAAACACTTTACCTTTGGGACACATATATAAATATTATAGTGCTTGCAATCACAACATATGATGTACTTAGCTCATTGAACCCAAGATTTTGATGTTTCAAGTCTTGGGTTGAGTGTCCATCATTGATGATTTTTAAATGCTGGCTTCAATTCCATCTCGCTCGATGTTTTAGACACCAAATCCGTTGCAAGGCCTTTCGTAAGGGGGTCTGCTAGATTTTTTGATATGACCTGACAAAATCAATGGTGATCACACCATTTGTAAGCAATTATTGTCTTATATAACTATGTCGTAGACCAATATGTCTAGACTTGCCATTTAAATCTGGCTATATGCTTTAGACAGAGTTGCATTACTATCACAATGCATAGATATAGGAGATATTGGTTTTGGCCAAAAAGGAATTTCCGTTATTAAATTTTTTAACCACTCTACCTTTTTACTACACAATGCCAAAGCAATAAACTCAACAACCATGGTGAAATTTGCTATATAAGTTTTCTTTTTGGAACCCCAAGAAATTGCTCATACACCAAGCGTACTTGTGGATGTATGATCATCTTTATTAGTGATCCAACTAGCATTAGTGAATCCTTCCAATACTGAAGGATATCCATAATAATGTATACCATAGTTCTTAGTAAACTTTAAATAATTTAAAATCCTATACACTACTTGCGAGTGTAATTGACTTGGATTACTAGTATACCTACTCAGCCTTTCTACAACGAAAGCAATATCAAGCCTAGTACATGTCACAACATACATAAGACATCCTATGACACGAGCATATTCTAGCTGAGATACAGCTCTCCCAGTGTTTGGTATAACATCACAGTTGAATCAAATGGTGTAGGAACTGGCTTACAATCTAAATGATTGAATTTTTTTTAATATCTTTCCAATGTAGTGTGATTAGGTCAACATTAGGCCATTATTCATTCGATAAATTTTTATACCGAAAATTACATCTACAAGCCCCATATCTTTCATGTCAAAGTTTGATGACAAAAGTGATTATGTGAGATCAATACTCTCACTATCAGCTCCAAATATTAACGTCATCTACATAAAGACATATGATTACACCTTTATTTTCACTGAATCTACTGTATACACATTTGTCAGGTTCATGAATTCGAAAACCATTTGAAATAATGACTTTATCAAATTTTTCATGTTATTGATTTGGAGCTTGTTTAAGACCATACAAAGATTTGACAAGTTTACAAACCTTATATTCTTGTCCAGGCATTACAAATCCTTTTGGTTGCTTCATGTAACTTTCCTCATCCAATTCTCCACTGAGGAAAGCCGTCTTTATATCCATTTGATGTATTTCAAGACGATAGATTGATACTAATGCAATCAAAGTTTTGATAGTAGCAGTTCTTACAACTAGTACGTAAGTATCAAAATAATCAAGACATTTTTTTTTTAGTAAAGCCTTTTGCTGCTAATCTTGCTTTGAACTTATCAATAGTTCTATCGACCTTAATTTTCTTTTTAAAGATCAATTTGCAACCAATTGGTTTAGACTCAGATGATAGATCGACCAATTTCCAAGTCTTATTTTCCAAAATATACTTTATTCATCATTGATTGCCTCTTTCTAAAAGGCAGCATCTTGTGACTTCATTGTTTCCTCAAACGTGAGGGGATCCGATTCAAATACTGACAATATTTCAGTTTCCCTCACATGTATATCTCTAGTTCCTTCAACTAGATATACAATAAAGTTTGGGGTCAATGATTTTTCTTTGCTTCTCCCTATTTTAGGAAGATCCTCAATGATAGTTCGTTTTGGCATTACCATTATCTCCACAGGTGTTCCAAAATCTATATTCTTAGCTTTAGAAGTGAATCTAGTTTCATAAAATATAGCATTTTTAGATTCTATAACAGTATTCACTTCAACAAATTATTAGGTTCAGTTACTAAAAACCTATATCATTTAATGTTACGGATAACTTATAAATATGCATTATACACCTTTTTTACATAATTTCTTTATTTTAGGTTTTGGCAGTCTAACTATGGCTCTACATCCCCAAACTCTGAGATAAGAAATATTAGGCTTTCTTATCTTCCAAAGTTCATATGGAGTAATTTTTTTTTTCTTATTAGGCACTCTTTTTAAAATATGACATGCAGTTAATAAGGCATCACCCCATAAACATTTACTTAAACCAGAGTTTGAGAGCATTGCATTAACCATCTCAGTGTGAGTGTTCCATTCTTTTTTTTCTGTTACTCCATTCTGTCGTGGTGTGTATGCAGTAGATGTTTCATGCACAATTCCAACATTTTCACAAAATCAGGAAATTGATATTCACCTCCTTTGTCGCTTCTAATAATTTTAATCGTAGTATCACATGTATTCCCTACTTTAGACTTAAAAATTTTAAATTTATTTAAAAATTCATCCTTAGAATGCGATAAATGTTGGGATTTATACCCTGAAACTTGTAAATGTAAATTTAATAAGACATAAATAAAGTAATAGATTTTCATTTGAATATATATTTGTTTATTTATATCCATACGCTTGTATCATGTGCACGAAATATCCAAGATTGTAGGATGTAATCTCAAACTAAGTATATGATGTTATATACAGAAGGATTCAATTTGAGATGTGCAATCTAAAGAGTCTGTAGAGAGCAAATAAAGCTTGGTACTTTATTTATGATTGATCTACAGTTGTGGACCATTATGTAGTGTACGGTGCTCTTATCCTAGACTACTCATGTAGCAACATGAGAATGGAGGCACCTTATATGATGAGATCATATAGGACAGTGCTACGATTTATATGAATCTCTCACCAAGATCCGTTAGTTGAAGAGATTCATATATATCGACAAATGATGGCTGTATATAGGTTATCGGAATTATGAGTGTCTTACTGACTCCTTTAGGTTAGGTCGTGACTTTTGACATACCATGAGTGAGATCAATGTAGCATTCTCGATCAATACCTCCGTAGCTTGGAGTTGCGGTTTAGCTTGTGGCTGAGGAGGTTTGAACACAATAGAGGAATCCACTCATTCTTGCGAGAAGTAGATGAGTAGTTCTGTTCATGGTTGATTTGAGGTTTGGACAATTAAGAGCTCTCCTTCTTCCGTAAAGGAAAATAGAATATAATTGTTCATTAGAGAATCAACGGTGCTTAAAGGAAAAAATATAATTAGAGGGATATAATGGACATTATGACCCAGCTCTAATTATGAACTACCCGTGGAAGAGCATATCGTATATAATAGCTATATCGATGGACACTGAGATTTCATATTGTATAATACATATGCAGTTTTGAGAGTACAACCTCGAATTTTTAGTGGAATAACTCCGAGATTAATAATCATGAAATATTAATTAAAAAGTTTAATTAGTATTTTTGAAGTATTATTGGAGCTCAAAACTGTAGGTCCATTAGGTCCCTTTAGTAGCCCTTATGGTTAATGGTAACTAGAGTCACGGTTAATTAATTAGATAGTTCAATTAATTGTGTTACTTTCAATTAATTATGTTACGAAAGTAATACGATTTAATTAAATAATATGATTATTTAATTAATAAATTAATAATTAAATAAATATTAATAATTGAGAATTATTAATTATTTTAATTATTAAAAGGAGGTTGCAAGTTCAAACTATGACTAATACAAAATGATTAAAATAATAAAGATTATTTTAAGTCCTAGAGGTTAAAGGTTCAAATTTTAGTGGTGACCGATATTAAATAGGATTTAGAATCCTATTTGACCTGGTCAAACCTAAACCATAGAGTCCTGATATACATATGTAAATATATCAGGAAAACAAAACCTAAGCAATTACATGAAGAGAGTTTTAGAAAAGATTTTGATTATCGTATAACATGCGGAATTGAGTTTCAAAATTTTTTCTTATATTGAAAACCTTTTTCAATTAGAAACGAGTTCCTGTATATACGCAAAAAAAGACTTTAGGAACTACATACCTTTTTCTTGATTTTTCTTTTTTCAGATTCCTCGATTTACTACCAGATCTTTTGAGCTATGACCCGCAGTCTGATAACGTGTGTGTGGGCACGTCACGGCAAGAGATAGAGGTCATGTGAAAAGAACGCCGACCGAATCCTGCAAAAGAGGATAGAGTCATAAAAACTTTTTTTTTTTTTTTTTTTCTATTTTCTTCTCTCTTTGGTGGCCGAATTCTCTTTCTTTTTCACTTGTGTGTTAGGTTAGGTTTTTTCCTATCTATATAACACTTATATAGTAGTCCTTTAGGGTTTTAGTTTGACCAAGTCAAAATAGGATTCTAAATCCTATTTATTTTTAGTCTCCTTAAAGACTTGAATCTGTGACTTTTTGGACTATTAAAATAATCTAATTATTTTAATTCTTTTGTCCTAGTCATTATTTAATCACATGACCTCATATTTAATAAACAGAATTAATAATTAATAATTAATAATTTCTATTATTTTATTAAATATTTAATTAATTAAATAATCACATTATTTAATTATTCTCTTTTATTTAAATCACATTACTTTCGTAATACTATTAATTGGACCATCCAATTAATCTACCATGACCCTCGTTACCAACAACCATAAGGACTAGCAAGGGGACCTAATGGACTCACAGTTTTGAGCTCTAATAATACTTAGTAATATTAATTAAAATTAATATTTTACGATTATTAACCTCGGAGTTATTCTACTAAAAACCCGATGCTGCACTCTCAGAATTGTAGATGTATTTATACAATCTGAAATATTAGTGTCCATTGATATAGCTAATTGCATATAGTGTGATTCTCCACAAATAGTTCATAACTAGAGTTGGGTCATAAAGTCCGTTATACCCCTGTAGAAATATCATTTCCTTTAAGTACCATTGATTCTCTAATGAACAATTAAATCCTGTCTTCCTCACTGAAGAAGGAGAGCGTTCATAATCGTTCAAGCCCCGAATCAACCCTTAAGGGAATTGCTTATCTACTTCAATCAAGAAGGAGTGGATTCCACTATTGTGTTCAAACCTTCCCAGTCACAAGCCAAACCGCAACTCCAAAATACAGAGGTATTGGTCGAGATTTTCATCAACCTCACTCATGGTAAATCAAAAGCCACGATCCAACCTGAAGGAGTCGATAAGACACTCAGGATTAAGATCACCTATAAATAGCCATCGTTTATCGATTATATATAAATCTCATCTACTAACGGATCTTGGTGAGAGATTTAAATAAATCGTGGCCCAATCCTATATGATCTCATCATATAAGGTGCCTCCATTCTCATGTCAACTACATAAGCGGTCTAGGATAAGACCACCGTACTTTACAGAATAGACTGCAGCAGTAGATCAATCACAAACAAAGTACCCAGCTTTGTTCGCTCTCTACGGACTCTTTAGATTGCACGTCTCAAAATGAATCATCTCTGTATATGACCATCATATACTCATTATGAGATTACATATTGCAATCTAGGATGTTCTTGCACAATACGAATGTATTACTGAATATAAAACATTTATAAACTTAAATGATAATATGAATAATTCTTATTATTGTCTTTAACCATTTACAATTACAAGCTTTAGGGCATAAATCCCAATATTATAGACAAAAATAAAAAGGTGTGGCTAAGAGAGAAAAAAAAAGGATTTTTTCTTCTTCCTTTTGCAGGTGCGGCCGGCCAGGTAAAAAAGACAAGGTGTTGTCTTCTTCCTTTTTCAGAAATCTCCATCTCTGTATCTGTAACGTGCCTATACACGCGTTTGTTAGACCGCAGGTCATAGTTCAGAAGACTTGGTAGTGAATCGGATCTCTAAAGAAAGAAAAACAATTAGGTAAAATTGTAGTTTCAATTATAACATGCATGTATACAAAAACAAGATCCGTTTTGAAAATAGTTTTCTAAAAAAGGAAAAATTTTAAACCATTATTTTATTTTCTACTGCGCGTTTCATGAAAACCCATTATATTTTTCCTTCAATAAATACTCATGACAATACTTAATGTAATCATCAATGAAAGTTAGAAAGTATTTCTTTCCTCCTCTAGTAGGATTGCTATGTATATTACATACATCACTGTGTATTAATTGCAATAAAGTAGACGTTCTATCAATTTTAGGAAATGGTGTGTTAGTGATCTTGGTTTGTGCACATACTTTACATCTTCCATACATATCATTATTAAGCTTTGAAATCAAGTCTAAATTAGATATGTCACATAATCTTTTGGTTTGTGCAAATTGCAGTGCATGTTCTTGTTGTTGTTTGAAATATGTATCATATTGTTTACCCATTTATTGTTTGACTCTTTGTCTAATTTTACTATTAACTATTGTTTAATGATTTTCTTAAAATAATTTTCAGTTTATATTATTTTAACAATAATTTAAGTGTTTAAGATTAAAAAATATTTTAATGGTTTACAAAATATCCATGAATTTTTAAGAAAAAATCACAAAATTTTGAAAATATTGGGATATTTCGAAAATATTGGAAAATTTTATAGATATTTCGAATATGTCTAGATATTCTACAGGATATTGGATATTTATCTTTTTCGATATCGGTTATTCCAAAATACAGAAATAACGGTGGATATTTCGATATATCTTTCAATATTTAGTTCCTTGAAAAATAGTAGAGAGAGAAATTAAAAAGGATGAAAGAGATGATATAGATGAGAGAAATGAGTCAACTCAACCTTTTAGGAGTGAAGAGAGTTAAAATTGACAATTGGGGGCAACTAAGTAATCCCACTCAAATTGTAAGGGCCGTTTTGTCAAATCAGTGGCAAAATTTGACAAAAAAAATAAAAAATTTCAAGGATGAGTAGCTTTGAAATATTAAAAAAATTTAGGGCTAAAGGAGAAAGTTTCCTGAAAAAAAAAATCTGCAAAAAGAACCCGAGGATAAAACACTAATTTTTAAAGCATTGTTAGCTATTTACCACTGGAAAATTTAATAGAGAAAATAAAAATAAATAGAATATAAAATTCAACTAAAAAGTATTGATGATGAAGACAAAGCAAAGAAGCTGTGTTTAATAGGCTTGTGTCCTAATCCGATGACACGTTACTCCCTCAGCAAGAAAGCAATGAAGACCGCATAGGACGGGTTTCCATGTCTTAGGAGAAAGGAATTTTGATAAAGTCACGTACCGCCATCCCCTTCAAAGAACAACTTTCATTTATAACAGAGGCTACGGGAACTTTGATTCCAGAACACCAGTTTTTGAGGAAATAATGCAAACACTATCAGGATGATAATTTCAATGTGATTAGGGTGCACAGCTAAGACCACACTAGTTAAAAGAGTTGTTGGGCAAGCCGTAGAAGATAGGTTATTTGATGTGGTGGTTATGGCGGATATAACGAAAATCCCTGACATTAAAAATATTCAATCACAAATTGCTGATGAGCTAGGCTTGAAATTTTACGAGGAGAGTTTATTAGGAAGAGCTACTCGATTACATAACAGGTTTAAAAAAAAACAGAGAGAGTGATTGTAGTATTAGATAACATTTGGGTACAACTTGACCTGGAGGTTGTTGGAATTCCTTGCGGTGAAGAAATGAAGTGTCACACAAGAAGTAGAGTAGGATGGAAGAAATGTTAACAAGAGGTATGCAAATTATTGTTAACATCTTAGAGATATACATGTATTACGTGATGATATGGGTACTCAGAATGATTTCTTGGTTAATTTATTGTCTCCGGATGAAGCAAGAAACTTGTTTTGGAAGATTATGGCTGATTCAGCGAAGAAATCTAATTGGGACAGTATTACAGTTGAGATAGATAGTCCTGTATTGCGGTGACTTGCCTGTTGCAATTGCAACAATTGCAAATCCACTGAAAAATAAAAGTGTATCTGAAAAAGTGTATTCTGCCATAAAATTGAGTTATGATGTTTTGGAAACTATTTTGCTTTATAGTCTATACATTGCAAGTTGCAATAAATATATATTGATTACTTCTTAGGACATTGTATGGGTTTAGGTTTGCTTCAACATGTTTCTACAATAAAAGAAGGAAGGAATAGGTTGCACACGTTGATCAATAAGCTCAAAGCTTCATGTCTATTGGTCGAAGGTATGACAAACAAGCATGTTATATAAAATGCATGACATTGTTCATGTTGTTACCATGTCAATTGAATCTATAGATAACTTTTATGTTTAATATTTAAGATATGACGAACTTAAGAGAAATGTTGGAGGAGAAATTGCCGAAAGATTCAACTGCTATTTCATTGCCTTATAAATATGTCTATGTGCTTTCTGAAAGGTTAGGGTGTCCAGAACTCAAGTTACTTATTTTGGCTATAGAAGACACTTCTTTACAAGTTCCAAATCTTTTTTTTTTAGGGGATAAAAGAATTGAAAGTTTTATATTTGAATAAAATTGGTCACTGCCTGCATTGCATTGCGAGCTAACGAACCTTCAAACTTTATATTTAACCCAATATGTGCTGGGAGATATATCAGTTATCGGAGCACTAATGAGTGTAAAGAAATAAATAGTGAAAGACATAAGTATTTCAGCTAACTAACAAAGGTGTTTGTAGAAAATACAAAATTGTTCGACAAAAGTTCTTAAAGAACAATAGCAATTACACAGAAAAATATTGACTCTATTAATAGAGATTTTGAAGCTAGCTTTTTATTGAATAATCATCAGATAATACAACTCAGTATTTATACTAGCATATTAACAAATAACTGATTTGTAACAACCTCTAACAAACTTTCCTAGAATTAAGGACAGTCACTAGATTATCTACCTAGACTGCCAACTAGATAAACACAGCTACAATCACACGTGTTTTCTTCTATCTAACACTTTGTTAGATTGTTGATCATCACGTTGATCAAGTGGCTGAGAGGTTGGAACAATTTTAGCTAGTAAGGGGCAACAACTCTTAGTTGCACTTTGTTGAGAAGCTGTTTTCAAATGCTGAGAATTGAAGCTCTCATTAGTCAATTTGCAGCCTTGGTTAACATACCCCCGCAAATGAAACTGGGGAGAAACAACCATGTTAAGTTTGGTAAGAAGAAACAGAAACTAAGTGATAGGCAAAGCCTTAGTAAAGACATCAGCCTTTTGCAAAGTTGTTGGCACATATTGCACACAAAGTAACCCAGCTGCAATTTTCTCTCGAATGAAATACACATCCATTTCAATATGCTTAGTTTGATTGTGAAAAATAGGGTTTTGAGCTAAAGCACTAGCTCCTATGTTCTCACACCAAATGATAGGAGTATGAGAGATGCTAATGCCCAGTTTAGAAAAAAGAGATCTCAACCAAAGAACCTTAGCTACAGCCTGAGACAAAGCTCTATATTCAGCTTCATTGCTGGATTTGGAGACTACCTTTTGTTTCCTTGAATTCCAAGTGATCAAGTTAGGACCAAGGAATACACAACACCCAATTGTGGACCATCTATCATCCACACATGAAGCCCAATCTGCATCAGCATAGGACTCAACAGAAAGAGTATGAGTAGGCTGAAACAATAACCTTAAACCAGATGTACCCTTCAAGTATCTAAGTATCCGTTTGCATGCTTGTCAATGAACAACCGTGGGAGAGGCCAAAAACTGAATAAGGCGATTTACAGCAAAATTAATATCAGGCCGAGTGTAGATTAGAAATTGAAGTGCACCCACAACACTCCTATAAATAGTTGGTTGATCAAAAGGAGAACCAGAAAAGGCTGACAGTTTAACATTTGAACAAATGGGAGTAGAACAAGGTTTCGAGTTTAACATGCTGGTCTTGGCAAGGAGATCATGAATGTACTTGGTTTGTGTCAAATATATACCAGCTGAACTTTGAAAAGCCTCAAAACCAAGAAAATAATGAACCTCTCCTAATGATTTAAGAGAAAACTTTGAGTCCAAGACCTTGATAGTATGCTGAATAAGAAAGGGATCATTCCCTGTGATGAGGATATCATCCACATAGACTAAAACATAAATAATTGTGCTCCCAACCTTCTTTATAAACAGACAGACAACCGAGACAGAATTAACAAAATTTCAAGCAAGCAAATCACCTCTCAATTTGTGAAACCAAACTCTAGGAGCTCCATATATATATTAATTCATACTAATCTTTATTCAACTTACATACACGAGTAGGATGAGATACATCAACAAAACCACTAGGTTGCTCCATATATATTAATTCATACAAATTCCCAATTAGAAATGTATTTTTCACATCAACTTGTTGAATCTTCCAACCATAGGTAGCTGCTAATGTAAAAATGACCCTAATTGTGGAGGGTTTGGTTACAGGACTAAATGTATCAGTAAAGTCCACTCCAGAGGTTTGGTGAAACCCTTTTACAACTAACCTAGTCTTATATTTTGATAAGGAACAATTAGAATTATACTTCAAATGAAAAACCCACTTATGGCCTACAATATTGCAACCTGGTGGAGGATCTACAAGAGTCCAAGTCCTAGTTTTCATCAAAGCATTATATTCAGCAATCATTGATTGTTTCCAATTGGGATAAACTAGAGCAGCCTTCACTAAGTGAGGTTCACATGCTATAATAGGTGGACAATGTAACATCCCGGATTTCGGGTAAATTATTTTATATATGTGGAAAATAAATTTTACTATTTGAGGGGGTGTAAAGGTAATTAAATGTATGTTTATTTTATGGTTTCCAGTGGACCGGATTGAATAGTGAAAAATGAACGAAAAATGCAAAATTGGAAAACTGGACCAGAGAGCATCGCGACCTGGTCACCGCGACCACAGGTCGCGATGGCTCGCTCGCGGTGAAAAACGCAAAAGCTGGCAGTGAGTACCGCGACCAGTCACCGCGACCATAGGTCGCGATGGCTTGCTCGCGATGAAAATGGCAAAACCTGGCAGTGAGCAACGCGACCAGCCACCGCGACCACAGGTCGCGATGGACTGCTCGCGATGAAAGTGTCAAAAACGGGTAGAGAGCAACGCGACCATTCGCGCGACCAGAACGCGCTCGCGACGAAGGCGGTGCGCGCACTCCAGTGAGTGTCGCGACCTGGTGCCGCGACCACAGGTCGCGACGGCGGTCGCGATGGCGAAAAAAATATAAAAAAAAGAGAAGCTTCTCGCAGAAGCCAGAGAAAACAGAAACAGCAAGAGGAGAGAGAAACGACCGAGAAAAGAAAGAAAAGAGAAGAAAAAGAAGAAGAAGAAGAAGAAGAAGAAGAAGAAGAGGAAAGAAGAAGAAAAGGGAGAAAGTAAGTGTAGGAGAAAGAAAAAGGGAAGGAAAGACGAAATCGTAGAACCGCGATTCTCGAACGAAAAGACGGTACCGAGGTAGGTGTACGTTTGTTTTCGAAATCGTTACGCAAAGACTTTCGTTAGTGTTTTCATTTTCGTTTTCGATTTCGTTTCCGTGTTCGTTTTCGATTTCGTTCAAAGTTTTCGTTATCGATTTTCCGTAAGTAAAGTGTTTATTTTATATGTCTATTGTCGATTTTGGAATACTTTTTATTAGATCGCATCTTGATTTTCTTTCGATTTTGTCGATTTCGTAAATACTACATGATTTATATTTTGTACGATTATTGTTGATTTTGGACTGATTTGTGATAGATTGTATTTCAATTTCGTTTTCGAACATTTCGACTGTTGTGATTTGTGAAAAATATTATTCGCATGACTATTGTTCATGATTTGTACTATATTGTGATTATTGTGAAAATAGTTTATTGAAACGGCCCTGGGATACGTAGACATAGAAGTGGATATAGGAGGTTGGTATACCAGCTGGGTTTTATTGAGCAGTACTGCGCCGATAGTGATTGATCGATATTGATGATATTGATGTACCTCCTCTTGGATTCGTCCAGAGGCTGGGAGATACGTACCTCCTCGGGATTCGTCCCGGGGGTTGGCAGTTAATGTACCTTCCCAAGGATTCGTTCCTGGGATAGGGAGCTATGTACCTCTTTAGGTTCCGTACCCACGGTCCTAGAGTTGGGAGATACGTACCTCCTCAGGATTCGTCCTGGGGGTTGGGAGCTTGACCCATATTCCAGTCCGTATATGTTTAGTATTCTAGTGGGCCAAAATTGATTGGAATTGAAAAGTGTATTGAATGTTTTTATTGATCGAAAATTATATATTGACCTCATTATTGAAGTTCAAGTGCTTGAAATTATTATATACTCTGATTCTGCAATTTAATTGTTTTGAACATGATTTGAATTGATATATATATATATATATATATATATATATATATATATATATATATATTGTGAATTGTTATGAATAAAAGTTCTATATGTTTCCATATTGAGATTTTAGTACACCCACTAAGCTTTATGCTTAGCGCGTTAGTTTGTGTCTAACGCGTAGGTACCAGGAATCCGGACGAGGCGAAAGACTGAAGAACTGGAAGAATTGCAGACCGAGTCACAGGATTGTACAGTTGGGTAGCTATACTTTTGTTATGTATATATATTCTGAAAGCATGCATGTACAGGGGAATTGTAAATAAGTTTTGTAATATGTTTTTAATTAATTACATTATGCTTTTTGAATGTGATATATATATATATATATATATATATATATATATATATATAAAGTTTGAACTGTTTTATTTTATAAATTGTGATTAATAAGTCGCACTAAACGGCAGAGTGCGCAGTTGTTTGAAATTGATATTGAAGTGTTTGTGAAAATGTAATGTGAATTGAATTGTGTTAAAACAGGTTTTTGGAAAGTCCGAAAAACAAACGGTACTCTGCCGGATTTTCGTAAAAAGTTTAAAATGTTTTATGGGCTCACGCTGATTTTAAAATGAAAAATGAAGTTTTGAAAAGATGTGAAAGTCCGAGTAGCGCGCCCCGGATCGGTCCGGCCGGATCGGGTCGGGGGGTGCTACAGACAAGGAGTCTCACACAAGGCAGAATAAACTTTTGGCTTTAAGGAGCCTGTTTTAAATTGAGTGACCATAAAGTGAGTTATGTGTTGAACTGCAGATGTAGAAGACACATGATTGAGCTCAACAATGATATGAGGAGAGAAAGAATGAGACCTGGGTGAACCAGACAATGGAGACAAGGAAGCATTTTCGGGTTGAGGTAAAACAGTAGGTTGTGACAAAACAAACCTAGAACAGACAGCTGGAGAAAGAGTAGGGATAACATGAGAGTTTGATAAGGACATTACTGGACCCGAGGGATGTATAGAAGGAGGAATAGCTGAGGAGTTTGAAGGAAACATTGAAGAGTAGGGAAACTCAAACTCATGAAAAAGAACATTTCTAGATATAAAGACTTTACCATTTGCACTCAAACATTTGCAACCTTTATGATAGAGACTATAACCGATGAAAATGCACTTAGATGTGTGATGTCCAAATTTATGTTTAGCATAGAGTCTGAGGTACGAAAAACACGCACAACCAAAGGTCTTGAAGAAGGAATAATTTGGAGTTCTATGAAATCAACACTCAAACGGAGACTTTCCATTCAAGACCAAAGTAGGCAGATTATTGATCAACAAATTGGTAGTTAAAAACGCTTCAAACCAAAAGGCGAGAGGAAGGGATGCATGAGCTAATAAGGTAAGCCCAGTTTCAATAATGTGGTGATAACACTCAGCCACACCATTTTGTTGATAGGTATATAGACAGGAAAAACGATGAAAAACACCAATGGATTTCAGATATGAAGAAAAGGCTTGAAACTCCATACCCATGTCTGTTTGAAGAGTTTTGATTTTTGTGTTAAATTGTAATTCAACTTGCTTTTGAAAAGAGATAAAAACAGATAAAGCTTCAGACTTGAGAGTGATAGGAAACAACCATGAAAAACGAGTGTGACAATCAATAAAGACAATGTAATACTTGTGACCAGTTGATGAAAGCATAGGGGCTGGTCCCCAAATATCTGAATACACAAGTTCTAATGGAGCTTTAGACTAGAGGATTGAAAGGAAAGCTGATGCATCTTTCCATACCTGCAAGATTCACACACACTAAGTACATTTTCAGAACAAGAAAGTTGCAACTTGGTAAGAATTTGTTTCAAAACTTGATCACTTGGATGACCAAGCTTCGAGTGCCACAAGTGCACAGCATTACACTTTTTAACAGTAACATTACAATGCAAAGTATTAGTGGAAGAACAACTTTTAACAACAGAGTTTGAAAGAAAGGAATTACATCCATGCAAATAAGACTTAGAAGTAATGGCAGTAGTGTGATTAGAGGCAGGAATTAAAGGGTTAGAACGACCTCCACTCAGTGACAGCTGATACAAGCCATCTTTAAGGGTTTCTTGGAGCAATATTCTCTTGGAATCCTTGTCCTTAATAACATAACAATCACCCACAAACTCAGCAATGACATTGTTGTCATGTGTAAACCGAGATATGCTCAATAGATTTTTTACAATATGAGGAACATGCAGCATATTGTTCAACTTAATATGCACAATAGGTTTAGTATGAGAACAAACAATAGCAGTACCTATATGGCATATATCAATCTGGTATCCACTTCCTATAGCCAACTTTTCACTTCCAACATAAGGAGAATAAATAAAAAAATTACCTAAATCTGAGGTAACATGGCTGGATGCACCATTATCAGCATACCAAGAGGGATCAGCCACTATTTGGGGTGAGGCAATATATGTAGAGGTCTGATTGTAGTGTGCTTGATGCTGTTGAAAGTTGCTCAGATTATAGTTGTGTTGCACATTGTATGGAGCAAAACCATGCACAGAATCAGAACCAGCTTGAGTATAAACCTGCATAGCACATTGAGGAGGCTGAGATGCACCTTGATTGGTATTTCTATCATATCTATTATAACACTGTGTTGCTATATGACCAACCCTGCTACAAATTTGACAGGTAGGTCTGTTAGTGTTGGAATTATTCCATCTACCTCGACCTCTCTTCCCTCTATTATTGTAGTTTCGTCCACCACCATTAGTAGGACATCCTCTGTTATTAAACTTGGCATTGTTTCCAGAGTTGTTGTTGGCAGCAAAATTGGCAGATGGAGGAGCATCAATATGAGGAGTAGAGCTGAGATGTTCTATCCTCTGCTCATGAATTATTAACATATACTGTGCCACATGAAAACTAATGGAACTTTGTTGTGAAACAAGCACAACCACGGGGTCATATTCATGACCAAGTCCATTCAAGGCATGAATCAACAAGTCTCGACCTGAGACAACTTGTCCAGCTGACCTCAATTCATTAGCAAGGCCTTTGATTTTAAGTAGATACTCAGTAATAGAGCTAGAACCTTTATTCAAACCTTGAAGATATTGCTTTAACTGGAGAATTTTTGCCATCGATTGTTGAGAAAACATACTAGCAAGTATTCTCCAAGCTTCAAGAGATGTCATACACTCAGTGACTTCTCATATTAAACTTTCATTGATAGTAGACAATAACCAGTTCAACAAGAACTAATCATATCTCTTCCGGGTAGAAAACTCAGGATTGAGAGTTAATTCATTGTCTACACCATTAGAAGACGAAACTTCAACAAACTTACTTGGACAAGGTCGATCTCCTATGATGAAATCTTCCAGCTCAATTGCTCTAATGGTTGGCATCACCTAAGCTTTCCAGTATATGCAATTCTCTTGACTCAGTTTTATTAGAAGATTAAAGGTCATCACCTTCACAATCAATAGAGATTGAATCGAAGCTGGCAGGGAAGACATCATCGAATCTGATTTGTGGATAGTTGAACTCGACTCAGCAGCCATTGACATGAGCCAAAATGTGCTCTAATACCATATAAAGAAATAGAATAATGAAAGACCTAAGTATTTCAGCTAACTAACTAAGGTGTTTGTAGAAAATACAAAACTGATCGACAAAAGTTCTTAAAGAACAATAGCAACTACACAGAAAAATATTGACTCCATTAATGGAGATTTTGAAGCTAGCTTTTTATTGAATAATCATCAGTAATACAACTTAGTATTTATACTAGCATATTAACAAATAACTGATTTGTAACAACCTCTAACAAATTTTCCTAGAATTAAGGATAACCACTAGATTATCCACCTAGATTGCCCACTAGATAAACACAGCTAAAATTACATGTGTTATCTTCTATCTAACACTTTGTTAGATTGTTGATCATCACGTTGATCAAGTGGCTGAGAGGTTGGAACAATTTCAGCTAGTAAGGTGCAGCAGCTCTTAGTTGCACTTTGTTGAGAAGCTATCTTCAAGTGCTGAGAATTGGAGCTCTCATTAGTCAACTTGCAGCCTTGGTTAACAAAGAGAATATAAATTGTTTGCTTTGAGGGCTCTGATATTGAACAGTTGTCGGGAGAAATAAGACAATTGATTCAATTAAGGGTGTTAGATTTGACGAATTGTTTAAAACTAAAAGTGATCTTGCCGAATATCATATCATGCTTGACTCAGTTAGAGATGCTCAGCATGGGTAATAGTTTTGTCCAATTAGAGGTTGAAGGTAATGCTAGTCTTACTGAGTTGAAACAATTGTCTCGACTAACAAGTTTAGATTGTTGGGGTTTTTGCTCTAAAGATGTAATTTGTAAATTATTTTTATAAATAAATAAAAGAAAAGTTCAATTCATTCTTATTGTGTCATTTATATTATATAAACTTGTGCATCATAACATCCTAGATTGCCAGATGTAATCTTGTACTGTGTATATGAGTGTCATATACAGATGGATACAGTAAGAGATGTGCAATCTAAAGAGTCCATAGATAACAAATAAAGCTGAGTACTTTATTTGTAGTTAATATATAGTTGCGGTCCATTCTGTATTGTACGATGATTCTATCATAAATCATTCATATGGAGATATGGGAATGGAGGCACCTTGTATAATGTGATCATATAGGACTGGGCCATGATCTATATAAATCTCTCACCAAGATCCGTTTACCGATGAGATTCATATACATCAACTTACGATGGCTATATGTGGGTGATCTTAATCCTGAGTGTCTTATTGACTCCTTTAGGTTAGATCGTGATTTTTGATATACCATGGGTGAGGTCGGATGATTATTCCCAATCAATATTCTCCGTATGTTGGGATTGCGGTTTGGTTTGTGGCTGTGAAGGTTTGTACACAATAGTGGAATCCACTCCTTCTTGTGAGAAGTAGAGAGTAGTTCCCTTAAGGGTTGATTCGGGGCTTGAACAATATGAGCGCTCTCTTGATTTTGTGAGGAAACTGGATTTATTGTTTATTAGAGAATCAACAGTGCTTAAAGGATATATATAATTAGAAGGGTGTAACGAACATTATGATCCAGCTCTAATTATAAACCAAATCAATTGACGTTCAAAAAGTGTTTGTACGTAAAAAGAAAAAGAGAAAAGAAAAGTGACCGGAGAGATACATGATCTCTCCAAATTTTTTTTATTCAACCTCTTCATTGTTTCTGACAATGTGACGCGCCCACACGCAAGTTACCGGTGCCGGGATATAGCAAGGAAGACGTAGTGGTATAGACAAGGAGCTGCAGAAAAAAAAATATGAAGGAGCCTCCAACGGTGGTATGTTCCTTAATTTATTTTTGTTTTAATTGATTACAATTTTCTGTATGTTAAATAAATATATATGTGATATATATTATTTTTATTATTCCGAAAATATAGTTCCAAAGTTTTACTGGTCACAGATTGCTTTTGCAATCTGTATAAAAAATTTTAAATCCTAATTCCGCTGCATGACCAGTAGAACGGAAAAACGGTTCCTACAATTGATATCAGAGCCTCGTTATTTTCGGAACATGAAATTGTTTTCAATGCTCCTGATGTATGATTGTGTAGGCACATTTTTTTTTTATTTATTTGACTATATTATTTAAATTAAATTGTTTAATTTTAAACATGGTTGATTGTAAATTTTTATGGTGTTGTGGATTTAGATGTTACTGGGTTGTAAATAATTTATTTTATTTTTTTTCAGTTTTTATTTTTGTATTATTATTATTTTTTTAAATGTAATCAAAGATAAAGATACTGAAAATTGAAGAATAAGTTGTGATCGAAATTGGATCAATTGGCTGCGGACACAAGACGCAATTGATAGGCCACTGTGTACTGTATTTATGCATATTTTGGTGCGCAGTCATACATGCAAAAAAAAAAAAAAAAAAAAAAAACCAAAACATTTGGTGCTGGTGCGCAATGCACTGATGTTATAAAATAATTAAAAAAAAAAAAGCATGCTGGTTTAATGATATGCCACTGTACAACATTTCTGGAAGAATTGATGTCATGTGCACTATGTGCACATTTTGGTACAATTTTAAACCAATCAAATTGTATGTGCCGTGATGTCACGTGCACAAATTCTAGAGTTTGGCAAATCAGCAATTGTTCTGAATTCATGAGATGAATTGGAGAGTCCTGAAGAGACTAAAACACTATGAAGTTACAAAAAGACCAAGAAATGCCTTGGAGTTATTTTTGTAATTTAGTTTTTATTTTTTTTTAAGTTAAATAATCCACAACACTCGATCAACTCAAGTATGATTTATTATATGATAATTTAGCATTGTCATGCATATATATGTTATATAGATTTAAGTGTGCCTACATAAATAAATGTTGATATTGTCATACATGCATCATAGCATTTATATATTATTTGTTTTAATGATATTAAAATGGTAAATAATATATTTATAATTTGCTATGAAAAATGATTAGTTTTTAATAGTTAAAAACTTGGTAATTCTCTTAATATTAATCTTGTTATTAAAGTGTTTAATAAATTTAGATTAATATGGTCATTTATTAAAATTAGGTTTAATATGATTAATAACCTAATAAATAAATGAAGCAAATAATGCGTTAGAGTTTTAAATAGTTAAAACTTGGTAAACACCAAATTAATAATCTAACTTTAGTAAAACGTTTACTTAAATTTAGATTATTCACTTATAGATTTTTAAGTGTTAAAAAACATAATTATTTAGAATATGATTTTAATAATAAATTAGTTAATGCCCTAGATAACTTGATTAAAATTAGCCGTTTGATCCTGTAGAGTCTAGGTGCATTAACGAATAGAAAACCCTATGTTTTAAAATAGTGAGTGGGAGAGGGATATATGACATATATATCTCGCACTCTCCATCGTTAGTTCAACATCGTGAGATCCGAGTGAGGCCTCGTGACGGCTTTGCTTTCGTCCTCCCTAAAGAGGGTTTCCACAAAGGTCAATATAAAGGTTGACTTTCTAACGGTTAGGATTTCTGGGGGTATTTCAAGTTTGACCAACCCTAAGGCGGCACTCTTGAGTTAAGCCCATAAGATTTGAAATGATGGGTTACACTTACAAGGTTTAGATTAAATGTGGTTAATCGAAAACCTAACTGAATAAACGATGGTTGAATAATATGGAATAAAAGTTATTCTAGAATATTATTTGATTGAGAATGTCTCGGTCTTGACCGATCCTAAGGCGGCACTTCTTTGTGGTATGTTAGATTATCGTGGCATAGTAACTGTTTTTATTTGGCTAGATCTAGTTCGTTAAACATGTACACGCATCATGTTTAAAATTATGCCAAAACATTAGCACTTGTTTTTAATATATGACTGAATGGATGTTTATTTATTTTTCAGCAATAATGTCTTCTGCCTTATTACAAATACTTATACTCGACAAATTAATTGGTGATAACTATACAAAGTGGAAACTTAACATAAACGCGTTTTTGGTCACCAAAGACCTTAATTTTGTGCTTACTGAGGAATGTCCTTCACAGCCTGCTGCCAATGCCCCACAAAGAGTTCGTGAGGCATACCAGAGATGAGTCTTATCAGATGAGAAAGCCCGTTCATATCTGTTAGCTTTTATGACAAAAGTGCTTGTTACGAAGCACGAAGCAATGACTACAACATTCGAAATTATGGAGTTATTGCAAGATATGTTCGGGCAACCCTCTGAGCAAAAGCATCATGAAGCTGTTCGTGCCGCTATGCTCGCTCGCATGAAGGAAGGCACATCTGTTCGGGAACATGTCCTGATTATGATGTCCTACTTCAACACGGCAGAAATCAATGGCAGCGTTATAGATGAACCTAGCTAAGTGGGCATCATACTGACAACTCTTCCAAAGAGTTTTGATCAGTTTAAGAACAACTATGAGATAAACAAGTTGCAGTTCAGTCTCACTCAGTTGCTCAATGAGCTCACCACCTTCGAGACCTTGAATAAGGACAGTAAGGTGAGGACCGGTGAGGTAAATGTTGTCGAACCATCTTCCTCCTCTAGAAATAAGAAGAGGAAGAGGTCTGCTGGGAAGGCTAAAGGTAAGCCCAAGCCCAAGAAAGCCCAAGGCAAAAAGAATGGCACCTCCACCGACCAAAACAAGGGAAAATATTTCCTTTGTAACAAGGTCGGGCACTAGAAGAGGAACTGTCCTTAGTACTTGGAGGAGGTAGCCAAGAAGAAGAAGCAGAAAGGTAAATATGATTTACTAGTTCTTAAATCTTGTTTAGTGGAAGATGATTCTTCACCTTGGATAGTTGATTCGGGGGCACTAACCATGTTTGTTCTTTTTTGCAGTGGACTGATTCTTGGACACAACTAAAGGAGGGAGCTTTCTTGATGTGTGTGGGGTCGGGAGATGTCGTGTCGACTCAAGCAGTGGGTTCAATAAAATTGAATTTTTGTAATAATACTATATTTTTACTTTTGAATAATGTTTATTATATTGTCGTATTTACACGAAATTTAATTTCTGTTTCAAAATTGTTAGAACAATTATATTCTGTTTCATTTGATAATAAATATGTTATTATTTCAAAGAATGGTCTGAATATTTGTTCAGGAATTAATGAAAATAATTTGTATGTGTTAAGGCCGTTAATATATACAACACTGCTCAACACTGAATTGTTTAAGGTTGAAAAACCTAAAACCAAACGACATAAGATTTCTCCAGATGATGACACGTATCTCTGGCATATAAGGCTTGGTCATATTAACCTTGACCGGATAGACAGACTAGTAAAAAGGGGACCTTTAAGCGAGTTAAATGTTGGTCATATTAACCTGTCTATGAATCCTGTTTAGAAGGTAAGATGACTAAGAGACCTTTGATTGGAAAAGGCCTTAGTGTAACATCCCTAATTTCAAATAAATATAAAAAGTATGGTTGAATTAATTTTGAGTATGTGGATATAATATTTATGATTTGAGGGGTGGATATAATATTTTTAAAGTTTCCAGGTGGACCAGATGGAGCGGTCCAGAAATAATGCATGAAAGAGAAGGAAAAAGTTGGCAGTGAGTACCGCGACCAGGGATCGCGCTGAGCAGTTCGCAGTGAAAATGTGGATTTTGGGCACTGAGCAACGGGACCAACATCGCGACCAGGCACCGCGATGGTTGATCGCGATGAAAGCGGTGAAATCACTCCAGTGAGCAACTCGACCAGGTGGCGCGACCACAGGCCGCAATGATCGAAATTTTATAAAAAAAATAAGTAGGCGGTGGAAGCTTCAAGAAGAAGCAATCCAGAAAACAGAAAAGGGAAAGAGAGAGAACGGGAGAACAAAGAAAGAAAAGAAAGAAGAGGAGAGAGAAAGGAAGAGAAAAGAAGAAGAAGAAGAAGAAGAAGAAGAAGAAGAGAAGAAGAAGAAGAGAAAAAGGAAGAAGAAAGAAAGAAAGAAAAGGAAAAAGAGGAGGGAGAAGGAAAAAGGAAAAACAGGAAATCCAGAAAGGAAACAGTCGGAAAAACGGTATTCAGGTTGGTGCACACACAAATAGTTTTGATTGAATCTATTGTGAATAATTCTTGAAATTGATTTTTAAATTCTAGAAACGTAAATTATAATGAGTTTAATGATTTTAATTTATGACTTATATTATGATTACGTTCTGTTTTCTGTTATTTGATATGTTTTTGAATATCTTGTTTTACAAATGTTGATGGATATTGATTTTAGATTGATTGAGAGAATTTTTGGTTATATGAAATTTATCTGAAGATTGAATAATTTGCAATATCTGTAAACTCTGAATTTTGATTTTATGGCCCTGATATATGTATAGGGGGAAATATGGATATAGGAGATTGACATGTCAATTTGGTACATTTAGTAGTACTGCACCGATATTCCTGATGATTATGATGATGATTCTACGGATACCATTTCATTTGAAATGGGAAACTGACTGTGAGAAATACGGATACCATTTCATTTTGAAATGGGAAACCGACTGTGAGAAATACGGATACCATTTCATTCTGAAATGGGAAAACCGACTATTTATATAGGGATACTATTTCATTTTGAGATGGGAAACCCGACTGTAAAACCCGTAATCCAATTCTGTAAACCCTGTAATGTGTATCAGAGGCCCAAATAAGAACTGAAAGTTAGAAAATGATGTGGAATTAAAGAAATGTTATTGAGATTGAATCCTAGAAACATTTGAACTTTAGTTAATGAGCCTAATTTCAGTATTGGATATTTAAATTGTTACTTTATAATATTTTTGAAATTTAGTTTTATTGTTTTATATTACATTGAAATTTATTTTAGTGTACACCCACTAAGCGATATGCTTAGCGCGTTGATTTTTATCACGTGTAGGTAACAAGGATACAGAGGAAGATAAAGATTGAAGAGGTGATAGCTGCAGAGGAGAATTCAGAGTCACATAGCTTAGGTAGTTATATAGTTTTGTATATTATATTCTGTTACGCATGCATATACAGAAGTTTGTAAATTGTAAAAGTGTGATATACTGGTTTGTAAATAATTGTTTTATAGTTTATGTTTTCATTTTCAAAGGTTTGTAAATATTGAATTATGAATTGTTTTGTTTGAAAATGTTTGGGAAGTCACACTATACGGTAGAGTGCGCACATGTTTGAAAAAGTGATTTTGAAGTGTTGAAATTATATTGTTTGAACTTTTGTTGAAAGCAGGTTTTTGGGAAATCAGAAAAATAGAGGAAACTCTGGCAAAATTTTTCAAAACAATTTTTGAATGGGCTCACAAAGAAAGGGTTTTTAAATTATAAATTATTTGATTTTCAAATTATAAACAGAATTAAGAAAAGTTTTGAAAACCCGGTAGCGTTCCCTGGGTCGGTCCAGGCAGGTCGGGTCAGGGGGTGTTACACTTAGAGCTAAAGAGCCACTGGAGCTTATACATACTGATGTCTGCGGACCGATGAATGTTAAAGCCATGGGTGGTTATGAGTATTATGTCACCTTTATAGATGACTACTTTAAATACGGATATGTCTACCTGATGCAACGTAAGTCGAAAACTTTTGAAAAGTTCAACTTCTGAAGTTGAGAATCAGTTAGGTAAGATTATAAAGTCTCTACGATCGGATCGTGGGGGTGAGTACCTTAACCAAGAGTTTAAAGACTTTATGGTCGAGCATAGGATAGTATCCCAACTCATAGCTCCGGGTACACCTCAGCAAAATGGTGTAGCGGAGAGGAGAAATAGAACCCTAATGGAAATGATGAGATCTATGATTAGTTTCTCATCATTACCAAATTCCTTCTGGGGATATGCGTTACAAACAGCGGTATACATTTTGAATGTAGTGCCATCCAAATCTGCTCCTAAGACTCCCCTAGAATTGTGGAATGGTCGTAAAGTCAGTTTGCGACATTTTCGCATATGGGGGTGTCCAGCACACGTGTTGAAGAATAGAAGTGGAAAGCTAGACTCCAAGTCTGCAGTCTTCTTGTTTGTAGGATACTCCAAGGAGACCAGAGGCGGACACTTCTATAGTCCTGAAGATAACAAAATGTTTGTATCGACAAATGCAACGTTTCTTGAGGACAACTATATTAGTGACCATAAGCCTCGATCCAAGATTATGTTAAATGAACTGGAGCCTGGTGAGATCAGTACTCCATCAATAAGAGTTGTTGATCCACAAACATCTGAGAGTCAGATGATTCCTGATCGGGATACACTACCACCTAGACGGAGTGGGAGGGTTGTGATACAACCTGAACGCTATTTAGGTATAGGTGAGGGACAAGGTGTTGTCTCTGCTGATAGTGTGGATGACCCATTGTTATTTAAGAATGCAATAGAAGATCCTGATAAAGAGGAATGGCTCAAAGCCATGAATCTCGAGATGGAGTCTATGTACTCCAACTCAGTCTGGGATCTTGTAGACTTACCGGATGGGATAAAACCCATTGGGTGTAAGTGGATCTATAAGAAAAAGAGAGGAGTAGACGGGAAGGTAGAGACCTTCAAAGCAGGGCTAGTGGCTAAGGGTTATACCCAAAAGGAGGGGGTCTATTATGAAGAGACCTTCTCGCCAATTGCCATGTTAAAGTCTATTCGGATTCTCTTATCCATTGCTGCCTATTTTGATTATGAAATTTGGCAAATGGACGTTAAGACTGCATTCTTGAATGGCAATCTTGACAAGATCATCTATATGATGCAACCATAGGGATTCCTGTCCCTAGATCAAGAGCAAAACGTTTGCAAGCTGCAAATGTCTATTTATGGACTTAAGCAAGCATCTAGATCTTGGAACATAAGGTTTGGTGATGTGATCAAAACCTATGGCTTCGAGCAAAATGTTAATGAGCCTTGTGTATACAAGCGCATCATTGACAAAAAGATAGTTTTCTTAGTCCTATACATAGACAACATTCTACTCATTGGGAATGATGTGGGAGTGTTGTCTGATGTTAAGGGCTGGCTGGCTAGCCAATTCCAAATTAAAGATTTGGGAAAGACGAGTTATGTTCTAGGTATCCAACTTATAAAGGATCGTAAGAACAAACTCATGGCACTATCTCAGGCATCGTATATCGACAAGATTCTTGTTCAATTTTCGATGTAGAACTCCAAGAAAGGTAATTTACCTTCTAGGCATGGAGTTCACTTGCATAAGGAACAATGTCCTAAGATACCTCAAGATATTGAGGATATGAGACGTGTGCCCTATGTATCTACAGTAGGAAGTCTCATGTATGCTATGATATGCACGAGACCGGACATCTGCTATGCAGTGGGAGTAGTCAGTAGATACCAGTCCAACCCGGGATTAGATCATTGGGTTGCTGTCAAGACCATTCTCAAGTATCTTCGAAGAACGAGAAACTATATGCTCGTGTATTCCGGACAGGATTTGATCCCGTTAGGATACATGGATTCTGATTTTTAGTCAGACATAGATTCTAGGAAATCTACGTCTGGATCAGTTTTCACCCTGGGTGGTGGAGCTTGTAACATTCCGAATTTCGGATAAATAATTTTGAATATGTGGATATAAAATTTTTGTGAGTTGAGGGGTGTAAATGTAATTAAATGTATGTTTATTTTTATGGTTTTCAGGTGGACCAGATGGAACGGTCCAGAAATGATGAATGAAAAGTGAAAAACTGGGACAGTGAGTACCGCGACCACAGGTCGCGACAAGCTGCTCGCGATGAAAAAAATAAAATTCGGGCAGTGAGCATGGCGACCACCAGCGCGACCAGAGGACCGCGAGATGTGCTCGCAATGAAGGCGGTAAAGTTGCTCCAGTGAGCAACGCGACCTGGTGGCGCGACCACAGGTCGCGACGACGGTCGTGATGATCGAAATAATATAAAAAAAAGTTAGCTTCTCAAAGAAGCCAACGAAACAGAAGAGAAAAGAGAGAGGGCAGAGACCGAAGGAAGAAGAAAAAGAAAAGAAAAGAAGAAGAAGAAGAGGAAGAAAATGAGAGAAAGAAAAGAAGAAAAAGAGAAAGAAGAAAAGAAGAAGAAGAGAAGGGAAAGAAGAAGAAAAGAGAAGGAAGAAAAAGGTGAAGAGAAAGGAAAGATGAGGAAGAAAGGAAAGAAAAAAAAAATCCAGAAGGAAAAGGCGGAGAACCGGTAAAACGGTATCCAGGTTGGTGTACACGCGTTTCTGAACTTATTTTGATAAATATTTTGATTTAGTACGTTTGGAGCTATAGTTCTGGATTGTATATATATTCGTATGAATTGGTTTATATACTCGTATTTCATATTTGAATATTGTTGGACTTTTTGTGTGATATTCTGTTATTATGGAAAGTTGAATAAAAACGTATGTTTTCAAAACCCGCTTGATAATTATTGTTTGATTTTCCTATTTATGGATTGTGATTTAAAATGATAAATTCTGAAACCAAAGAAGTAATTTGTTATGAGTTTTAACGGCCCTGATATATGTATAGGGATATAGGGATATAGAAGATTGACATGTCAATTGGGTGAATTTATGGCAGTACTGCACCGTTATGTATGATGTCTCTGATTGTGGCTTATACGGATACCATTTCCTCGTGAAATGGGAAACCGACTGTTTACTACGGATACCATTTCCTCGTGAAATGGGAAATCGACTGTGAAAATATCCGGATACCATTTCCTCGTGAAATGGGAAACCGACTGTTTATATAGCGGGATACCATTTCATATGAGATGGGAAACCCGACTGAAAAACCCGTAATCCAGTCCTGTACACCCTGTTATGTGTATCACGGGCCAGATTGAGAATGTGATGGAAAATAAAGAATAATATTGAACTGAATTCCAGAAATTTTGAAATACTGTATGTTTACCTAGTTTCAGTACTTGAAAACGTTTGTTATATATATTTATCTTTCTGAAAATTCTGTTTTTAAGCTTTATTGTTTATTTATATTTTGAATTTCTGAATTTACGATATACTGTTTTATATATACTGTTTTATATTATATTACCATTTATTTTAAGTGTACACCCACTAAGCAGTAGTGCTTAACGCGTTAGTTTTGTTTCTAACGCGTAGGTAAGAAAGATACCGAGAATGGAAAAGACTGAAGAGGCACCAGCTGCAGAGGAGAGTTCAGAGTCATACTCACCATCTTTTGGGGTAGTTAATTATATAGATATTTCTGTATAATGTAATTAGATATGCATGCATATACAGAGAATATGTAATTATGTTGTAATTAATTATTTTATGTTTTCTGTTTTGCATTTTTGAAGGATTATAGTTAATGAATTGTTTTATAAACTGTTTGAAAGTCGCACTAAACGGCAGAGTGCGCATTTGAATGAAATAAGATTTGAAGTGTTGTGGATTTTATGTGATTTGTGTTTTATTTGAAAACAGGTTTTGGGAAATCAGAAAAATAGAGAAAACTCTGCCGAAATTTTTAAAAATTGTAATTTCAATGGGCTCACTAGAAAAATGTTTTTAAATTATAAACTATGTGGTTTTTCAATGGTTTGAACATTTATTTGATGGGCTCACGATGGTTTGAAAATTTATGAAGTGAATTGAGAAAGTTTTGAAAATCCGGTAACACTCCCTGGGTCGATCCAGTCGGGTCGGGTCAGGGGGTGTTACAGAGCCATTGTGTGGAGAAGTATTAAGCTATCTTGCATTGCTGACTCTACTATGGAAGCCGAATATGTAGCTGCTTGTGAAGCTGCTAAAGATGCTGTTTGGCTCCGCAAGTTCTTGAGTGATCTGGAAGTTGTTCTAGATATGGATAGGCCTATCACACTTTATTGTGTTAACAGTGGTGTTGTGACTAATTCCAAAGAACCAAGAAGCCATAAAAGAGGGAAGCATATAGAGAGAAAGTATCATCTTATTAGAGAGATAGTGCATAGAGGAGATGTGATCGTCACCAAGATAGCCTAACAAGACAATCATGCTGATCCATTTACGAAGCCCTTACCGGTTAATGTATTCATAGGTCACCTAGAAGGTTTAGGGTTACGTCTTATGCCTCACATGCTTTAGTGCAAGTGAGAGATTTTTGGGGCTTTTGCCCTAAAGACGTAATTTGTAAATTATTTTTATAAATAAATAAAAGAAAAGTTCAATTCATTCTTATTGTGTCATTTATATTATATAAACTTGTGCATTATAACATCCTAGATTGCCAGATGTAATCATGTGCTGTGTATATGAGTGTCATATACAGATGGATACAGTAAGAGATGTGTAATCTAAAGAGTCCATAGATAACAAATAAAGCTGGGTACTTTAGTTGTAGTTAATATATAGCTGCGGTCAATTCTGTATTGTACGATGATTCTATCTTAAATCATTCATATGGAGATATGGGAATGGAGACACCTTGTATGATGTGATCATATAAAACTAGGCCATGATCTATAGAAATCTCTCACCAAGATCCGTTTACCAATGAGATTCATATACATCAACTTACGATAGCTATATGTGAGTGATCTTAATCCTGAGTGTCTTATCGACTCCTTCAGGTTAGATCGTGATTTTTTATATACCATGGATGAGGTCAGATGATTATTCCTAATAAATATTCTCCATATGTTGGGATTGCGGTTTGACTTGTGGCTGGGAAGGTTTGTACACAGTAGTGGAATCCACTCCTTCTTGTGAGAAGTAGAGAGTAGTTCCCTTAAGGGTTGTGTAACATCCCGGATTTCGGGTGATGAATTTCTGATATATGTGAAATATGTGAAAATAAAGTGCATTGAATGTTTTTATTGATCGAAAATTATATATTGACCTCATTACTGAAGTTCAAGTGCTTGAAATTATTATATACTTTGATTCTGAAATTTAATTGTTTTAAACATGATTTGAATTGACATATATATATTGTGATTTATTTATTATTAAAAGTTATATATGTTTCCATATTGAGATTTAGTACACCCACTAAGCTTTATGCTTAGCGCGTTAGTTTTTGTGTCTAACGCGTAGGTACCAAGAATCCGGACGAAGGTAAAGACTGAAGAACTGGAAGAATTGCAGACCGAGTCACAGGATTGTACAGTTGGGTAGCGATATTTTTGTTATGTATATATATTCTAAAAGCATGCATATACAGGGAATTGTAAATATGTTTTGTAATATGTTTTTAATTAATTACTTTACGATTTCTAAAGGTCTGTATATATATGAAAGTTGGAACTGTTTTATTTTATAAATTGTGATTGATAAGTCGCACTAAACGGCAGAGTGCGCAATTGTTTGAAATTGCTATTGAAGTGTTATTGAGAATTGTTTTTGAATTGAATTGTGTTAAAACAGGTTTTTGGAAAGTCCGAAAAACAAACGGTACTCTGCCGGATTTTTGTAAAAAGTTTAATTATTGTTATGGGCTCACTTGAAAAGGATTTCTAAACTGTTTTATGGGCTCACAATAATTTTGAAATGTAAAATGAAGTTTTGAAAAGAATTTGAAAGTCCGAGTAGCGCGCCCCGGGGTCGGTCCGGCCGGATCGGGTCGGGGGGTGCTACAGGTTGATTCGGGGCTTGAACAATATGAGTGCTTCCTGATTCCGTGAGGAAACTGGATTTATTGTTCATCAGAGAATCAACGGTGCTTAAAGGATATATGTAATTAGAGGGGTGTAACGGACATTATGACTCAGCTCTAATTATGAACTACTGTGGAGGGTCACACTATATGTAATAGCTATATCGATAGACATTGCGTGATATCGTTGAATGTAAAAGCGTCTGCAGTTGAGAGAATGCAGCTTCGGGTTTTTAGTGGAACAACACCGGAGTTGATAATCAAGGAATATTAATTAAAAAGTTTAATTAATGATTCTGAGGATTATCGGAGCTCAAAATACTGTGGGTCCATTAGGTCCCCTTGCTGGCCCGATCCATTTAGCTAACAAGGGTCACGTATAATTAATTGGATGATCCAATTAATAGTATTGCAAAAGTGACACGTGTCAGGAGTTAATTGAGTAATGTGATTATTCAATTAATTAAATAATGGCAATTATAACAATTAAATAATGAGATTATTTAATTATATAATTAGTCATAAGAGAATGGTATAGTTGATATTTTATTTTGAATAGTGAGATAATAGGATTATCTCATTTATTAAATAAAATAAAATAAATTTGAATTTAAAAAGTTTAAATTCAAAAGTTACTAATAATATTAATATTTTATTTTAAATAGAGAGATAATATGATTATCCCATTTATTAAATAAAATAAAATAAATAATTATTATTTGAATTTAAAAAGTTTAAATTTAAAAATTACTGATAAATTATTAAAAAGAGTTTTTATTAATATGGTAACTTAAATATATATATATATATATATATATATATATATATATATTAAAAAGAGTTTTTAATATAACAGACGACTGAACCAAATCAATTGACGTTCAAAAAGTGTTTGTACGTAAAAAGAAAAAGTGACCGGAGAGATACAGGATCTCTCCAACTGTTTTTTATTCAACCTCTTCATTGTTCCTGACAACGTGACGCACCCATATGCAAGTTACCGGTGCCGGGATATAGTAAGGAAAACGTATTGGTACAGACAAGGGGCTGCAGAAAAAAAAAATACGAAGGAGCCTCCAATGGTGGTATATTCCTTAATTTATTTTTCTTTTAATTGATTACAATTTTCTGTTTGTAAAATAAATAAATATATATATATATATATATGTGTGTGTGTGTGATATATATTATTTTTATTATTCCGGAAATATAGTTCCAAAGTTTTACTGGTCACAAATTGCTTTTTCAATTTGTATAAAAATTTTTAAATCTTAATTCCGCTGCGTGACCAGTAGAACGGAAAAACGGTTCCTACATAGACATACATGTTCTTAATGCCCAAATTATGCCACAAGACTTATTGACTTTTGAGAAGTTGGAGATAGATAATATATTTATCGGAAATGTGTAGGAGTGATCCGATAATTTTGAATCCTTAAGGATGTTGAAACTGAAATTGAATAAAAGCATTTATTTGGGAATGCAATGGAATTAAGACTCTGTTGAATACAACTGAAGGTCTTTGTTTAGATGAATTAAAGGGCTTCAAGAATGTTGTTTATCAACTTAATGGGGAGGTTTCCTACAGTTGAAGCATCTTCATGTACAAAATGCTCTTGATATTCAGTATATCATTAACTCGATTGGATGGGGTCAATGCAATGTTTTTCCCAAGCAATAGTTCTTGTTTCCTCACAATTTGATTAACTTAGAGAAGATATGTCGTAGCCAACTTGCAACTATTTCTTTCAACGAATTAAGAATAATTAAAATTCGAAAATGTGATAAGACTGAAGAATCTCTTCGCAGTTTCCATGGCCAAAAACCTTTCGCAACTTCAAGAAATTGAAGTGACTGATTGTAAGAAGCAATAAGAGATTATTTTTAAGGAAAGCAAAGAACAAGTCTGCCAAAATGAAGGGATTGGTGAATTTAACTTCACTCAACTGCACACACAGAGACTACAATGCCTACCCCAGCTCACAAGTTTTAGCTTTGGTGCATTCAAGCTTGATAATGAATCTCAAGAAATCCTTGCTGATAATGAGCCAGGCGGTTTCATGCTTGCTTTCAATCAAAATGTATGTATCTTCTTCTTCTTTTGGTTCTTTGCATGGTAAGTAATTATAGTCCTTTTTATATATAATCATTAAAATAAAAAAAACTCGTATTTGCATGTTGCGCTTCCGCACTTGGAGAACTTGGAACTGTCTTCAATTAACGTTGAATGCAGATGGCTGGATCAACTTCCAGCAATATCTTCTTTTCAAATTTTAACAAGCTTGACTTTGGAGGAGTGCGGTGGAAATATGAAGTTAAAAGTCTTGTGTTACGACAAAAGCTTGAGATACAGAACTGTAAGTCGATTGAAGGAATAACAGCACTGAAGAATTAAGAGGAGAAGAAAACATAATTGAGATGGTTTTGCCTAAACTTTCCAATCTCCAGCTCAAAGGTCTTCCCAATCTCACACAATTTGGCTTTGGAAATTCAGTTAAATTCCCCTCATTAACTCAACTATCTATCGTGGATTGTCCAAAGTTGAAGACATTCTTATCTGTCTATACATCTGCGGAAATAAAACAGACAAAAGAAGTGGAAAATATCAACTGCCAAGATGACATTCCTCCTTTGTTTGATCAAAAGGTAAGTCTGTTCCTCATCTAGCTTCCGTTTGACTCAAGTTGAGCTGGTTAAACAGCAACTTCTAGTGCATGCAGGTTGTATTATCCACACTAGCATCCTTGAACCTGTCCTTAATTGGTATCCAAACCATATGGCGCCAGCCAAGTTCAGCAAATGTCTTCATGCTTCTGGAAGTTAACAAAAATTATCATAAATGGCTACGATACTTTAAAATATGTATTTCATCTTATGGTTGAAAGTTTCATCCAACTTGATGTCTTTGAGATTTTCAATTGTAAGTTCATGGAAGAGGTAATAATCATAGAAGGAGAGAGAGCAAGCAACACTATCTTCCCTAAATTGTTCCGTCTGTACCTTGAACACCTCCAAGAACTCACAAGCTTTTGCAAATTCGTAAGAAATTCAATTGAACTGCCCTACTTGGTTGATGACTATTCATAGCTTTTATGCGCCAAATTTCACTAAGCCCAAATAGGCCCAAAGGCGCTAAAGAACCCAACAGGCCCAAACAAATCAATGAAGCCCATGCGAGCCAGAACGAAACAGTAAGGCCCAGACGAGTAAAAGAAGCTAACGAGTCATGATAGAAACAGATGGGCCCCCACTCCAACGTGCCAAAAGGAGAAAGCTTTACGCGAGCCACTATTTCGGAAGTACTTGAAGCAATCAAACACTCTCCCTCATCAAACAAGACCGCCTGTAGGTGGCATTATACCCAGCCCGTGCAAACTATCAGCTCGAAACACCAATCAATGTAGGAATTCCCAGAATAAAAGGATTCGATTTAAGTCAACTAAGCAGAGTCCATATCAATCTCAAACTCCTTAATTTCGGCAATTGTATTTCAATTAAACCGCAATTCTTAAGGATATAATTTAGTCCCTAATTTATGTAATTAGATTTCATGTAAAACAAGATAACTCCAATCCCTTCACAATATAAAAGGGACAGAACATCTCTCTTGAGAGGGTTATAAAATCTCCCAGAAAGACATACATATAAGCGAGCTCTTTGCATACTCTCTATGAGCTCGCCCGAAATACGAAGAACAGTAGGTGTAAGCATTTCTTATAAGCCGAATCACTTTAAAAATAGCTTGTCTCGATCCCTTTTTATTCATTTTCACCCTCCAAATTACTGTTAATTACTACTAACTCTGTTGACCAGATTTACGTCAACATTTTAGTACTAGAAGGAGGGCCCTGTTTAAGGATTCGAACCTCTACTTCTGGTAAGAAACGACACTCTTAACTTTGTCCTTTTTATTTTTTCAGGTAAAACGTTCCAAACCAATAGTGAAAGGCGTTGAAACCCACTCCATAACCGTAAAGAGTAGGGATATACCCTCAGTTGGAGGGCTCTCGAAGGATTTTCAGCAACCTCCAGCCCTGCCAGCCGTATTAAACGCACTGGTGGAGCCAAGCACAACAATCACGGCTGCCGCCCCGATGGTTCAACCACCAACCGCAAACCTGCCAGCTTGCCAACTCCACCCCTAGATGGAGCTTCAAAGCCACAATCAGGCTGGCCCGTCTGGGCCTCCAGGCCTTAACAAATGGATATAGAGACAGGCCGAATTAGAAAGAATGGTGGCAGAGATGTCCTGCGGCTATCATCGCTTGTTGTAGAATCAACCTCCACGCGAGCAGATCGTGGAGAGTACCTCACCACCACGTCTCGGTGGAAACGACACGAACCATCCTGCCTATCACGTCAACAGGCAGGACTCCTAGCGAAACGACGCCCAACAAGGCGGAATCTCTTTTCACTCAGCCAACGCGGCCAGGCGAGCTAGAGCTGGACGTAGTGAACAACGGGAAGAGCCTCCTCACATCGGGCCCAAAATTCATGTAAACGCCAGAGGCAAAAGGTACGTAGAATTTAACAGGGATAGTCGAGGCGCCCCAGCACACAATGTATCCCAATGACCTAGGCAACACCCAGAAGTACAGGACCAGTAACCTAGTGCGGGCAACAATGGAGACGCCCGCCGCGCAATACTAGCAACTAAAATTCCCGGGGGTCGAAACGTTGAACCACAATTCAACGGGAGGAGGTCACCAAATGGGGGATCACGAAGGTCGCTCTATCAATAGAATCGACCCTAAAGGGAAGACAGCGCCACCTCCAGTGCATCGATGACAACTCCTCCAGCCCCAAGATACCAGACTTTACTACAATGACTGGACCTATTAGAATAACAACGATGAGGAGCGGAGCCCGCCGGCAGGTATATAGAGCGAAGCCCATTCAGCTGGGAGGTAGATAACGAGTCGCTACCAGAACGCTTTAAGATGCCCTACATTCCTCTCTACCAAGTGACCAACTACCCCTTCGATCGCTTGGACGCCTACAACGTGCAGATGGGCCTTCTTACGACTAATAGCAGGGTCAAATGCCGGTGTTTCCTAGCAACCTTAGGAGAAATCCCAAAAACCTAGCTAAAGGGCTTCCTACTGGTAGTATAACAAGCTGGAACTAATGCCAAGAACGTTTCCTGAATCAGTACAAGGCCTGGAAGAAGCAGCTCATTTCTTCTTGTCATATGGCAATAATCTTTCAGAAATCAGACGAGCCCCTGAAAGACTATATAGCCCAGTTCCAAAGAGAAGTCAGCTGCATGGAAAGCCCGATTGATGAAAGTGTGCTCACTATAATCACCGTCGGCCTACGAAAAGACGACGAACCCTACCGAAGCATATACAACAAATTGGTGAAAACACTCAGGGAATTCTACATGCAGTGTAACACCCACATCCGCATGGAAGAGGCTTTTGGATATAAGAAAAACTCCAAGAAAGACAAGAGCAGAAGTCTGCACGATAAAAAAGAGCGGAAGGGCGACGGAGGAAATGACAAATATAATAACCGCAGCCGGAACTGAGGCTCGTAAAAGGAAGAGAACCTAGCCAACCAGGTAGCCAAAAAGGCTAGAAGCAATGATGATGTGAGGAGAAACGGAGGTCGATACCAGACTTATGCACAGTTGTCCGATTTCCGGGATAAAATCTTCAACACAGAGAAAAATAAGGAAGAGTTTGGGAAACCACCCTCCTTTAGGATGCTAGCATAGGCCAGGAATCCGGACAAATTGTAAATATACCACAATGAAACGGGGCATCGATCAGCCAACTGCTTCGAGCTTAAAGATGCAATTGAGGACCTGGTCTGGCGTAGGCGGCTCAAAGACTTTGTCATATACCCTAGGGATCATTCACAACAGCAATAACCAATTGGGTCAATTTACTTGGAATCAATCCCGAGGGAGTCTACTGCGAAAGTCATCCATACTATACATGGAGGGCTACAACTGATAGGGACCTCGAACATGTCATTGGCACGCTATGTGAGAGACGTCTACCACTCCGTCACGGGAGCGCATATGTAACGGCCCTAATTTTTCATAATTATGAAAAGTATTATTATTAATTATTATTAAGCATGCAACAGTTAAGTATGTGATTTAAATTGGTGGATTAGTTTGATATTCAAAAGATTTTTTATTAAATTCATGTGATTAAATTTTTATTGGTGGTTATTTTAAGATTTAGACTAGTCAAGGGGGTATATTGCAATTAGTAAAAAAAAATTAAATTACATAGTAACAAGTGATGATAGGGTCGGCCACACCAACCAAAAAAAAAAAAAAAAGAGGCACGTTGACACCTAAAAAGCAATTTGAAACTTGGCAAGTGTGATGCAACACATAAACATAATAGAGAGAATTAGAGAGGACTTGGTCAAAGAGTGAAATGAAAAGTTTGAGTGTGAGAGTGAGAGAGAAACCGTGAGATAGAGAGAGAGTGAGAGATTTTAGAGAGAGAAAGTGCTAGAAGAAGAAGAAAGAGAAGGAAAGTGAAGTTGGAAAAGAAGAAGAGAAGAGAAGAGAAGAGAAGAGTATTAAGGTTTGGTGATACCGTTTTCGTATTTTTCAGATTTTCTAGAATATTTCGGAATCGTTATATTATATTGTTTTTAGTTTATTTGAGCTATATTGATTATGATATATTGTTTGAAATTGATTTTGGGATGTTTTGGATTACGTATAGTTGGAATACATTCTGGATCCGTAATATTGTTTACGAAAAATATTCTGAATTGATTTTCGATATGTTTTGATTATAGTAATATTACGGAGAATATTATTAAAAGCGATTTTGTATATATTGTTTTGTAATTTGTTTCGAAAAGTGATTCGGAGCATTTGGATTTACTATGGATTTAGGATATATAATTGCATATGATTTTAAATGTGATTTGAAGCGATTTATGGATTCAGAAATATTTTCGGAAACGATTTTGTAATTTGCTTGTATATGTATATTGATACGATTCGAATTCCGGAAACGTGTATACTGATTTGGATATAATTTCAGAATTTAAATTGACGATTCTGTTGGGAATGAATTATATGATTTTTGAAAAGTGATTTTGCTATAATATATGTAAACATAGATATGGATATAGGAGATTGACATGTCAATTAAGTTTTCTGAGTAGTACTACATCGATTCTGATATGTATATGGGATACGCAGCGGGTCCTCCATTGGTATCCAACTTTGTTCTGTATAGTTCGTAATCCAATCCGAAAAATATGTTTAGTATATCAGGAGCCTGAAATGGAATTAGAAATGTGACATGATCTGTATATGATTTGAGATGAGAAATGATTTGATCTGGTATTATTATGTTTCCATAAGATATTTATTCTGATTTCCAATGGATTTATTTATATTTGCTTCGATATGATATGTGTTTCAGTTTTCCGATGGATTTGTATATTCGAAATGTTATTTGATATATTCGATTTACATAGGCCCTATATGTAATACCCCCGGATCCGACCCGGCTGGATCGACCCAGGGAGTGTTACCGGGTTTTCAAATACTTTCTAAATTCACGTTATACATTTCAAACCATTGAAAATCATATCAATTTGTAATTTAAAACTGTTTGTCTAGTGAGCCCATCTAAAATACAGTTTTAAAAATTTCGGTAGAGTTTCCTCTGTTTTTCTGATTTCCCAAAACCTGTTTCAAATCAAACTCAATTCAAATATAATCCACAACACTTCAAATATCATTTCATTCAAATGCGCACTCTGCCGTTTAGTGCGACTTTCCAACAGTTTTTAAAATAAAATAATTCAGAATTCAATAGTTACAAACCTTTAAAAATAAAAACAAACAGAAATCATAAATTATTTACAAAACATATATATAATTATCAAATGTACAGACTTTTGTATATGCATGCTACAGAATATAACAAACAAAACTATATAACTACCCAATAACTGTAGTGACTCTGAACTTTTTCACTCTGCAGGTACCTCCTCTCTACTCTTTATCTGCCTCAGTATCCCTGTGACCTACGCGCGATAAAAACCAACGCGCTAAGCATATAGCTTAGTGGGTGTACACTAAACTCATTTATAAAAATCATAAATAACTTTGCATAATAAAATATCACAATGTTATCAGATCTAAATATGATTTACAGAAATAAAACTGATGAAATTGATTCAATAGAAACAACTCAACTCAATACAATTAACAATTAATAAGCAATACCAAACCAAATCATGAACTCTTTTGTAAACATTTCTTTTTTAAAGCAATTTTAATTCTGTTACCATCAGTTTAACTTCAATACTGAAATAAACGTATAAACTCAATTTCTAAATTCACTTATAAACATATCATTTAATTCACTTCAATTCTGGCCCTCTGGAATACTCAACATAAACCAGGACTGGAATATGGGTCGTTCGACCACAGTGGCTGTATGTCGAACATAACTCCCACCCTAGGACGAATCCTAAGAATGGTATGTATCTCCCTACTCTAGGACCGAGGGTTCGGACCCTAGAGAGGTACATAGCTCCCTATCCCAGGATGAATCCTTAGGAAGGTACGTGTCTCCCTACCCCAGGACGAATCCGTGAGGAGGTACATGTCTCCCTACCCCTGGACGAATCCATGAGGAGGTACATAATAAATCATCAATAGCAATATCAATATCGGTGCAGTACTGCTCACTGAACCCAGCTGGTATACCAACCTCCGATATCCATTTCTATGTCTACGTATCCTAGGGCCGTTCCGATACATTATTTTACATAACGATTCACAAATCGAATTTAAACGTAACTAAAATAAAAACTCGATCAATATGCGGACAACATATATATACATAATTTCATAAAAATCATTCAACGATTTGTTTGATTTCCACATAATCAACAATCCAAATACGATAGATACGATTCAATCAAAATTATTCAATAGAAAAACAATATAAATATATATTTACGAAATTATCCAAAATCTCAAATTCAAATCAAAACACATACAAACTTTCAAAAACATGTGTACACCAACCTGGATACCGTTCCTATACTTTTTCTTTCTGAGTTTTCCCTTTTTCTTTTTCCTTTTTCTTTCCTCTTCTCTTCCTTTCTCTTTCCTTCTTTTCCTCTTTCTTCTCTTCTTCCTTCTCTTCTCTTCTTCTTCTTCTTCTTCTTCTTCTTCTTCTCCTCTTCTTCTTCTTCTTTTTCTCTCTTTTTCTTTCTTTCTTTTCTCTCTTTTTCTCTCTTCTCCCGTTTTCTGCTTCTTCTTTTCTGTTTTTGGCTTCCGCGAGAAGCTTTCTTTTTTTTATACAAATTCGGTCATCGCGACCTATGGTCGCGCCACCTGGTCGCGGTACTCACTGGAAGACTTCCACCGCTTTCATCGCGATCACCCATCGCGGTACCATGGTCGCGCTGGTGGTCGCGTTGCTCACT
Source organism: Xanthoceras sorbifolium (assembly GCA_003430845.1). NCBI lineage: Eukaryota > Viridiplantae > Streptophyta > Magnoliopsida > Sapindales > Sapindaceae > Xanthoceras > Xanthoceras sorbifolium. The sequence goes on from CM010610.1 coordinate 2,907,683, forward strand.
GCCCGAATTTGATATTTTTCACCGCGAGCTAGTCAGCGCGATCTGTAGTCGCGGTGCTCACTGCCAAAAATTCCATTTTGCACCGCGAGTAGCTCATCGCGATCTGTGGTCGCGGTACTCACTGCCACTTCTTCCTTCACTTCATGCAATCTTTCTGGACCGCTCCATCTGGTCCATCTAGTCCATTTAATTACGTTTTACACCCCTCAAATCATAAATTTTTATATCCACATATTCATAATTAATTATTCGAAATTAGGGATGTTACACTATATGTTGATATTAAATGTTATTTTACCTATTTGAAAAGTTATTGTACTATTTGCATATTTGACTTTTGGGTACACCCACTAAGCGTTATGCTTAGCGTGTTGAGTTTCTCACACGCAGGTAAAAGAATTGTTGAAGGGGATAAGGATCAGAAAGAGTATAATTTGCTGGGATAGTGTTCAGAGTCACATCACTCCTGCATTTTTGGTAGCCCACTACGTATTTGATGTTTTATATGTATTATATCGGCATGCATGGATATAAATGTTTTTTTTTTTTTTGTAAATATATGTAATGGATATTTAGTTTTATGTATGTTTGTAAATATTTGTAATAATTGGGCCCATGGATTTTAATACTTTTAAAGTTGAATATTTATAAATATTTTATATGAATTGTGTTTACGAAATTGTTGAAAACAGGTTTTTGGAAAGTCTAAAAAACAGAGGAAACTCTGGCGAAAATTTCAGAAAATCTTCTTAGACCATAATTTTAAATATTTATTTGGATCATTACTTAAAGTTCCTGTTCTGAAATTTGTTTTCAGAAAATCTGGGGGGGGGTGTTAAGTTTTTGGTATCAGAGCCAATGGTTTAGGCGTTCCTAGACCAGAGCGAAATGTTTTGTAAATGTAAAATGTTTTGTACATGTATGCATTATAGAAAAGACAAAAAAAAAAATAGGGGAATGTGACTCTAATCTGCAGAATTCCTCTTCTGTCTTATATAGAAAAATGGAAAGTGGAGGAGATAGAGATAGACCTGGGAGCCCCGCCAGCAGCAGGAGAATCAGTACTATACATGGAGGGCTACAACTGATAAGGACCTCGAACATGTCATCGGCACGCTATGTGAGAGACGTCTACCACTCCGTCACGGGAGTGCATATGTAACGGCCCTAATTTTTCATAATTATGAAAAGTATTATTATTAATTATTATTGAGCATGCAACAGTTAAGTATGTGATTTAAATTGGTGGATTAGTTTGATATTCAAAATATTTTTGATTAACTTCATGTGATTAAATTTTTATTGGTGGTTACATTATAATTTAGACTAGTCAAGGGGGTATATTACAATTAGTAAAAAAAAAAAATTAAATTAGATAGTGACAAGTGATAATAGGGTCGGCCACACCAGCAAAAAAAAAAAAAAAAAGGCACGTTGACACCTAAAAAGCAATTTGAAACTTGACAAGTGTGATGCAACACATAAACATAATAGAGAGAATTAGAGAGGACTTGGTCAAAGAGTGAAATGAAAAGTTTGAGTGTGAGAGTGAGAGAGAAACCGTGAGATAGAGAGAGTGTATGAGAGATTTTAGAGAGAGAAAGTGCTAGAAGAAGAAGAAGGAGAAGGAAAGTGAAGTTGAAAAAGAAGAAGTTTGTGAAGAGAAGAGTATTAAGGTTTGGTGATACCGTTTTCGTATTTTTTAGATTTTTCAGAATATTTCGGAATCGTTATATTATATTGTTTTTAGTTTATTTGAGCTATATTGATTATGATATATTATTTGAAATTGATTTTGGGATGTTTTGGATTACGTATATTTGAAATACATTCTGGATCCGTAATATTGTTTACGAAAAATATTCTGAATTGATTTTCGATATGTTTTAATTATAGTAATATTACGGAGAATATTATTAAAAGCGATTTTGTATATATTGTTTTGCAATTTGTTTCGAAAAGTGATTCGGGGCATTTGGATTTACTATGGATTTAGGATATATAATTGCATGTGATTTTAAATGTGATTTGAAGTGATTTATGGATTCAGAAATATTTTCGGAAATGATTTTGTAATTTGCTTGTATATGTATATTGATGCAATTCGAATTCCAAAAATGTATATACTGATTTGGATATGATTTCAAAATTTAAATTGACGATTCTGTTCGGAATGAATTATATGATTTTCGAAAAGTGATTTGGCTCTGATATATGTAAACATAGATATGGATATAAGAGATTGACATATCAATTGGGTTTTCTGAGTAGTACTACACCGATTCTGATATGTATATGGGATACGCAGCGGGTCTTCCGTTGGTATCCAACTTTGTTCTGTATAGTCCATAATCTAGTCCGAAAAATATATTTAGTATATCAGGAGCCCGAAATGGAATTAGAAATGTGATATGATCTGTATATGATTTGAGATGAGAAATGATTTGATATGGTATTATTATGTTTTCATAAGATATTTATTCTGATTTCCGATGGATTTATTGATATTTGCTTCGATATGATATGTGTTTCAGTTTTCCGATGGATTTGTATATTCGAAATGTTATTTGATATATTTGATTTACATGAGCCCTATATGTTGATATTAAATGTTATTTTGCATATTTGAAAAGTTATTGTACTATTGCACATTTGACTTTTGGGTACACCCACTAAGCGTTATGTTTAGCGTATTGAGTTTCTCACACGCAGGTAAAAGAATTGTTGAAGGGGACAAGGATCAAAAAGAGTAGAATCTGCTGGGATAGTGTTCAGAGTCACATCACTCCTGCATTTTTGGTAGCCCACTACGTACTTGATGTTTTATATGTATTATATCGGCATGCATGGATATAAATGTTTTTTTTTTTTTGTAAATATATGTAATGGATATTTAGTTTTATGTATATTTGTAAATATTTGTGATAATTGGGCTCATGGATTTAATGCTTTTGAAGTTGAATGTTTATAAAAATTTTATATGAATTGTGTTTACGAAATTGTTGAAAACAGGTTTTTGGAAAGTCTGAAAAACAGAGAAAACTCTGGCTAAAATTTCAGAAAATCTTTTTGGACCATAATTTTAAATATTTATTTGGAATATTACTTAAAGTTCCTGTTCTGAAATTTATTTTCCGTATACGGTAGCGCTTCCCGATTCGGTCCGAGCAGGTTCGGATTTGGGGGGTGTTACAGCCTAAGGCTGGCAAAGAGCCCATGGAGCGAGATAAGATGACAACGGGAGACATAACTTTCACAAGCGCCAACATGAGTGGTGTGTATTGGCCGTACGATGACGCCATTATCATCAAAGTAACCATCGGAGGAATAACTGTACACCAGACCATGATTACTAACGGTAGCTCGATGAACATCTTATATAAGATTATTTTCGAGGAAATGGGTTTGAACCAAAATTATCTACAAACTGTAATAGAGCCACTGTACAGCCTTACGGGAGACTCTATCATCCCCTTAGGGATAATCATTCTACCCCTCACCTTGGGAGAACCAGGCCGCCAAACAACCTCCATGGTAGACTTCCTCGTTATCAATTGCCTAACAGCCTACAATGCAGGGAGACCAGCTCTAAACGACCTGGAAGTGGTCACCTCTACCAAACATCTAACCCTCAAGTTTCCAATCCCAACGGGAGTAGTAAGTGTTCTTGGAGAATAAGAGGTAGCCAGGGCGTGCTGTGAGGAAGCCATTAAGATAAGAGCGTTGGGAGGAAAGACGGGGGCTGGAATGAGCGAGCTACTGATGGGAGCACAGACTAGAAATCTTCGCTCCCCTCCAGCCTCAAAACTCGACGACAACATCAACCCTAGGGTAATTGATGAAAATGAGGCCACTGACCTCGTCGAAGAACTAGAAGAAGTCCAGACATATGAACTAAGGCCAGAGAGGACAGTGAAATTAGGAGCGAACTTGACTCTAACTGAAAGAGAAAAATTGTTCGTTTTCATAAAGAGGAACCTCGACGTCTTCGCTTGGACACACAGTGATATGGTAGGGATCAGCCTCGAGGTGATGGCGCACAAACTTAACATAGATCCAAATTTCAAGCCAGTTAAGCAGAAGAGGAGAGTCATGAATGCTGAGAGATATGCAGCCCTTAAAGAGGAAGTCGATAAACTATTAGCCAATGGTTTCATCAGGGAATCCTATTACCCCAGTTAGCTCGCTAACCCGGTATTGGTAAAGAAGAAGAACAGCAAATGGAGGACATGTGTGGACTTCACTAACCTCAATAAGGCATGCCCAAATGACAGTTTTCCCCAATCAAGGATTAATCAACTGGTTGATTCAACAGCTGGACACTAGCTACTAAGCTTCATGGACGCTTATTCGGGCTACAACCAGATTCCTATGTTTCCGGCATATGAGAAACATACCTTGTTCATCACAGATGGGGGGCTCTACTGTTACAAATGATGCCCTATGGGTTGAAGAACGCGGGGGCCACGTACTAACGATTAGTCAACATGATGTTTGCTAACCAAATAGAAAAGACAATGGAAGTATACATGGATGATATGCTTATAAAATCAACCAAGGCAACCGACCACGTCATACACCTAGAAAAATGTTCCAGGTGTTAAAAAAAAATCAGATGAAGCTCAACCCCCCGAAGTGTGCTTTCACGGTGGCCTTCTAAAAATTCCTGGGCTTTATGGTGAATCAGCGAGGGATAGAAGCAAACCCCAAAAAAAATCAAAGCCCTACGTGAGATGCAATCTCCTACCAAGCCAAAGCACGTTCAAAGTCCCAACGGTTAGGTCGCAGCCCTTAGTAGGTTTATCTCATCATCAACATAAAAGTGTGTCCCCTTTTTTAATGTCCTAAGGGGAAATAAAAGGTTCAAATGGACAGAAGAATGCGAGCTCACTTACCAAAAGCTAAAAGTATACATAGGACGAGCTCCCTTGCTGTTGAAACCCCAGGACAAGGAAAAACTCACCGTTTACCTGGCAGTGACTCAATATGCTATAAGCACGGTTCTGATTCAGGAAGAAAATAAAATCCAACTGCCATCTATTACATAAGTAAAAGACTACAAGACGCGGAAATTAGGTATCTACCAATGGAGAAACTGGCGTATTGCCTGGTAATGGCATCAAGAAAGTTACGCCTGTACTTTGAAGCCCACAGCATCTATGTACTCACTATCTACCCTTTGAGACAAGTTCTGCAGAAACTCGACACTTCAGGAAGTCTACTAAAATGGGCGATAGCACTAGCACAGCATGACCTGGAATATAAATCACGAACGGCAATAAAAGGCCAAGCCCTCACGAACTTCGTGGGAAAGTTCTCGGGCTTGAAGGAGGAGACTCAACAAAAAGAGCTTCAATAAGAAAGCCCTCCTCCTATAATAGACGGGTAATAAGGACCAAAATCCCCATTATGGGAGCTGTACGTCGACGGGTCCTCATGTGAAGGAATGGCTGGAGCTGGAATTCTATTAATCAGTCAATAAGGGCACAAGATCCATTATGCCTAATGCTTTGGCTTCACTGCATAGCAACTAAAGAAATATTCATGGTGGTCAGAACTATACCAAATTTATGGATGACTCCCCGCATTAATTACCTTTCTAATGGGATGCTACTTACGGAGAAAAACAAAGCTCAACGCCTGCGAACATTAGCAGCACGATATGTCTGTTGGGATTTATGCCCTAAATCTAGTAAATGTAAACGGTTAAAGACTTAATAAGAATTATTCACTTTATTATTCCAGTTTATAAGTGTTTCATGTTCACTAATACATTCATCTTGTGCAAGAACATCCTAGATTGCAAGATGTAATATCAGAATGAGTATATGAAGGTCATATACAGAGAGGATTCATTTTGAGATATGCAATCTAAAGAGTCCGTAGAGAGCGAACAAAGCTGGGTACTTTGTTTGTAATTGATTTACTTCTGTAGTCCATTCTGTATAGTACAGTGGTCTTATTCTAGACCGCTCTTATAGTTGACATGAGAATGGAGGCACCTTATATGATGAGATCATATAGGACTGGGCCACGATTTATATGATTCTCTTACCAAGATCCGATAGTTGATGAGATTCATATATATCGATAAACGATGGCTATTTATAGGTGATCCTAATCTCGAGTGTCTTAACAACTCCTTCAGGTTGGATCGTGGCCTTTAATTTACCATAAGTGAGGTCGATGTGAATCTCGACCAATACCTCCGTATCTTGGGGTTGCGGTTTGGCTTGTGGTTGGGAAGGTTTGAACACCACAGTAGAATCCACTCCTTCTTGATTGAAATAGATGAGTAGTTCTCGTAAGAGTTAACTCGGGGCTTGAATAATTATGAGATCTCTCCTGCTTCCATGAGGAAGACGAGATTTAATTGTTCATTAAATAATCAATGGTATTTAAAGGAAAAGATATTTCTAGAGGGGTATAACGGACTTTATGACCTAGCACTATATGTAAATAGTTATATCAATAGACGCTGAGACTTCAGATTGTATAAACACGTCTATGGTTCTGAGGTTAATAATCATGAAATATTAATTAAAGAGTTTTAATTAATATTACTAAGTATTATTGGAGCTTAAAATTGTGGGTCTATTAGGTCACCTTATTAGCCCTTATGGTTATTGGTAATGAGGATCACGATAGATTAATTGGAAGGTCCAACTAATAGTGTTACGAAAGTAATACGATTTAAAGAGAATAAATTAAATAATGTGATTATTTAATTAATTAATTATTTAATAAAATAATAGAAAATAATAATTAAGAATTATTAATTCTATTTATTAAATATAAGGTCATGTGATTAAAATATAATTAGGATAAAGAAATTAAAATAATTAGATTATTTTAAAAGTGCTAATAGTCAATTAATAGTCAATTATTAAAGTCTTTAGGGAGAGTAAAATAAAAAAGTATTAGGAATCTTATTTTGACTTGGTCAAAATTAAAACCCTAAAGACGTATATAAGGGTTATGATACTAGAAAAATTAACAACGCATTAAGTGAAAAAGAAAAGAGGGTTCGGCCACCACAAAAGAGAGAAGAAAAAGAAAAAAAAAAATTTCTGACTCTTTTCCCTGCAGACTTTAATATTTTTCCGCGTGTTTTTCATGTGAGGAGAAGAAGTTCTCCGCGTGTTTTTCACGTGACCTCCATCTCTTGCCTTGACATGCCCACACACACATTGTCAGACCGCGGGTCATAGTTCGGAAGATCTGGTGATAGATCAAAGATTCAGAAAAAGAAAATCAAGAAAAAAGTATGTAGTTTCACAAATTCTTTTTTCTGCATATATACAGGAACTCGTTCCTAGTTGAAAAACTGTTTTTTAAAAGAAAATTTTTGAAACCTAATTTCGCACGTTATATGATAATCAAATATTTTCTAAAACTCATTTCAATGTCATCTAAGACGACATGTTGTTCAAGTGAGAATTTTTCACGCCCTTCTTGCAATGTATAGATGAGGAGGCCGCTATTCCTATCCTCCACGACATTCACGCAGGGTTATGTGGCAATCATGCTGAAGGACTCTCCCTAGCTAATAAAGTCCTACGCCAAGGCTTCTATTGGCCCACGATAAAGCAAGACGCCATTAACCTCATAAAAAGGTGTGACAAGTGCCAAATGTTTGCTAACATTCTCTGGGCCCCGCTAGCATTGCTGCATTCGATGGTCAGTCCATGGCCATTCACCATATGGGGAATGGATCTAATTGGACCTCTACCAATAGCCCGCAAAAGTTGCAAACACACGGTGGTAACAATGGACTATTTCACAAAGTGGGCAAAAGCATAATCCCTCAATGAGATTTCGACAGCAAAAATCGAAAAGTTCGTATAGGAAAACATTGTAAGCAGATTTGGTGTCCCTCAAAAAATCATCACGGACAATAGCACACAATTTGAAAGTCATAGAGTCAGAGCATTCTGCGAGGACTTAGCCATAACAAAAAGTTTTTCACAGTCGACCACCCACAAGCAAACAGGCAAGTAGAAGTTGTCAATAAAATCATCAAGCACACTTTAAAAGCAAAGCTTGAGGGGCTAAAGGGAGCCTGGGACGACGAGCTCCCTAAGGTTTTATGGTTGTACAGAACAACTACGAGAAGCACTACCAGAAAGACTCCATTCTCCTTGGTATGTGGAACAGAAGTTATGATTTCGGCCGAATCCATCGCCAGCACCCACAGGAGGGTCACGTTTAACGTCAAGCAGAACAACGACCTACTCGTAGCTAGCTTAGACCTCATCGAAGAGAAAAGAGAGGCGGCACACTTAAAAATAGTTGTGTACTAGTGTTACGCCTTTTTGTACCCGCAAGTATACGGGGTCTGCACAAGTAATAAAATGATGAGTAAATTATCGTCTCCACAGGGATATTTAGGCGTTGAGTACTAAAATTAACCAAGTCTATATCTATTTGAATAAATCAAAATGGTTTAAGAGAACAAAATAAAAGATAAAAATATAAAACATAAAACGTGAAATAAATAACCAAATTGAGAGATGAGCTAGGGTATTCGAATCCACCTAATCCATCCAATTGAGTTTCATGAAAGTACATTGTTGTAGTTTAATTATTCATGTTGATAATCGTATTTATCTAAATTATCCAAAGTCCCCTCTCGAGGTAAATCGAACCTATTCCATATACACTAATATCCTATCTCTCGATGGTATATCCAAGTGCATGAAAATGCATTAGTCACAATAAATACCCTATATGATCACACAAGCAAATGAGTATATCTCTATCTAATTCTACTTGTGGTGGACATTACATCAAGCACGTTATGGGCGTCTCCTCTCGGTACATAACACACAACCAATTTATCATCTAAATATAGGCCTTCACATCCAAAAGCAGTAAGCACAATAATACCACTCAACAACATAATAATCAACCACAACAAATTAAACAATCAATTCATTCAATCATCATAGAATAAGATCCATCAAAACCCTAACTTATAAATTTAGTTCATAATTAAAGATTTACAACTAAACATGTTTTCCAATTAATAAAGAGAGTTACAAGCATGAAAATAAAGAAGGAAAAGGATAGAAAAACTCTAGGTGTGATGAACTTTCATCCTCCTCCTCATTGTGAATTTGTCTAGCTTCCACTTTCTCCAAATCCAAGCTTGATGGTGAGATTTTGGCTCAAGGATTGAATCCAATCCCTCTTGGTTCCAAGGTGATCTTCTTCTCCCCTCTTTGCCTCTTTTCTTCTCTCTTGGTCTCCTCTTGGTCCTCTCCTTAGAGCCCTAGCTGAACTCCCTCTCTTTAGAGCCCTTTTTCTACTTATAGACATTGGAAATAAGGTTTATCGCGTCGCCATCGCGACCATGGGTTGCTACCGCTGGTTGCAACGCTGTGGTCACGGTGCTTACTGCCAAAAAATTGAAGTTTCATCGCGACCGGCGTATCGCGACCAACGGTCGCGGTACTAGGTCACGGTGCTCACTGGTCCAAATTTCAAGATTGCGCACTATTACGAAAATGACCATAACTTCCTCTAGAAAACTCCAAATCAGGAACTGTAAAATGCATTGGAAATTAGACATCTATATCTTTCCATACATATAAGCTCGAAACTCATTTCATCTTCTAGAATTTATGACGGCCTCCGAAACATGACTCGTGACTTAACTCTCGACATGAAAGTCGTGAGTCTGCGCACTATTATGAAAATGAGCATAACTTCCTCTAGAAAACTCGGAATCACAAACCGTAAAATGTTCCAGAAAGTAGACATTGTAACCTTTCCAGAAATATAAGGCTCTCAACCTAGTTCATCTTGTAGAATTTATGGCAGCCTCCAAAAGATAACAGTTGTGCACTCCTAAATCTTCAATTTAATCCACCAAGGCTCTTCAATTACGCACAAAACCTTATTACCTGCACACTAAATAAAAACATTAAAAACAACCGATAATTACCAGAGAATGGAACACAAGTAGGTGAATAAAGGTACTAGTGAAGGTCCATTTTTGATTAAGAAATGGAACCAACAACCAGCAGAGAGTAGCCAGGTACTACAATAGGAAAGTCAATATACGACGTTTCCAAAAAGGGGGATCTCGTACTGAGATTACTCCTACCTGCAGCACGCAACCCTCAAGAGGGAGCTCTAGTGCCGAATTGGGAGGGTCCCTACATCATAGACGAAGACTTAGGAAACGATGCCTATCACCTCGAAAACGTCAGCAGAGACAGAGTTCCACGAGCCTGGAACGCTAAGCACTTATGTTTGTACAAGCTCTTACGCTCTATCATAGTAACCCTCGACCTTTGGGGGGCTGGGAAGTAGGAAGATAAAAAGAACCAAGCCCACACGTCACATGAAACGTTATATTACTAGCGTCTTCAAAATGAAAGAGCAGCACATAGCTCACTCCAACTAAACTAAGTATACACATTGGCAAAACCTGCCAACTTGATTGCCTATGAGCAATCTAACTAGCAGAGTTAATAGACATACTCGAGGTGACAGACCTAGAGTTATAGACATTGGCAGTACCCGCCTACCTGGGAGTTGACGAGCTCTCAAATCAGCGGAGCCAATAAAAATACTCAAGGTGGAATCCCTCGCGAATCTAAGTACGAAACTAATGCAACTCGCCAACCTGAGAAGCTCACCAGCTCTCAAACTAGCGATATTAGTACTTACGATAAATCAAGAAGCCCCTCTAGAGAGCTGCGCAAAGAAGAGCACAACCCTCAGCCAGGGAAATCTCACTTATCAAGTTTTGATTCCAGCTCATTTATATGTTTAAGTCATGCATACTTGCGTTAAAATACATATAAATTGGGCAAATAAACGGAAAGTTCATTAAAAGAATGTATCAAAGGTCCATAAATATATATATATATATATATATGTATGTATGTATATAAATAAAAAACAAGAAAGAAAGAATGCACGCTGACAAGAATAAGCATTAGGAGCTTGGACTATCAGGTCGGACCGATTGGAGGAACCCCACCTCCTAAAAGAGTTTGGTCGCCAACAGTCGCATAAGGATCTACCAAATTGAGGGTCGCATCACCTTCTTGCATCGCGTTATCATCCCAGAAGGGCCTTTGGAGACACTCTATCCGTGATGCGCTTCTGCTGCCCCCGCGGCCTGCATAACCTTAAAAGTTTCAATCAACTCATGGATATACGAGCCAAGGAAGCTGAGGCCGCCGTCGGGGTCATGCATATAGATGATATACATAAGATCGTTTTAAGTACCCTCAAACACTCCCTCTTTCTCCTCCTCCCAGCTCATCTCCTTCTGAACGAGTTCACCAGTCTTTTCAGCAAGACTGTCATTGGCCCGCCTAACTTCCTCCTCTAGCTCATGAATCCTGCTCTGATGCTCCGGTGCGGACTTTCCATGCTAACTCTGAGGGCCTCACACCTCTCGGCCAATTGCTTTTCGCGTTTCGCCCTTGTAAAGAGCTTCTTCTTAATGACCTCCAGCTCATTGTTAAGCTTCTTATTTTCCACCTCGTTCTTTTCAGTCTCAAGTATATCTTTGTGAATGAGGCAAGAAGTCTGAGAAGAAAGAGGAAAGTAAGAAAAAAAAATTCGCCATGATGTTAGGAAGGAGGATATGGGCAAATACTTACCATGAGGCTCTGACGAAACATAGCATGACGAAGCTCCAATCCTGTATCATCTTCAATGCGCTTGCTCAGACCTTTTGTGATGTAATCGCCAAAGACCGCTGAACCCTTGTCCGCAAACTCGCTTGCAAAAGGGCTAAGTGAAAGAAGGGCAGCTTCAGTCATGCCAACGTTAAGAAAGTGAGCTGAGGACTTTTCTTCCACGAGTTACACCCTCGTCGTCACCAGGAGACGGAAGCCACACCCTTTCCTTTGTCACTGGCTGCGAGAACAACTGATGGGGGAGGTAGCGATGATAAGGGCCCACTACCATAGCCGAACGCCTTGACCTTGGCCCTCTTAAGAGGAACAACAGGAGAAAGGGCACTTGTTCCATTCCTGACCTTGAGGCACTTTAAAGTGGTTAGTTTCCCTATCTTTCCTTGGCCTGATTTTTGCATTTCCGGTTGTTCTGATAATTTGCGATGTGCTCGCTTATGAACGGGCTCCTAGATTTGCTCGTTGAATTCTATCTTCTCGTTCTCTGAGCTTGAGGAAGTCGCATCAGTAACCTCCTGGATATCTCACTCCGTGTCAAGCTGCTGAACCTCGTTAGAATTAGGAACAAGCCCAAAACCTACCAAAAGCCCCTCAATGACTTTCTTAAATTTGGTAAGATCCTCGGTTCTATCAGGAGTGAGTCTAAAAGGCCGTTGAATATTGTTTTCTCCTACTCGCAGAGCGTAAGGCTCTAGCCCTTACCACCTACAAAATAGAAGCTGTTCATTAGAAGAGAAATAACTAGATCTGACGAACAAGGTATACCTCTTCATAAGGCAGACTTACGAGGCAACGAGACGAAACATTTATGTCTAATAGATTTGATCCCGGGGCCCTTAATAAAGAAGTAGGCCGTTTTATAATTTCCTACGTTAGATTTAATTTTCGTCTGCAATAGCCCTTGATATTCGTTGGCCTGTACGGGGAGATAGTATATCCCCTTATGCCAAGCACTACCAAATGACTTCTCAGAAAGGGGGCACTTCTTCAACGAATAACAATACCTAATAATATTGTCACTCGGGGAACCGAACCCTCTCCTCCTAAAGGTAAGGTAGAAAGATATCAGCTGGGCATAGGAATTAGGGGTGAGCTGCATCGAAGCAAGCCTTAACAGGTTCAAGACACATAGAAGAAACGTCGGGAGAATGAACCTCAACCCAGCGTTAAGATGATGCGAACTGATCGCTATATAGCCTGATGGAGAGCGTGCTGGTCTATCTGTAACCTTGGGAACCATTACCTTATACCCCTTAGGGAGGTGAAATGTACTTGCAAAACCAAGCAAATTCTTCCTTGTGATAACAGAAGGAAGAGACGGAAAGCTCTCAACTTGAGGTTGCAGCCTCTCATAGGCAGTTTGGGAAGAATCATCAACCTCGTCCTCACCAGGTGCGACCCCTACCCCCTCGTCGTGACCACCTAAGGAGGAAACCTCAGCGAGCTCCCTTTGAAGACTTCTAGCCTCCTAGCAACCAGAGGTAGAAAACTCAGTGACCTCGAATATATGGGCCTCGGCAGCCCCTTTACTACGATATATGGCCAGTTGCTTAGACATAAACCACTCGTACTCGATCACTACCTCGTTAACGGGTCGAGAATTGAGCTCTTCCGGGGTAGAAAAGCCGTCGACATCGGCTTCGTGATGCTTCTGATCGCTTAAGCTAGACATCTACACCAAAGGAATGGATGCGACGAGTTAATATAAGGAAAGACCTAACACGCTTATAACGACCTAAAGTACTAAGATCATAAGCGCTGTGAACCTATGACCAATTCCCCCGGACTCAACAAGAAGACGGGGGAAGAAGGCTCATTGTCACTAGACCCCCGTCGATTGATCGGTCTATAATTTGTGTATTTTTATATCCCTTAAATCGCATCTTTTAATTGTATTCTTGAGTATTTTTGGTGCTTTTAACGTGTTTTCCTTGAGTGTGCAGGTTTAGGGACCCAAATGATGATTTTATATATTTTTGGGAAAAATGTGTAATTTCAGTAACTTGGTGGAAGGGCCTTGATGAAAGCATATTGAAGTTCTGGGGCCAAACTGTAAATTTAAAAAGTTGATATTAATACCGATTAGGTCTATAGCTACTTTGGATTTGTATATATTTTATTTTTATTAGTTTTGTTTTTCTTTTTCTGTGCAGAAAATGTATTCTTGGTATGAGGCGCCTGAGCTTACCGAGGAAGTGGCGACTAGAGACTACGAAGCACCTTTGGGTTGTTTCTTATATGGGGGGCCGCATATGAGTATTGATTGTCAGGTGGGCAATCCGTTTGCTGAGAGCTGTTCTGAGCAAATGCAGTACGAGGGCTATGTACATTATCAGCAGAACAACCCCTACCTGAGTTCGTACAATCTTGGGTGGAGCAATCATGCTGGCTATTCATGGAGCAACCAGCAAGAAAATGGGTCAAGACTATAAGACATGCTTGTTGACTACGTGACAAAGATGGAAATTCAGGAACAGTAGGAAAAAGATACAGCTTTGGAAGACATGATTATTAAATTCATGATAAAGCTGGATGAAAAAATGGATTCCCAAGATGAGGCCCTGAAGAAGCTGGAAGCTAAACTTGATCAAGTTGCTCAATATACTCAAGTTGCTACCCAAAGCTTGGAGATTCAAATCAGCTAATTAGCTACAGAGATCCAATGGCAAGAACACGAACCATATCCTATGGAGCAATGCAATGAAGCGGCCGTGGAAGTCGAAGAGCAAATTGAGCAGCAGATTTGGGTTGATCAAGTAGAGATGGAAGAGAGCAAGAGTTTGTTGCATGAAGATGACACATCTACCTTTCCAGAGCCGCTTAAGATTTGTCTAGTCCATAGCGCCACTGCGAAAGAAGAAAGCCACCAAGAAGAGAAGAAGAATACTTACTATAAAAAAGCGAGGTCAGCGTACACACAAAGACGGAGAAGATCGATGGCCACAAGAAGAGCCCCCTCAACACCAAAGACAAGAGCCTAAGTCACCAAAAACCTAGAGTAGGTCTTCAAAGTCGTCTTCAAAGAAAGAAAAGGGGAGAAAAGTATTTGCAGAAAATTTTTTAAAAAATTAAGTTAAGAATAAAGAGGGGTGAAAATTACCCTATATAACCAAGACCCAAGCCGTTGTACCAAAGTAATAATAACATGAAGGAAAATCTACGGTCAAAGTTCAATATGGGGATATAGCGGGATACTCAAAAGGCCACTGATTTAGTGCATGCATTTAATGCACCGGACAGCGTGGCGGTTGACATGACGTTTCCCACTTACCAGAAGAATAACCGCCTTCATGACCTGGCACCAGCGACCTGAGAGGGCGACCCATGACCTTCCTAAGAAATGAACTAGCAACGAATTCTCAAAACCCCAACTCGCAGGAGAAAATTATATCAGCTTCCACCTTGAAGTCTACACGCTAGAAACTGGAGGGCTAATGTTATGCCCCAAATTTCACTAAGCCCCAAGGCACTAAAGAACCCAATAGGCCCAAACAAATCAATGAAGCCCATGCGAGCCAAAACAAAATAGTAAGGCCCAGACAAGTAAATGAAGCTAACGAGTCATAATAGAAACAGATGGGCCCCCACTCCTATGTGCCAACAAGAGAAAGCTCTACGTGAGCCGCTATTCCGAAAGTACTTGAAGGAATTAAACACTCTCCCTCTTCAAACAAGACCGCCCGCAGGTCGCATTATACCCAGCCCGCGCAAACTATCAGCTCGAAGCACCAATCAATGGAGGAATCCCCAAAATAAAGGGATTCAATTTAAGTCAACTAAGCAGAGTCCGTATCAATCTCAAACTCCTTAATTTTGGCAATTGTATTTCAATTAAACCGCGATGCTTAGGGATATAATTTAGTCACTAATTTATGTAATTAGATTCCATGTAAAACAGTATGACTCCAGCCCCTTCACAATATAAAAGGGACAGAACATCTCCGTTGAGAGGGTTACAAAATTTTCCAAAAAGACATACATATAAGTGAGCTCCTTGTATACTCTCTGCGAGCTCGCCCAAAATACGAAGAACAGTGGATGTAGGCATTTCTTATAAGCCGAACCACTTTAAAAATCGCTTGTGTCGATCCCTTTTTATCCATTTTCACCCTCCAAATTACTGTTAATTACTACTAATTTTGTTGACCATATTCGTACGTCAACAATAGCTATTACCTTGTTTCTTTCCTTTTTACCTCTTTTTTTTTTTTTTTATCATTCTGCACCTTCATTTTTTTAATTTTTTTTTAAATTCATTGTCGTAGAGCTTTATTTAATCTTTAATGAATTGTGTTTGGTTACTAATTATAGGTATTTTATTAATTAATGCAATTAATTGAATTATTTAGGTACAATCTAAGGTTTTTGGTAATAGAGAAAATGAATTTGAGAAAAATATGAATTCAGGTACACTAAAGTTTCTCTTATTTTTTTAAAATAAATTAAAAACAATAAAAAAAATTAATAGATCTCCACTGTTCATCAATATTGATGGACGGTAGAATTTAATTTTAGTGCAATTCTATTGTTGTATTGTTTTTAATTTTATTGTTTAAATTAAATTAAATTTGTCCTTTTTTTAATTAATTTTATTGTTTTTAATTTTTTTTTTAAAATATAAGATAAACTTTAATGCAATTCACCCTTTGTTTTTTAATTTTTAATTTTTTAATTAGGGGTATTTTGGTCTTTTCAAACTTTTAAAACGGTCAACTGTTATCTTTAATGATCAACGGTAATGTTAGGGGGTTCGCTGTCAATTTTCAATAAAGTTGTTTTCGCCTAGAAAATGGTAAACCTCAAGTAGGTTCGCTGTAATTTGTCGTTTTTTAATTAGGTGTATTTTGGTCTTTTTAAACTTTTAAAATGATCAACGATTATCTTTAACGGTCAACGGTAACGACAGAGGGATTCGCTGTCAATTTTTCATAAAGTTGTTCCTGCCTATAAAATAACAAACTTTAGGTAGGTTTGCTGTAATTTCTCCAAAAATATAGTTCACTAAAAGAGATATTTGAAGAGATTAAAATACTGTAAATGAAGACTCAAAGATAGAGAACTCACCACTCTAAGGAATCCACCAAAGAGATAAGAGTTGGATAAGTAGAAGAACTCCTCCTTCTCTCATGCCAAAAGCTATTAAACTTCTCAATTCTGAAGTGAGTATTATAATATGGGTGAGGGGTTTATATAGGTGATCATGTAACAATCAACCAAGAATGAGATAACCCATAATTAATAGGATACATGCATGAGAACCATGGAACTTAGATATATCTATCTATGGAGAACATTATTAGACTTAACCAAGTGTTTGAGAAGAAGAGTATAGAGTTTTGATTAATGAATCTTCATTTAATTAGAGGGTCTGTCTTTCCACAATTAACATGTCTGGAATTAATGGATCTGCCGAGTTTTAGAAGTTTCTATACAGAATTGTATATTTCAGAATAGCCAAAGTTAAAGAAGTTAATGATGCGGAGGTGCAACAAAGTGAAGATACTTCGAAATTTTCGAGCTTCCGGGAGACATTGGGGACATCAACTTAAGAATTCAATTGAAGAACCACATTATTGAAAAGGTATGAGCACTAAGCACATTATTGAATTTCTCACCTACATTTTCTCTTTCTTTTTTAGTGTGGGTCTCTCTCTATTCCCATATACACTCACCAGTCTCAAAACACTTTAGTCTATTCATATATCTTACGTTTCATCATAAACCACAATATTTTATTAATATATAATAACGAACTTTTTTATAAAAAAATAATTGATTAAATCCATCCAAATCTAAACTTTACATACATCTCTTTCACCAGATATTTAAAATGAAAAAGAAATATGAAACATAACTAGACTTCTGAAAAATACAACACGAAAGGGTTGGTGCTGCTAGCTAAGATGGAGTTTAGGAGTAGAACCCTAAGAAAAAAATCTATAAGATACATGTAAGAATCTAGTGGAAGTTCAGAGGTCATGCACAGTTGTAAGAGCTATGTATTCCAACATCTATTAATTCTTGTGTATACCTACACATTGTTTTAGCTATATTCACTACTGATTTTTCATTTAATTACACCAAGACCACCCTAACCTACACCAACTAAACTTTTATTCATATTCTAGGTTGTGTTCCCCTAAGTAGAACAACTGGCATTGGATTGTGAAGGAGATGTATGTAAAGTTTTCAAAGTACTCATGCAATCTAAAAGTTCTTGAGCTGATAATCGCTAGTAAGCAAAGAGGTATCTGCCCATGTTGTTTCCTTTTAACATTATCCAATCTTGAGAGACTTGATGTTTATTTTGGCTCTTTTGAAGAAATATTTGTATGTGAGGGACTTGGTTGTAAGGAAAAACATATAGAGGCACCAGTTAAATCGAGTCAATTGACGCTCTTTGACTTGAAAGACTCGCTACATCTGCGGGAGGAGAATTCTCTACCTTATAGAGTTTTTCGAAATTTGAAAACTCTAAAAGTATCAAGCTGTGACAACTTAAAAAACTTAGTTCCATATTTCGTGTGTACAAAATTTGACGACATTGGAAGTAACAAACTGTGATGGAGTGTTCAATTTAATGATGATATCAGTAGCTAGAAATCTAGTGCAACGTATAAGATTAAAAATAACCGAATGTAAAAAAATAGAAGCAATCATAACACATGAGGGAGATGAAGTGGAATATCGGATCATATTCAACCAACTAATGTATTTGGAGCTTCATTGTTTATCAAGGCTCACGAGTTTTTGCTTCAGAAACATACTGTTAAATTACCATTTTTGCAACAAAGAGTTGTGAGCCAGTATCCAAATATGAAGAATTTTTCTCGGGAAATCTTAAACGCACCACGACTGTACAAACTACAAATAACATAGACAGAGAAGGAAGAACACTGGGAAGGAGATCTTAATACCACCATACATAAAATGTTCGAACAGAGGGTATGTATTGATCCACCAGATTTTTGTATTTTTCTTGCACCAAAAAATATTCAAGACCAGGTGTCTCATCAACACCAAATTTAGTATCCCTTGAAAATATATTTTACATATAAGGAGAAAACTGACATTACTTCTTAGTCTTTGTTTTCTAAAAGAATTTAACGAAATATTATTGTTTGGCAGTTTGGATTCCCTGGTATAGAAAATTTTAGTGTTTCTAAATTTCCCCATTTAAATGAAATATGGCAGGAACAAATTTCAGTAAGCTACTTCAGCAATTTAAAATCGCTGGTGGTGGATGATAAATGTAGCAATTTGAGATATACATTTACTTCATCTATGGCCTCTAGCCTTGCGCAACTCCAGGAATTGGAAATAAAAACCTGTGCTATTTTGGAAGCTGTAATAGTCATAGAAGAAATGATACAGCGCACTCTGTTTCCCAATATACAAACACTTAAATTCATCAATCTTCCAGAACTTACAAGTTTCTGCAACGTTGCCAGAAATTCAATTGAACTGCCCTCCTTGGCCAGATTGTGGATTGAGAATTGCCCCAACATACAAACATTCATATCCAATTCTACAGGTGCAGACATGTCAATAAGCAAGGACAGCCTTTACACTACTGACATACAACCTCTTTTTTATGAAAATGTATTCTTTTTTTCTTTTTTCTTGCTTTTGCAACATATCCATTCATGTTATCCATAACTTTGTTTGATTATTGTTTTATTAAGGAATGCAATCCATTGAATTATTGAGGTACGAGTCCCTAATTTAAAGTTTTTACGGCTAGACAAGATGGATAAATTGAGAAATTTATGGCACTATCACCTCACTTCGGGCTCCTTTTGCAAATTAGATTCTTTCTGGGTACATAACTATACATCAAATATGCTGAGAAGACTTAGGAAATTGACGAGTTGTGGCTAATAAATTGTAACTTACTAGATGATATATTTGAACTTCAAGCTTCTAGTCATGGGAAACACAAACAATAACAGCCACCCAATTGAGAAAATTGGTGTTAAATAATTTGCCAAAGCTGAAGCATGTATGGAATATGGATTCCGATGGTCTTCTAACCTTTAAGAATCTACTCTCGATACAAGTTAGATTGTAACGGTCTCAAACGCGTCTTTCCAGCCTCAATCGCTAGAGGGCTTCTTAAACTTGAACCGCTAGAGCTGAAGCAGTGCCTAGGTTTATGTTTCCTTAATCAATACGAGCTATCAAGGCTACGATGTTTCTATCCAAGCATACATATTTCAGAATAGCCAGCGTTAAAGAAATTGCAGGTTTGGCAATGTGAAAAGGTAGAGATATTGCATCAAAATTTTCAGGCTTTCAAGTGACCCGTGTGGAGATCAGCCAACATGAGATACCAATGGGACAACCCTTGCTCTTACTTGACAAAGTATAACCCCAACTACTCCATCAAATTTCTGCACAAATATTAGAGTTCTAACCTCCAGCATCAATTGATAGTTTCTATTTAGAGTAAATAGCGCCTACCTTCCCTGAGGTTTGCTTAATTATAGACGGAGTCAACTTTTGGGTTTGCTGACAAAGACCTCCCCTCTTTTGGGTTTGTTTAATTACAGACGAAGTCAACTTTTGGCCAACTATTCAGTTTTTTTACAAAGATCTCCCATGATTAAATGTTACATTTGACCAAATTTTACTAAGGGCAAGAGAGGTATTTGTCAATTAACGATAAAGTTGACTCCACTTGTAGTTGGTAAAACTTTAGGGGAAGTCCATGCAATTTGCTCTTCTATTTATTATATTTAAGAACGCCTTCAAGAATCTACTATACTTCACACAAATGAATTAAAGTCTGTTAATTCTTGTAAACTTAGTTTTAGCTAAAACCACTTATTACCTCGTATGTAATTACACTGGTCCACCCTTGTCGCGACACACCTACTAATACTTTCATTCATTTTCCAGGTTCCATTCAACAGTCTGAAAAGTTTGGTGTTGGACTGGAAGTGGATTGTGAAAGAATTGTTGCATGAATAACTTTCAGAGTACTTATGCAAATTAAAAGTACTTTCACAAGGAAGTTGATATTTGCGTATCATGTTTTCTTTACACACTACCAATCTTGAGAAACTTCACATTTATCAAGGTTTTTTCAAGGAAATATTCTCACATAAAGGACTTGACTTTCTAAGTTATTTGAGACGTTGCATTTGTGGAAGGAAAATTCTCTATCTAGTAAAGGTTTTCAAACTCTGGCAATGCTAGAAATAGTTTGTCGAGGCAACATAAAAGTTTAGTGCCATCATCCATGTCTTTCCAAAATTTGACGACACTAGAAGTGTTGGGATGTAACAAATTGCTCAATCTAGTGGTAGTCCCAACGGCCAAAAGCCTAGTGCAACTTACAAAATTAGATATATTCGCATGCAAAATGATTGAAGAAATCATAGCAGATGAGAGAGATGAAGTGGAAGCTTTGATCATTTTCAAGAAACTGGAATATTTAGAACTCCAAGTGTTTACCAAGCCTTGCAAGCTTCTACTATGAGAATTATACTATTAAATTTCCATCTTTGCAACAAGCAGTTGTGAGACAGTGCCCAAATTTAAAGATTTTTTCTCAAGGAATCTTAAGCACACCAAGATTGTACAGACTACAAACAACAGAAGCAGAAGGTGAAGAATTTTGGAAAGGCGACCTTAATACTACAATAGAACATCTAGTCATAGAGGTATGTGTTGGGAATCCGATCCAATTCCCAGCGTAGCGGAAGTGGTAAACTGTATGCAAACACACAAATCTGCATAGTGCACACATATAGAAGCAAGCATAATAGTAAATGAGACAACAATGTTTTATGTAGTTTGGCGATCAACTGATTCCTACATCCACGGAGCGCACCAGCACTCAATTCACTATAAAAAAAACTATTACAACAACACTTATACAAAAAACTCTCACACAGTTTTTCCTCTCACGTGTGTTTATACTCTCTGTTCTCTCTTCGGGTTCACTCCCCGGAAACTCTCAGAACCGCACATCTGGGCTCCTCATCGAATTCACTCCCTGGATACTACCTGGGCCTCCTGGCCAGATATAAAGCTGCTCTAATGGAGCTTACTCTCTGAACTCACTCTGTTGGATATGAGCTTTTTTCATCGGGGTTACCACCTCGGATCTACTGGAACCACACACTTGAGTTCCTTATCGAAGCCACCTGCCCGGATATCGCCTAGGCCTCCTGCTCGGAGGCTGAGCTGCTCTACTTGAGCTCTCTCTGAACTCTCTCTGGTGGATATTAGTTAATTGATTATCACAAATGAGGGCTATTTATAGGAGATGTCTGGTACTGTTCATGGTTACTGTTCACGCGTATATGGTACTGTTCACCAGCTGTTCACGCGTATATGTACTATTCATGGTTACTGTTCACGCGTACACGGTACTATTCACATGTACGGTAGGTTTACTCAGAATTCAAGCTTCACAAACCCAACAGTATGTACGCATAAATTTACCATAAATTTTCTCATCTCCCTTAAACTTCATTATTTTTTTTTCCTTTCCATGGTGTGGACGTAAATGAAATAGTCGAATTGTTAGATGCTGGAAGTTATTATTATCTGTTGTTTCATTTTTCTGTTTGCTAACTGAATTTGAGACTCCTAGGTGGAGCAATGAGAACTGAAATTTCATGGTTGCAAAATTATTTGTAAAAATCCAATTGAACATTGATAACTGAGGATCAGTTCAGTTAAATCCAGATTTTGTGGTTGAAGTTTAAATTACTTAATTGACTAAACTCTTATTTTTCCCAATCAAAGGTTGGTTTTAGAACTTTAGCTTTTGTCTCTCTTATGCTATCTTTGTAGTTATAAAATGTCTAAAAGTTGTAGAGAAGACATAAGTTGATTGTTTTGTTCATTTGTTTTCTCACTATATGGTTAAATCTCCATGTTGAATATCAAATAATTTCAGTCTAGTAATGTCTCAGGTTCGAGTCGCCAGCACTACAAGTGGTATGTTAAAAAAAAAAAAGAATATCAAATAATTGAATCAATGAACATACGATGATATCATGCTTCAACTAAATCCAATTAGGAATATAGTCAAATAAAGTATTTTCCTTTCCATGTATTGGGGGATGGTTTATAAACACTTTCTCCATATTTTGGAAGTAAGATCTTCGTTAAAGAATGATTTTTCCGGTATTATCTATCATTGTAGTAGATGTTATCTTCAAAAATAAGCCTCTAATTTTAAATTTGGGTGAAAATTCCTTACCGTTAAGTTTTTCTTAAAAATGCTAACTAAAACGGATATTATTGTTTTACCTCTTGAGGTTTGAAAATACATCATTTTATCCCCTACTTTAAAACTATTCCCCAAAATCCCCTCTACCGTTAAAATATTTACTGTTTGACACTAAAAATACTAATTTACCCTTCTTTTACAATTTTTAAAATTATCCACCATCATCACAATTAACTATTTATCACGATGAAATAATTAAAAATATTATTTTTTTTTCTTTTACTTTTTTAAACTTTTTCTCTCTCTCTCTCCGTCTTTCTCCATCTCTCTTTCACTTTTTTTAATTTTTTTCTCTCTCTCCACTCTCTCTACCATTCCCCATCTCTTTCCCATCTCTTTTTCACTTACTTTATTCTCTAACTCTCCACTCTGTCTCTCATTCCCCCTTTTTCTCCCCCTCTCTTATTTTCTCCCAATCTCCGGCCAATACCACATCTCTATTTCTCTCATTTTCTTTAATTTTTTCTCTCTCTATCTTCTCCCCATCTCTCTTCCCCCCTCTCTTATTTTCTCCCCATCTCCGGCGATCTCTTCTCCTGGTGGATTTTGGTGGTGTTGTGGCGACGGATTTTGGAGAGGAGAGAGACAGATTTTGAGAGAGGTGGCGGCCGGAAGAGAAGAGAGAGAAGTTTTGGTGATTTTGGATTTTTTTAGTGGTTTTAGATTTTTATTTGATGGGTTTTGGTTCTGGGGGATTTTGGTTGATTTTGGGAGAAAATGATAAGAGTTGGGTGCAATGGGAGAGAGATGGGGGTGGAGTTCAGTGAGAGAGAATCATGAATGAAAAAAAAATAAAAAAAATAATAAATAAATAAGGGTTGGGTTTAGCTATGTGTGGTGTAGTGTGGTGTGGGATAGAATAATGAGTGTATAAGTAAAAAATTAATTTTTTTAATATTATTTTTTATTTAATATATATGCAATTACCTTCATGCCCTTAGGGGCAAACGACCAGCTCATCATTTTGACAGAACAATAACGGTAGGGGGAATTTTGGAGAATAATTTTAAAGTAGGGGGTAAAATGATGTATTTTCAAACCTCAGAGGGAAAAACAATAATATTCCTAACTAAAATGACCGTTATAGCATTGATTAAAAATATATAAAAAAGGAATAAATAATATATGAAAAAAAATTTAAACATTTTCAAAATGAGAAGGCATCTCTCCTCTATGGATTTTTTCTATAAAGAAATAGGAATTTTTTTTATTATTATTTTAAATTTCAAATTGTATATTAAAGATTGAAATGTCCTTATGTTATTAGACTTTACGAAAGTCAAGTGACGGTCAGTTTACAGCAGGAGGTTTTTCATCAAAATCAACTAATGATAGGGGTTTTTTTTATCCAAATCTAAAACTAGAAAATTGTTTGTTGAGATTGATCGTTGCAAATCTCCCTTAATAATAATAATATAGAGGACATTTAAAATTACGATGGACAGGTGAATTTATGTTATAGTTAAAGAATTATTTATTACTAATGCAATGCTTTATATCAGATCATAGAAATGTGGTCTATATTCAAAGTAGATTTATAGGACAAAAATTATTTTGGTCCCAACGGTTATATGGTTCAACAGTAACGTTGTTGTTGGGCCAAATTTCTTTAATAAAAAAAACTCGGAACCGATTTCGAAACTAGCATTGAACCACCGGTTCTGGAAATTGATACCCTATGGTTTTGGTTTCGGAATCGTGGCCATCCCTCAACTCGAGGAACAGGCTAAAACTAGACGACATCGTATTTGGGCCCATAAATGTGAGGGTTTAAGCTTCCGTTTGTCAATTTTTCCATTTTAGACCGTATTTTCAGATCCTAATAACTTTTAGTACGAATTTTTATTTTCAATTAGGTTTGCTAGTTTCTTTTAGGAAAGCTTTGATAAAATTAGCCAATAACTCAAATTGTCTTTTCAAATAAATTTCGAGATTTATTCAACTTATGAACTCTAGTCCCTACGGAATCAGTTTTTTTTTTTTTTTTTCTATTTAATGGTGTTCGACTCCATTATTGTAATGTTTAAATATTATTAATAAACCGTTCTTTGAAGTAATTTTCTGTTGTGGATTTGACTTTATTTGGTGAAAGTGGTTTCCATAAGTCATACCTTTGTTAAATCAGTCAAATAAATAAAAAGAAAGTTGATAAGCTCAAGATACATGGTAGCGTGTATAATGGCAACCACATTCTCGATAAAATTGAGATCATTAAATTCTTCTCATTAAATAAAAAATAAATAAAAATAAATGAAGAGATATTATAAGTTACAAAATCTTTTAAAAAATAAAAGATTTTAGTGATTCAGAATAAAAAAATTGTTTTCCAGATCTTGAAACTAATTATTTAGGTCACGAAATAAATTATCGAGGTCGTATAATCGGACAAAAGGTCTTCACTTTAGATTTTAGCACCTGAAAATTTTAGAAAAGCGGTATACCCAAGTAAAAAGTGTACATATCTTCTAGCTAGGGGTGACAATTCAGATTTCAAGTGGTGTTTATTCTTTGTTCAATCCAAGTTAAGTTTACCGTGTCACAAGTTAAAATTCATATACAATCTATTAAATTTGGCTCGATCGTAAAGACACTCATTCAGTCTGATAATTTTCTAGCTAGGTTTGAGTTACCAGCACCATAAGTGTTATTTAAAAAAAAAAAAATAATATACCCCAAGGGAACAGGTTAAGACCTAGACAAACGTGGACCTAAACAAACTTGAAAAAACAAATATAAATCAGTCCATTTAAAGCCATCCTATTTATTATTTTACACATGTTATAAAATATCCATTATACTTTACTTTGTGAAACTAAATCCATAAATCACACGTAAGTTCTAACAAAATAAATAAATATATATTTAATCAAAACAAAATTGAGAAGAAAAATTCTCTGTAATCTACCCTGCTATCCTTAACCTTCAGACTTACGTTTGTGGGCACCATTATTTTTGCTACATTATGCGTTCCTTTTTTCTTTTTCTAAAAATATACAAAAATAAAACTATGTTTTATGTTTTTATAGTGTCAGTATATAGAACTCTAATCCAAATTAGATTAAGCTAGTAGAGGGACGAATAGACCAATGAGCTTCCTAGCTCCAATTTAAAAATCCAGTCCAAGTCAACTCATGACCCCCTAATATTTTAAATTAACTCTTGGAAACTTTATTAAAGATCAGCATGAAGTCATGAACAAGGTTGAGAACAAAAGATAGGTAAGAATCAATCAACCGAGACCTTGTCATCAGAAATAGCAGTAGCAAATTTTGCCGGCCAAACTATGAGCAACTTTACAAAGGATAAACCACCTAAAATTGAGGAGAAATGTTGGACATCATAGACCAGAGGACTAGCAACAGTTTGAGAGTTTAAACTAGCCACTATAGAAGACCACCAACCCAAAGCTACCCAGATTGCTTCCCCATGCCGTTGGATTTTGTGGCTCGAATAGTGTTGGGCTCAAAATATGAATAGTACTATACATGTGAACAGTACCGTACATATGAATGAACAGTGAAATGACGGCATGAACAGTAACTGTGAATAGTAACAAGAAATTTCCTATATAAACCCCCCTTCCCTTCATTTGTAAATAATCTAAGCAATTTGAGAATTCCTCAATTTAAGAGAATTCATTTGAGAGAAAAGTGAGCGTGTGAACTTGAGAGCCATTAGGAGTTACTCTAGTGTGAGACTATTTATTGGGTGTATTGGGGCTTTGGGTGTTTGAGAGTTTTCACTCAAATTTGTATACTTTGTTTTGTTAGTAAAACTTATTCTCCTGTCTTTGTCCGTGGATGTAGGTCTCAAGACCGAACCACGTAAATACCTTGTGTCCATTATTTGTTTATTATTTCTCTACTGTTTGAGTGGCGATCAATTTGTCGCTACTAAACCGACGTTTCCGCACAACAATTGGTATCAGAGCTTCGGTTGTATTCCAAGCTGCTAAGGTGTCAGATTCTCTAGGAAATTCTTAGTATGCTCTGTGGTTGCAGTATTATCTAATCTTCCACATCAGAAAAGAATTGTTCTTGAGTTTACCGATTTTGTAATCGCTGGAAGTAAGTGTGGTGGTGTGGAAAGTGCATGTCTAGGAAAGGTTCTGACTAAGGAAAGACTTGGTATTTAAGGGTGTCCGTTGTGACCCACATCTCTTTCCTGGGAACTTTCCTGGTGTACTATTCACGACTACGGATATTATTCCAGTATATGGGCACTATTCACAAATACAGTACTGTTGTATTTTTGGGTTTAGTAGCTGAAAAAAGATGGCAGAATCTTCATCAACTAGGACGACAGTGACAAATGCAAAATTTGAAGTAGAGAAATTTGATGGTACCAATAATTTTGGTATGTAGCAATGTGAGGTATTGGACCTCTTATGTCAGCAAGGACTGGATCTGGTTCTTGAAGAAAAATCAGATGTTATGGATGATAAGGAATGGGAGAAGATCAACCGTCAAGCATGCGGTATGATCCGTTTATGTCTCGCTAAAGATTATAAATATTCGGTCATGAAGAAGACATCAGCAAAGAAATTATGGAAGACACTGGAGGATAAGTACATGACAAAAAACCCTGAAAACAGGCTCTATTTGAAGAAAAAACTCTATCGGTTCACATATGCACCAGGCACGTATGTCAAATTGAGATATGCTAAAGATGAATGTGTCTTTCGTCACGAGAAAGGTCATTGGAAAAAGGATTGCCTTAAGTTGCAGAAGAAAAATAAGGGCAAGAATTTTTCTGATGCTTGTGTAGCGAAGCATGGAGATATTAGGTCAGATTTTGTTGTGGTTAGTTCGTCTCTATTAGATCACTCTGATGAGTGGATACTGGATTCGGGTTGCACTTATCACATGTGTCTGAACAAGGAGTGGTTTTCTAGCTTTAAAGAGCTAGATGGTGTAGTTGTTTACATGGGCAATGATAATACATGTAAAGCAATCGAGATAGGTTCAATCCAGTTGAAAAATCATGACGGATCAATCAAAGTCTTGACAGAAGTTCGGTATGTACCGAGTTTGAAGAAAAATCTTATCTCATTGGGAACTTTAGAATCCAAAGGTTTCATTATCACGATGAGAGATGGATTTCTAAATATTGCTTCAAGTGCACTTGTGGTGATGAAAGGTGTTAGAAGAAATAACTTGTACTATTTTCAGGAAAGTACTGTTATTGGATCAGTAGCTTCAGTATCCGAAAAGGATGTAGATTCAGAAGCTACCAAGTTATGGCATATGCGGTTGGGACATGCTGGTGAAAAAGCTTTGCAGAGTTTGATAAAGCAAGGCTTGTTGAAAGGAGCAAAAACCTACAAATGATTATGATTCTTTACATGTCTTTGGTTCGACAGCCTATTTTCATGTAAAGGAATCAAAGTTAAATGCAAGAGCTAAGAAAGCATTGTACATGGGTCTAACTACTAGAGTGAAGGGATACCGACTTTGGTGTCCAAATTCGAGAAAAATAATTCTGAGCAGGGATATGACTTTTGATGAATCTACTATATTTAAGCAAAAAGATTCTCAAAACCAGACTGATAGTACTTCACAACATGTGGAGTTTGAGACAACTTCAGTTGACCCAGCTAATGTCACTGAGATAGATGATGATACTCAGGTGACAGAAGAAAGCAATATAGAAGAAGAGATTCCAACTCAAGAGCCTCCGCAGCAACAAGATTCGATTACAGTTGGAAGGCCATTAAGAGAAATTCGAAAGCCTGCTCGATTTGCTGATATGGTGGCCTATGCACTTCCAATTGTAGATGATGATGTACCTTCCACTTACGGAGAGGCAACAAACAGTTCATAATGTGAATTGTGGAAGCAAGCAATGGATGAAGAAATGCAGTCCCTGTGGAAGAATAAAACATGGGAGCTTGCTCGCTTGCCTCAGGGTAAGAAAGCAATTGGGTGCGATTGGGTATATGCAAAGAAGAAAGGATTTCCTAACAAAAATGTTATTCGTGTAACGCCTTTAATTTTTCGTAATTATAAAAAGTATTATTATTAATTATTATTAAGCATGCAACAGTTAAGTCTGTGATTTAAATTGGTAGAATGTAAAATCTCACTTCTTAAAAATTTATTTTTAATTTTTACTAAGGGCGTATTTGAAATATTTTTAAAACTTTTGAAGAATTTGTGAGGACTTAAAAGATATTTTTTAAAAGTTATCGATTAAAATTGTAATTTACTAAACGTTGAGGGACACAATAGTAATTTGACGGATCTATTTCTTCTTCTCTGGGTAGTCACCATTTTTTTCTCGCTCTCCACCATTTTCTCTCATTTTCTTTTCTACTTTGACCTCACATTCCGGCCAACTCAGACCTCCGTTTCGGTCGATCTTGGTACCAATAGAAAGCTCTTCCGACATAGAATCTATTGGAACCGACTTTGAAGATTTTCGTGGTCATTTGAGTCTCCGATTTGGTGAAGGAAGTGAGTGATTTTTCAATTTCGGAAATCCTCCGATTCTGGCGATTCTAGCCGTTTCCAACTTCGGCCACCGTTATAAACTTGACGAGGGAGATGAGGCAAACAAAACCCGACCATTTTTGGAGGTCGTTGGAAAGTCGCCGCCACCGCCACCGCCACGTATGGCGAGGATAAGTTTCCGACCTCCTGAACTCATAATTTGGCTCCAAACACGTCTACGGACTCGTTTTAAAGTGTAGGATATTATTTTGAGGTTAATGTTATGATATGGCAGCCGTATAAAAATTAAATAATTATATTCTCGTGTAGATTTTATCGATCGGGAGAAGGAAGAAAGGAAAGAGGAAAGAGAAGGTTTTAGAAAAAATGCAGATTCAATGTACACGAGTTTTAATTTTTCCAGAATATTTCAGAATTTTCGAATTATATTGATTTTGAATTATTTGAATTATATTGATTAGAATCTATAGTTTGAAATTGATTTTGGATTGATTTGAATTATGAAAAGTCAAGAGTTGTGTAATGTGAAATATAAACTGAAATGGCACTAGGATACTTGAACATAGAAAACGGATATAGGAGGTTGGTATACCAATTGGATTATTTCAGCAGTACTGCACCGATATTATACTACGTACTACCCTAAGGATTATGAGCAGGTACCGAGTACCCGGTCCTAGAGTAGGGAGTTATTCCGGCGGGTAGCCACCGCGTGGTCGATGTCGGAAATTGATGCTTATGATACTATTTGACGGGCAGCCACCGAATAGTCGATGTCAAACGGCCTATATTTTAGTCCAGAAAGTTATGTTGAGTATACCAAAGGGTCAGGATTGAAAAGAATTGAATAAAATTTATATAAAGAGTTTAATTTGTTTTCGTACGATAGACAGACAAAAGATTTATTGAATTTAGTTAAATAATAGTATGTTTTGATATGATATTGTTATGACATTTTATTTTGAAAGTTATTTTGTGATTTCTGCAAATATGTTTTGTGTACACCCACTAAGCGATATGCTTAGCACATTGATTTTTATCACGCGTAGGTAGTAGAGGTACCAGTGGAGTAAAAGACTAAAGAGGTGATACCTGCAGACGAAGATTCAGGGTCACACTACTCTTGGATAGTTTTATTTAAACTTTGTTTGTATATTCTTTACTTGAGCATGAATATACAGAAGATGGAAAAGTTGTAATATATTAATTTTGTAAATATGTATGTGGTAGTTTAAATGAATTGAAAATATGATATTTTAATCCTTTTTCTAAATATTGTTTATTGATAGTTTTATTAAAAATGTTTGGAAAGTCGCACTAATGGGAAGAGTGCGCAAATGATTGAGAAATGAATTTCGAAGTGTTTGATATTATATTATTTGAAGTTGTTGGAAACAGAATTTTTGAAAAATCAGAAAAATAGAGGAAACTCTACCAAAATTTTTCACATAATTTTTATGGGCTCACTGTAAAAGATTTCAAAATACAAAATATTTTGTTTTACAAAGAATTAGAAAAGTTTGAAAACCGGGTAGCGTTCCTTGGTTCTATCCAGGCGGGTCAGGTCAGGGGGTGTTACATTTTTAGTGGTATCAGAGCGTGGTTTAAGCGTTTCTGGACCAAAAGAGTAATATTTTGTATATGCATGCATTGTACAAGGAAAACTATAGGAAGATGTGACTCTAATCTGCAGATCTCTCTTCTGTCTTATATAGGATAAAAAGAAATGGAAGGAAGTGGAAATAGAGATAAACCTGGAAGTCCCGCCAGTGTTACTGGGGAAGCATCCGGAGAATCGGTGAGCCCAAGGGCGGCTAGACCAGAAGTCCAAGGTCAGCCGACATTTATGCAACAAATGGCTGAATTCTTTCAGAACGTGGCCAGAGCAGCACCACGGAGGTCAGCAATAGAACGACTGGCCAAATACAGACTGACAGACTTTCATGGTAGAAAAGATGAGGACGCATCCACTGCAGAATACTGGTTTGAGCGGACAGAAAGAATATTACAGTTGATGCATTGCACACCTGAAGAGAGTTTGGAGTGCGCAGTATCTTTATTGCAGGAGGATGTCTACCAATGGTGAACCTCCATTATACAGACAGTGTGGTCGGAAGAGAGAACGTAGGAGTTTTTCCAGAGAAAATTTTGAAGAAAATATGTCGGTCGTATCTACCTATATAATATGAAAAGAGAGTTTACCAACCTGAAGCAGAGACAGATGATAGTGACAAAGTACGAAAGAGAATTTGTCAGGTTGAGTAAGTATGCTAGAGATATGGTGGCCACAGAGGCGGACAGGTGCAGGAGGTTTGAAGACGGACTGAATGATTGTATTCGCCTACATATCGCCACACTTGAATTTAAAGATTTTATCAGACTAGTCTCAGCAGCCTTGAATGTTGAAAGAGTCAAGAAAGAAGAACAGGCCAGATGAGACAGAAGTCAACAGAGAAGAGGATCAGGGAAGTCTAGTTCATATCAGCCACAGAGTAAAAAGTTTAAGGGACCGCAGTCTCGTGGTCAGACACAGTCACAGAGACCCATACCCACAGCTAGACCTGACCAGTCCTCAACATCAACAGCCAGCACCCCTGGGAGTACAGTTAAGAGACCAACCCCAGCACTATGTGAACACTACGAAAAAAGACATTCGGGGGAATGCTGGAGGGTCACAAGAGCCTGTTTGAGATGTGGATCCCGTGATCATTTCTAGAAGGATTGCCCAAAGTTTAGAGTTACTTCTACTCAGCAATCAGAAAGACCAGCTTCTACTACTTCCAGGGATAGGAGGTCCAGTCAGTCAGGAACTGAAGGAAGTAGTCACAGAGGGGTACCAGAAAGTACTGGGAGACAAGATACCAGTACTCCTGCACGAGCCTATGCTATCAGGGCTCAGGAAGATAAGGATGCACCAGATGTTATTGCTGGTAAAATTTATATCTTTGATACTACATCTATTGCATTGATAGATCCAGGATCTACTCATTCATATATATGTGATGCTATGTTGAAACAATGAAATTTGAAAACTGAATCCACTGAGTATGAAGTACTAGTCAGTAATCTGATAGGCCACAGTGTAGTTGTGAATAGAGTATATAGAGACTGTCCTATCAAGATTCAGGAGTATGAATTTTTAGGTGATTTGATGAAGCTGACATTCCATGAGTTTGATGTTATTCTATGCATGGATTGGCTATCCAGACACCAGGTAGTTATTGACTGCAATTTGAAATGAGTAACACTCAGAACAGCCGATGGCACAGAAGTCACGATGGTGGGTGAAAGGAGGGATTATCTCTCTAATGTTATTTCAGCTATTACTGCAAGAAAATTAATCAGAAAAGGGTGTGAAGTTTATTTGGCACAAGTGGTTGATTCTCGGAAGGTTGATTCTAGTATTCAGAATATACCCGCCGTATGTGATTTTCCAGATGTGTTTTTGGAAGAACTTCCTAATTTACAACCGGAGAGAGAGGTCGAATTCGTGATTAATGTACTACCAGGTACTTCTCCAGTACCGATAGCTCCTTATAGAATGGCACCTGCAGAACTAAAAAAATTGAAGGTACAGTTGCAGGAATTATTAGATAAGGGTTTTATTCGACCCAGTGTTTCCCCGTAGGGAGCACCCGTATTGTTTGTAAATAAGAAATATGGGTCATTGAGATTATGTATCGATTATAGGCAACTCAATAAACTTACTGTTAAGAATAAATATATGCTGCCTAGAATCGATGACTTATTTGATCAGTTGAGAGGAGCCAGTGTCTTCTCAAAGATAGATCTCAGATCGGGGTATCATCAGCTGAGAGTGAAAGATTCTGATATTCCGAAGACAGCTTTCCGTACACGGTATGGACATTATGAATTTGTAGTGATGCCATTTGGGCTGACGAATGCACCTGCAGCCTTATATATGAATGAAAAGTGAAATGGCAGCGTGAACAGTACCTGACGGGCGCCGCCTATGGATCCCACGCGTGAACAGTGACGTCAGCAGTACCATATGCGTGAGCAGTGACATGAACAGTAACGTATATGCGTGAATAGTAATCAAAAATTTCCTATATAAACCCCCCTTCCCTTCATTTGTAAATAATCCAAGCAATTTGATAATTCCTCAATTTGAGAGAACTCATTTGAGAGAAAAGTGAGCTTGTGTTCTTGAGAGCCATTAGAAGTTACTCTAATATAAGAGTATCTATTGGATGTATTGGGGCTTTGGGTGTTTGAGAGTTTTCACTCAAATTTGTATATTTTGTTTTGTTAGTAAAACTTATTCTCCTGTCTTCGTCCGTGGATGTAGGTCTCAAAACCAAACCACGTAAATACCTTGTGTCCATTATTTGTTTATTATTTCTCTACTGTTTGAGTTGCCGTCAATTTGTCGCTACTAAACCGACGCTTCCGCACAACACATATGGACAAGTGAAAAGAGCATGAATCTGGTCCTTAACACCATCACCACACTTCGGACAAGATACAGAGACAAAAACTTTTCTAGAAGATAAATTGCTCATAGTTGGAAAGATTCTGCAACACCAACGCCATAGAAAAATTCTAACTTTAGGGGGAACCAGTAGGTGCCAAATACGATGCCACCATGCACCCGTGAGAATCAGAGGAGCTAGAAGCATGCACTGATAAAGAAAGCGAAACAATAAGCTTGTAACCGCTCTTCATAGAATATACCCCACGATTACCAAAATGCCAGATAAGTTGGTCATCGCAGATAATGTGAGGAACTAGAATAGCAAGGATAACATCATGATCCACAAGAGGAAGATGATGCCTGATAGCCTCCAAATTCCAACCACCTGAAGGTAGCAGCAAGGAAGAAACACAAAGATTGGTGTCAGCAAAAGGCGGAGCAACAGGGAGAAAAGAAAAAGGCCATGGCAGGCAAGGGTCCGAGAAAACCCAAATAAAGGTGCCAGAACCAACACCCCAGTGGGGACCTTTGAGGAGAAGATCACGGCCCCACAAAAGCTCAAAATTGCACTATAGTAATATAAAACTCATTTTAATTAAAACTATTTTAAATTAAAATTAGACTTGATCTTAAAACAATAATAACCACTTAATTACCATCGCCGAATGTGGTTCGGTGGTAAAAGCGCTCATTCAGCCTGGCAATAATTCAGGTTCGAGTCGCTACCACCGCAAGTGATATATCAAAAAAAAAAAATAATAACCACTTAATTAACTCTCTATACGATGCTCGTAATTAAACTAGTCCCAAAACCATGTGTCTTTTTAAAATTACTTATTTATTCCTAATCACAAAATGCTCTAATGATCATTTTTAATATATCTATATCTATAAATAAAATTTATAAATAAATAATTTATTGAAAAAATTGCAAGGTAATTATTAATTTGGTCTCTAACTTTTAGGGAATTATCAATTTTTTAACTCAGTTTTATTTATTGGTACTCTTGAGCTCTTAGTTTTCATAAATGTATCAATTTGGTCCCTCTAATCAATTTTTTAACAGTCAAAATAACTAAAAATATTTAAAAGACAATTTGGCCCTTGACTCTATTTAAGAGTTAAAATTACAATTTTACCTTCAAATTTTTAAAAATATTTTTAATAATTAGAAGAGTAATATGGTCATTTTATATTAATTTTTAAAAGTAAAAATTTTAAAAAACATTTAAATGAATCTCCCATTTAAAAATTCCTTAAAAAAAATTTAAAATATAATTTTAAAAATATTTAATAAGACGTTGTGAAAAAAAATTTAAAATTTTTAAAATTTTCATAATTTTTTTAAAATTTTTAAAAAATTAATACAAATGACCATATTACCTTTCAAATTATTAATAATATTTTTAAAAATTTATTGGTTAAATAAAATTTTAGCTCTTTTAAATAGAGTCAATGACAAAACTATCTTTTTAATATTTTCAGTTAGTTTGACTGTTAAAAAATTGGTCAGCAACAGGGAGAAAAGAAAAAGACCATGGCAGCCAAGGGTCCGAGAAAACCCGAATAGAGGTGCCAGAACCAACACGGTAGCGGAGACCTTTGAGGATCTTCCTTTGAGGAGAAGATCACACCCCCCCCCCCATAAATAAAAGCTCAAAGTTACACTCAAGTAATATAAAACTCATTTTAATTAAAACTATTTTAAATTAAAATTGGGCTTGATCTTAAGGACAATTATCAATTTGGTCTCTAACTTTTGGGGAATGGTCAATTTTTTAATGCAGTTTCGTTTATTGGTATCCTTGGGCCCTAATTTTCTATAAATATATCAATTTGGTTCTTTTATGAGTCAACCGTTAGTCAAACTTAACAGTGCTAGGGTTATTTTTGTTTTTAAATCTATCAATGGGTCAACAGTAATTTTTTTGGTAAAATGACATATCTATCTGTTGACAGTGATTTTTGGATCACCATTAAAGTCAAAGAAACTTACCACATAAACATAGTCGAGGTTTTCCCTTTGAAAATCTAATGTAGGGGTTTTTCTTAAATGACCATGCTGATTTTGCCAACCAAGCTGACTACTCTGACCACGTACTTCTGGCCGAGCACTCCTTCTTGGATGAGCACTTCTGACTAAGCACTATCTCTTCTGGCCGAGCACTATCTCTTCTGGCCGAGCATTCCTTCCTAGATGAGCATTTCTGGCTGAGCACTCCCTCAAGGCCGAGCACTATCTCTTCTGGCCGAGCACTCCTTGCCAAGCACTCCTGGTCGAGCACTATCTCTTGGCTGAGCACTCCTGGCCGAGCACTATCTCTTTTGGTCGAGCACTACTGGCTGAGCACTATCTCTTGGTCGAGCACTTATGGCCAAGCATATGAGGAGAGTTTCTCCCGGATGAACCTGCTCACATGAAAACAAAGAAGTCCATCAAGTGTATCGGCTGGACCGGTACACTCCAATGATCAAGTTAGTGCTTGAACATTGAGAGAAAGTCTAGAAAGAGAGAGAGAGAGAGAGAGAGAGAGAGAGATTATTTTAGCCTCCATGAGAAAGAGATAATTTTATCCTCCATGAGAGAGAAATAGTTTTATCCTCCATGAGAGAGAGAGAGAGAGAGAGAGAGAGATAGTTTTATCCTCCATGAGAAAGAGATGGTTTTTGCCTCAATGAGAGAGAGATGATTTTTGCCTCCATGAGAAATAGATGATTTTTGCCTCCAGGAGAAAGAGATGGCTTTAGCCTCCATGAGAAAGTGATGGCTTTTATCTCCATGAGAAAGAAAGAGCTTTTGCCTTCATGAGAAGGGGAAAGCTTTTGCCTTCATGAGAAGGGGAAAGCTTTTGCCTCCATGAGAAAGAGAGAGCTTTAGGCTCCATGAGAAAGAGAGAGCTTTTGCCTCCATGAGAATGAGAAAGCTTTTATCTCCATGAGAAAAAGAGAGTTTTAGTCTCCATAAGAAAAAGAGAGCTTTAGTCTCCATAAGAAAGAGATAGTTTTTGCCTCTATAAGAAAGAGAGAGCTTTTGTCTCCATGAGAAAGAGAGCTTTTTTCTCTATGTTGAACGTGGTTAGCTTCTCTATCTCTCCCACTGTTGAGTGTTGGGGTGACTATCTTTAATGGTTGAATGTTGGAGTAGTTATATTTAATGGTTGCTTATGTCATTTGTTTTCCTCCATACTTAATGTCAGGTAATGTCATGATGAGGAAATTGCATCAATTTTTAGGTATAACACTACCCTTAATTAAAAATTTAAAATAAATTAAATTAAAAATTAAAAAAAAATGAGGGATACTAGCCACAATCGCCTTAGGCGACTGTAGCCATAATGGAGCAACATGTCCCTCAGCCTTTTTTTTTTTTTTTTTCAATTTCTATGCATAAATTTCAGTTTATTTCTTAAATTTATATTTAATTTTTATAACCACTAAATTATTATAAATATATCAATTAAGTCCATACGATAAATTTTTTAATAATAACATATAAGTTAAATAACAATTAATTATTATTAAAATTTAAAAATTAAAAGATAAAAAAATTAATAATAATTAAAATTCATAATTAAATAAAATATTTTAAAAATTGAACAATTTCACACACATTCTGTTTGATATATGTATTTTCACTTGTATATACAACTTTATAGTTAATTGATACAAACCCTCCTCAATATTAATTGAGATCAAGTCTACTCAACATAGACGAAGACTCCATAATGGAGACCAGACCTGGTCAAAACATAAGTATGGAGATCATATTTGGTTTCCATCAATGGAGATCAGGCCTCCAGATGAATATGAGGTCTTCATTGTCTCCATAAAAATAATCTTCATCGTTATAGATTAGACTCTATGGAACCCTCATCTCTGTCGATCTCGTTTCCATGGATATTAGACTTGGTCTTAATCAATGGTGAGGAAGGTTTGTGTCAATTGACTATAAAGTTGTATATACAAGTGAAAATATAAATCTCAGATAAATTGTGTGTGAAATTGTTCAATTTTTAAAATATTTTATTTAATTATAAATTTTATTTATTATTAATTTTTTTCTGTTTTAATTTTTAATTTTTGGTAATAATTAATTGTGATTTTATTTATATTTTATTATTAAAAATTTTATCGTATGGATTAAATTGATATATTTATAATAATTTAGTGGTTATAAAAGTTAAATATAAATCTAAGGGCTAAATTGAAATTAATACATAGAAATTTAAAAAAAAAAAATTTAGGGACACTTGTCACTCCGTAAAGGAGCGACTGTTCTAGCATCCCTAAAAAAAAATTTGTTGGATCTCCATTTAAATTGATGGATCGTCAATCTTGATGGATAGTAGAGATCTATTTAAAAAAATATTTTAAATATTATTTTTTAAAATATTAATATGAAATGATCATATTACCTTCTAATTGTTAATAATATTTTTAAAAATTTGAGACTAAAATTGTAATTTTGACTCATTTAAATAGAGTCAAGGGTAAATCAATTTTTTTGCCAATTATGTGAAATTTGACCGTTAGAAAATTAGTTAAGGGACAAGAATGATATAATTCCATAAAGTTAGGGCCCAAAGATACCAACAAACGTAATTACGTTAAAAAAATTTATTATTCCCCAAAGGTTAGGGACTAAATTCATAATTGCCCTAATCTAAACCAATAATAACTTGTTGAGGGCCTAGTTCAAAGTCCAACAACAAACCTAACTTCTCTAACAATCAACAACTCAATTCAACCCTAACTTCAATTTAGCCCCAAATTACAAACACCCATAAATCCTAATTTCCCCAATTAACACAATAACACACCCAATCTTCAATTAATCCCGAAATCAACACAAATCCACAACCCTAATTTCACTACTAACCAAATAAACAACACCCAACACAAATTAAAACAATGTAGATAGATTTTGAGCTTAATTACCTTATTAGGGAATCCCTTGCTCTCTAGTTCTTAGGTTATTAGCCCAAACCCTAGCCCAAGTTGATCTCACAAGCAAAATTGCAAGAAGAACCGATTTGTTCTTGGTGATGATCCAAGAGAAATGAGAGAAAATGCTCTCAAATTGTATTTTGATTGATAATGATAGTAAATATTTTCAACCCTAGTTTATGTGTTCTATTTATACAAGTTCTGAAAATTAGGGCGAAAAGACCAAAATGCCCCTAACTAGAAAATATGAAAATGTGCAGGAAAATCAGAAACTTGGCCATCAGTGTGCCTTGCGACCTGGGTTGGTCGCGAGCTTAGTCGCAAGGCTCACTGCCTCATTTTTCTCTCCCTCGCGCTAATTCACCATTTCTCTCCAATGAGTACCGCGACCTGGGTTGGTCGTGAGCTTGGTCACTGTGGACTTACCCCTTGTGCTCCAGTGAGCACCGCGACCACAGTCGTGAGGCAGTGGGTCGTGACCGTGGTCACGGTACTCACTGCCTGATTTTCTCACTTCTTCTTCTTCTATCCTCTTCACTTCTCCTTTCCTCCTCCTAATTCTAATACTTCTTCTAGGTGAGTTCTCATCATAACCACTTAATTAACCCTATGTCTGATGCTTGTAATTAAACTAGCCCTAAAATCATATCGT
Organism: Xanthoceras sorbifolium; assembly: GCA_003430845.1. Classification (NCBI taxonomy): domain Eukaryota; kingdom Viridiplantae; phylum Streptophyta; class Magnoliopsida; order Sapindales; family Sapindaceae; genus Xanthoceras; species Xanthoceras sorbifolium. The sequence continues at coordinate 2,947,086 of CM010610.1, forward strand.
GTCTTTTTAAAATCTTATTTATTCCTAATCACAAAATGCTCTAGTGATCATTTTTAATATATCTATATTTGTAATAAAATTTATAAATAAATATTGTTATTTAATAAATAATTTATTGAATAAACTACGGCCACAAATTTAAATGATCAAGTTCTATATACAGCTTAGGGTGAGCATTAAAAAATAGATTCTATATTAAGAATATATATTCCTATGATCCGTAAAATTAAATCTTAAAATCATTGAGGTTTTGACCATATATATAAATCTCACTCCATAATAACTCAGAAAAAATAATTTATGAATGAATGTCCATTATTTGCTCAAGATTAAGATCAACTAAGTTCAATAAAGCTTACATAAGTCACGAACAAATGACATTGTTTATAACATATCATAATTCATATTAGTCGTGTTCAATCTATGTCTAATATACGCTAACTTTCACTACTCAAAGTCTCCACTTAATGACTGTTGACCTGTGAATTCGATCAACACAATAAACAGTAATTATAATCAAAAAACGAATAAAAATATATCAAGATAAAGGATTTTTAAAGTAGTTCGGCTTAAATAACAATGCCTACATCTACTATTCTTGTATTAAACACGAGCTCTCACTAAGTAATTTTTTCTCTAAAAAATTACAACCCTTGTATCAGCAATGATCCTTCCTTTCCTTTTATAATGTGAAGGAATGGAATCATTCTGGTTTACATAGAATCAAATTCCTTAATTTTAAGAATCAAATAATATCTCTAATTTATTACAATTTAATCAGAAGATAATCACTGAGAATTAGGAAGTTAATACAAAATAAAACTCTAACAACTGATGATTAAATCCCTATAATTGTGGGTTTTCCCCTTATCTGGAAGATACACTTCGAGCTGAATGTTCTGCGAGCTGGAGTTCCAATTGGCGATGAGAAGTGACGTGGCAGGATCTTCCTGGTCGTTGAAAAGTTATAGCTTGCATAGAGCCCCAGGTTCTTTTCTTCACTTTTCTTCCTTTTGACTTGTTTGTTATATGGGCTTTATCAGTTTCCCAGCCCGTCATCAACTCTTCCAGGCCTTTCTGAGCCCAATTGGCTTCGTTGACTTCTTTAGGTCTATTGGGCTTAATGAAATTAGACACATAACAATGACCAAGATAAATTACTCACAATAGAAATAGAAAAACTATAGTTAAATAGCTGTGAACTACTTTTATTTATAAATAATTTGTGACTTGTATCTATCTGTATTAGTGTTTATTGTCAATACATAAATCAGGTTGTGTATATAATATATGCTCAAATATGTGAACTAAACACAATTTTATTTAATCACAAAAAATGTTATAGACATTTTGCCTAACAAGGTATAATAGACATTTTATAAAATGCATAAAACAATAAATTGGATAGCATTAAATCAACTGGTTTATGCTCTTTTTTATTTATTTATAATTGTGTGTCTTAATTCATGCCCTTAGAGCATATATCAACACTAAGTTATAGATTTACCCATTTATCTACTTAATTTATTAAAAAAATTATATACTTTTAACTTATTATATAATTTGAATTCAATAAACTAATTCAACAAATAAAAATAATAAATGAATATAATCTCCATCCAAATAAATTTAAAATAGAAATCTCGCTAAAAAAAGTTAACACAACCTTTTAAAATAAAATATCCCACATTAAAAATAACAGTGTTAAAAATGTAATATATTATTTTATTATTATACATAAAAATATAATTAATGTGGATAGAATTCTTTCATATTAGAAGTAAATAGTTTTCGTATTAGAAGTAGATGTCTGTCTATATTGGGAGTAGACAGTTTCTCCTATGAAAATAAATATTCAAACCGTACTAATAGAGATTTAACCCATAATGTTAGATAAATAAAAAAGAAAAAAAAAAGGTGGTAAACATATTAGAAGGGGTTCGAGTAACATCTTAGGGCAAGGCCAATGTATCACACCAAATATTCCACCATTTTGATGTTAAAAAGACATCTTTATAGAATATGCTTACACTAAATTTTTTTCCACTTCAATGTTATTAACACCAAATTGGTGTAAAGAGCATCTTTAAAGAATATTCTTTATATAATATTGTTAATTTTTATTTGATAACTTATATAAAATTAATTAATTTATTTGATATACTTAAATAATTAATCATATAATATTAAAAAATAATTATTTTATAGTTATTACAAATTTAATTTTAAATAAAAAATTTAGAGATGAGATAAAAAATGAATTAAATAAATTAAATATATAATATTGGCTTCATTTTGAAGATCTCGACGAGATCTTTCCAATGGTATATTTTTTATAATATTTTAATTTATAAATTTTATTATTTATCAAAATTTATAAATATATTAAATTAATAAAATAATATAAAAAGAATAAAATTTATTTAAAATAACTAAAAAAAGGATAAAATAGAAAATTTATAAAAGTTAAACAAATTTGGTGTGGTGAATAGTACCATGTCAAATTTGATGAAATTTAGTGTGGTACTATTTACCACACCAAATTTTTTGTTTTGGAAAGTGGGATTAATGGAGCATCACATTGGCCAAACATATTAGAAGGGGTTGAACCCAAATACAGTTTAAAATTGGACTAGAATCCATTTTAATTTTGTATCCTGTCGGGTCGGGTCGGGTCGTTTAACAGTATCTTGGCCGCAACCTTGTGTTGTTTTACCGTATCTTGTCCGCAACATTTTCTTCTACTGCAGTCGGCTGTCCATATAGGAATCAATGTGGGGCTGCTACGTGTCAGCCATTCACTTCATTACAATCTAAAAGTGATCCTAATCTGAACTCTCACTCCATTTCTCTCTCAAATTTTCTTCTCTTCTCAAACTTAGAAATTTTCTCTTCTGTTAAAGAAAGAGAAAAAAAAATGGTGATATCTACAACATCAACAGACTCTGGAGAACATTTGAACTCCACTTTTGCTTCCAGATATGTCCGCTCTCCTGTTCCCAGGTTATGATTTATAAATATTTTTTTTCTGATCAGTTTCAACTCTCTTGATTTGTTATTTAATTTGGAAGTTGTAGGAAGAAAAGACAACATATATATACACATGTTATTTAATTTGGGAGTGTTTGATTGGAAATAAATAAAAACGTTTTCAAAGGATCAATGTAATTGATGAGACAGTGTTTAATTAGTTGCAGTTGAAAGCAATTTTTTGACTTAAAAATGCCTTCCACAAAATCATTTCATAGAATATCAATCTAAAACTTTGAATTAGAATTGTTTAAAATCAACTTAGCTTCAAGAAAATATAACAGAGGAGATGATCTTAACTATAATAATAGATAAAGGATCTTTGAAAAGCTTTGAAGAGCTTGTATCGCGAGAGGATCCTGTCTTGTATCAAGTTTCGAGTTGCTTAAGAAATTCGTTACATAATTGTAATGTTCAATATCGAAACAGGTTTAGCGAAAACGGGTACTTAAGAGGTCAAGGAAACTAAAAAAAGGATCAAATATCTTTGTAGTTGATTTCTAGAATGGAAAAAAAAAAAAAAGAAAAAAAATTGAATGTGGTTTCTTATGGGGTTTAATGTGGATGTAGATTCAAGATGCCTGAAAATTCGATGCCAAAGGAAGCAGCATATCAAGTGATAACAGATGAGTTGATGCTTGATGGAAATCCGAGGCTCAACTTGGCATCGTTTGTGACCACTTGGATGGAGCCGGAGTGCGATAATCTCATCATGGCTTCACTTAATAAGAACTATGTTGACATGGATGAGTACCCTGTTACCACTGAGCTCCAGGTATCAACCAGAAACTGTAATGAGTAGGTTTTTTTATTAACTGCAGTAATTATCTGGAAAAAGTTGCAAAATGTACATTAATCACACTATTGATTGGCAGAACCGGTGTGTGAATATGATCGCCCACCTATTTCATGCTCCGGTTGGAGACAAGGAGACGGCAGTTGGTGTTGGGACTGTGGGTTCATCAGAGGCAATAATGCTGGCGGGACTCGCATTTAAGAGGAAATGGCAGCAGAGGAGAAAAGCGCAAGGGAAACCCTGTGATAAGCCCAACATTGTCACCGGAGCTAATGTGCAGGTGAATTTTGGATTCCTTTTAATACTTTATTAGTCTAATGTTAGAAAAACGATTCATTTTGGTTATACTTTCATTATAAGGGAAACCCTGTGATAAGCCCAGCATTGTCACCGGAGCTAATGTGCAGGTGAATTTTGGATTCCTTTTAATACTTTATTAGTCTAATGTTAGAAAAATGATTCATTTTTGTTATACTTTCATTATCTGTTAAAAAATGTTTTGTGCATTTGTGTTAGTACTTTGGTGAATGAACTCAGGGTTATACTCTGTCACCGCAGCCTAGATTGTTTATTTTTCACTTGTGAATGAGACATTTTAAATCACTTTGTGATATGATACAGCAATGTTGCACAAAATTTATGCAGGTTTGCTGGGAGAAGTTTGCAAGGTACTTTGAGGTTGAGCTGAAGGAGGTGAAGCTGACGGAGGGATATTATGTGATGAACCCTGAGAAAGCTGTCGAATTGGTTGATGAGAATACCATATGCATTGCAGCCATTCTGGGATCGACCCTGACAGGAGAGTTCGAGGATGTGAAGCGTCTTAATGACCTCCTCACCAAAAAGAATGCGGAGACCGGTTGGGACACTCCCATTCATGTTGATGCTGCCAGTGGAGGATTTATTGCTCCTTTCATTAACCCAGAGCTTGAATGGGATTTCCGTCTTCCTCTAGTAAAGAGCATTAACGTCAGTGGTCACAAGTATGGTCTCGTATATGCGGGTGTTGGCTGGGTTGTGTGGAGGACCAATGATGACTTGCCTGATGAACTTGTCTTCCACATCAACTACCTTGGATCGGATCAACCCACTTTCACACTCAACTTCTCCAAAGGTGATAAATACGACGTCAATATGCATGTCTATATTGCATAAACAACTTCTGGTTTTGAGAATTTAGTAACGTTTGTAAATTTTGTAATTCTCTCATCTGATTCTCCAATATTAATTTGCAGGCTCTAGTCAAATAATTGCTCAATATTATCAGTTTATACGGCTTGGTTTTGAGGTAACTCCTGTTTGTTCATTATTGAAAACTTTAGTTGGTTTGAAAGAGATGCATGTTTGTATTACAATTAATCTTTTCACTAGATTACTATAAACAAATTCTTGCAGCTCATATGTGTAATTTTGGGAGAAATTCTCATACAATTTAGCTTTTATTTTGCTAAGCAATTAGTTATTTATTCTTCCAATGTTTTGTACACAAGGGTTACAAGAACGTTATTGAAAACTGCCTGGAGAATGCGAGAGTGCTGAAAGAAGGATTAGAAAAAACGGGACGATTTGTCATTGTTTCCAAGGATGTAGGAGTTCCGCTTGTGGCCTTTTCTTTGAAAGACAGTAGCAAGCACACGGTGTTCGAGATATCAGAAAGTTTGAGAAGGTTTGGGTGGATAATTCCAGCCTACACAATGCCTCCGAATGCTCAACATGTTGCGGTTCTCCGGGCGGTGATTCGGGAGGATTTCAGCCGTACCCTGGCGGAGAGACTCATCTCAAACATTGAGGAAGTTCTGAAGGAAATGGACTCGCTCCCAAGTCGTATCTCCACCAGAGAAGCCCATGTCACGGCCACCATCCACGAAATACAAGGTGGCAAACCAGATGGGAAGCCTCTTAAGAAGAGTGTGAGAGAGACTCAAGAGGAAGTCACCAGGATTTGGAAGCGGTTTGTTGATGGCCGGAGAACCGGAGCATGCTAAGTAAGCTTCTATAAGTCTGTCTTACATATATATATATATATGCTTTGTGGGAAATATTATGAGAATTGCTGCTGCTTGTTTATGTGCTCTGTATACAGTAAGACTCTGTAGCTTTATTCTTATGTGATTGTCATGTACTTGTCAATTAAATAATGAAAGCTTTGGATATCCACTTATAGTTTGAGTGCTTAATGCATCTTATAATGGATCGGGTTCAAGTTTTATTATGCGTATTTACCAGCAAATGTAGGTTAATTAAGGCTTTTTGTCGTCAACTATAATGTTTTTCGAACAAATAACACTGAACCTATTCGAGGTGTGTTGAATTACACTCAGAATTAAAGTTTGTAGAAATTCACATTGAATATTCATGGCGTTAAGTTTGACTGTTAAAAATAGGTCCGAGTCTCCCTTAATTCGTGATCCATGGTGGATTTATAGTGGATTCACTATGGATCTCTCGTTTCTTTTATACTTTTTTTATTTTAACAGTCAATTTTATATTTTAACAGTTAAACTTAACACCAGAAGAGTTAAATGTAAGTTTTTTAAAACTTTAATTATAAGTGTAATTTAACAAACTTCAGGTAGGTCCATTAATATTTATTCAATATTCTTCTATTTATTTATTCAATTTTTTTCTATTAAAATTGAATGTCAAAGTAGAGTCATTTAATAAATTTTTGGTATATAAAAGCCATAAAACTAGCAGAAATAATAGGAAAAAAAAAGTATTTCTTGGGTTGATTATCTGGGATTATCTGCTCGTTAAAAACGACATGATTATCAGCTTATTTTTACTGGACTGTTTTTGTCGAGTCTTTTATTATAAACTTTTTAGGTTTTTACTGTTGGTTATAATAATTGCCAAGAATTGATTTAATCTGATAGGTGTGGACGATATTTTCATCTATAAATATAATTTACACATTCATATTTTATTAAAAATTTTAATTACAAAATTATACTAACATAAAATGATCAATAAGGGTAAAATCATTTTAAGTATTAATTTTTTTATGAAATATATTATTATTATATAATAAAGTGATGGAAAAAGAAATTTTAGAGAACTTTTATTATAGAAAGTTGTATTTTTTTTTTAAGGAGCAAATAACATCCCGACTTTTCAAAATTTGTTATTTTACAAGCGGAAACGATTTTTGAATTTATCGATAAAGACTTTCTTTATCAGTAGTTAAATTTTATCAAATTTAACGTGCATAAAAGGTATTTTCATCTTTTTAAGTTTTTTAAAATTATTTTATTAAATAAAAAAATCTCATACATTCACCTTTGAACGGTTAAGATTTATTTAAAAAAAAACATAGATTTTTAAATAATAACAAATTTATTTTTTGTAAGAAAGGTAGATATTCAATCTGAATCTCCATTTCCATGGTGATTCTATAGGCGATGGAGATCTCATCTCAATGCCTTTCCATGAACTTGGGTTCCAGGTTTGCGAGCCTAGGATCGTGAACTGTGTTTGCGAACTAGGGAGGCAAGCCTCCCCTGTTGGCAATCCACCGTAGATCTCCAACCTGCTCTCTTCCTCTTTCCTTTTTTTTCTTTTTTTTAGATAAATCTCCACCATCCATATTTGAATGGACAGTGGAGATCTGAAATATGTTTTCTTGTTTTAAATTATTTAAAATAAATTACCACCGTCTATGAGATGGATGGTAGAGATCTTAATTTTTTTTAAATTTTTAAATTTTTTATTTAATAAATTTTGATAATTTTATATATTATTTTGGGAGCATTTTCGTATTTTAACAGTCAAATATGGTCAACTATTAAATTGAATGGAGCTTGACTAACGATAGGGGAGGTCTTTGTCAATAAACTCAAATATTATACAAACATTAGCGGATCTAGGTGTTATTTGCTCTTTTTTAAATTTTAAATTGAATTTTTTTTTTGTCTTTCTTTTTTGTTTGGTTATAAATTCTTAAAAAAAAAGAAGATGAGACGGAATTGAAGTTTATTCATAAGAGTTTTTCTTTTATGAAAAAAATTAAGTATGTTGTTTACTTTTATTATCAATGATGGTTTGTTAATCAGTATAAACTTAGAACATCAATAAAGTTGTAAAGTTAATAAGTCAATTCTCAAATGTCAATTTTTATGTAACTTTTATATTTTTTAATTTTCAATAAACATTTTAATTTTTTAAGAATTTATAAAAAGAAATTATTAATATAGTATGTTTCAACTAAGGATGTATTAATAATATAAAGAGGGTTTACAAAAAAAAATTGTAAAAATAAGTAAATTAATTTTAATAAGAGTATTATTGGCAATAGAATAGGTATTTATAGTAATAATTTAATTTTTTAAATTTTAAATATGGGCATACTTATAAAATATGTGTTATTCATATTTATAGGTGGCAATATTTGATATCCTTATATGATTTAATTTTTAATGTTATTATTAATTACCCTGGATTATAATTGTATAATGAAAATGCCTCTAAGGCTCAAAAATATTAAAACTAACCCTCGTTTGGTATTACTTTTGAGAAGTTAGTATAATTTATTTTGATATAATTAAGATGTTTGGTAAAACGTTAAAAAGTGATTATTTAATAAACTGAGTTGATTTCACAGCAATTTTATGAAGCATGCGATGAGTTACTTTTATAAAATAATTACAAAATAATTTACTATGAGATTTAATAAATATTTAAATGGTAAAATCATTCATACTAATTTTAATGTAAAGCCACTTATATATTAATTTTAATTGCATATTATAGTGGTCAAAATTGGCACAAACTTCATTTATGGCCAGTTGGGTCCAAAACACGAGAATGAGCCCAAACTCTTCTTTATCAAAAGCTCAAGCCTACCACAGAGTGAAATCAACATACACCAAGTCAAGTACGTCACGTACCATGTAGGTAACGTTAACTTAGTCCCAAGATTGGGCAGCAAGCTCACACCAAGGCATGGCTAGGCGCCCAAGGGGTGCGCACCCAATGCCATATGCCCGGGTTTTGCCTCCTCATTAACGTAATTTTGATATTTTGTCTCCTACTTTTGTTTTATTCTCCTACGTGCATTTTTCCTTATATTTAAAGAGAACCCAACCTTAATGACTCAAACATTTCATACTTTTCTAAGAGTCACACTTTCAAGAGCCACATTTTCTCTCTTGAAATTATTTTATCTCTATACACTTGTGCATTTAATCTCTTGGATTTTTTTATTGTTTATGTGAAATTGTTATTGGATCTTGCTACTTCTTCAACAAAAGGCAACCACAAGTTCTTAATCAAGCTTTGAAGATGCCCAGCAAAGGGAAACAAGTCGCTTCCAAAGGAAAGGAAGCTACAAAAGGAGAATCTTCCTAAATCTTCCTAACTTCCTAAGTTCTTCAACTTAGAGTGTGGGGCTAGATATGATCATAACCTCTCTAGAACTATTATTTATGAGAAAGGTGTTGATTTTAGATCTATTAGAACCAATGATGTTTATTATCTCATTCTAGAGACAGGTTGAAAGAAGTTTGTTGAAAAATCTCATGATGTTTGTTAAAACTTAGTGAGAGAATTTTATGCTAATTTGGATAGTGATCAATTATTAGATAATCTAGAAGTTCTAGTTAGAGGAATTAGGTTTTTTAGTGGTGAAATTATCAATTCACTTTATGGATTGTCTCATAGAGATTGTTGCTTAGATGTTATCCAAGTTGCTAGGCAAGAAGTTGCTCTTACTTTAACTAGGGGTAAATATCAATGGAGTGAAGGCAATAATTTTGTTCCTCATGCCAAATGTACTCCATTCTACTGTTTCTTGAACAAGTTTGTTTGTCAAAACCGGTGTCCAACATCTCTGAAGTAAATTTTTCCACCAAAAAATTGCTTTATGTTATTGGACAATGAGCCTTTTAATGGTGGAAACTATATTTTTGGATTCATTGTTAAATGTGATAATGAGAGCGTGCAAGTCCAATTTGAAATTTTCGGGTTTGGTAACTAAACTTTTTTTAGATGTGGGAGTTAAGTTGAGGAGAACCGATGAAATTGTGGAATCAAGTCAAATGTTTGACAAAGATTTTTTTAAGTTCCACTATCTCTCCAAGGAAGAGAAGAATAAGGACACTTCACAACCCATTGAAACCACTCCGATTGAGAGTGAGATACCACCTTGGGCAACATAACTAATGGGTATATTCATATATGAGAATTAAGCCATCTTGAAGAGACTCGATGCATACGAAGAAGAGTTGCATGGCATAAGGGAGTATGTAAGGGTCCGGCCCCACATTCACGTGCTAGTGGAGTGTTTACCTCCTCTGATGGTGTGATGACAACGTTGATGGTGATAAAGTTGGAGGATATGAAGATTGATCCGGATTCTTGAAGTTGAAGAATATGTTTGCATGCTTGTGTTCTTTTATTTGATTTCATGAACTTTGTATTAATTTTCGTGAACTTATTTATATATATACCTCGTATTTTGTTTACTTCTTTGAACATATTATGTTTACTTAGAAGTGATTAATGATTTCTGATGTTGACAATTATCTCTCGTATGTCTGAAAATGTTATGTAATAGCTATATCGATAGATACTAAGATTTCAGATTGTGTAATACATCTACAGTTAATTGGGTTACGAAGGTAACACGAATAAATTTAGATAAATTAATTAAATAATATGATTATTTGATCAATAAATCAATAAATAATGAAAATGTTAATTGGACTATATCTAGATAGTCCAATTAATTGGGTTACGAAGGTAACACGAATAAATTCAGATAAATTAATTAAATAATGTGATTATTTGATCAATAAATTAATAATTGAATTACACTAATAATTATAAATTATTAATTATTAATAATAGAATGTCACAGGTTCGAATCACGACGTATACAAAAGGAATATTAATTAAAGAGTTTAATTAATATTTCTAAGTATTATTAGAGCTCAAAACTGTAGATCCATTAGGTCTGCTTGTTAGCCCATTTTGTTAGTGGTAACAAGGGTCACGGTTAATTAATTGGACTTGGATAGTCCAATTAATTGTGTTACGAAAGTGACATGAATAAATTCAAGAAAATTAATTAAATAAGGTGATTATTTAATTAATAAATTAATAATTGAATTACATTAATAATTATGAATTATTTAATTATTAATAATAGGAGGTCACACGTCCTAGTGGTGACTAAATTAAAATAGGATTTTGAATCATATTTTGAAATAGTCAATTAAAACCCTAGGATCCTAATATAAATAAAGATTTATATTAGTATACAAACTAACCTGATAACCTAATACACAGAGAGGGTGTGCGGCGAAAAGAAAAGAAAGAAATTTTTTTTTTTTTTTTTTGGTTCTTGCAGGTAGACATGGCCACGGTTTCGAAACCGCCGGTTTCGGTTCCCCTAGAGAGGAACCAGAACAGTGGGGTACCCGTTCCGGCTCCTGATCCGGTTCCCGGAACAGGCGGTTCTATGCCGGTTCCAGTTCTGAATTTTTTTTTAATATTTAAAAAAAATTAAATGAAAAATTAATATATTCTAAAAATAATTAAAAGTAGGTAACCCGAAAGTAATCCGCCTTTGATCATTTTGGATGTGGAACAAAGATTTCAGAAATATATATATATATATATATATATATATATATATATATATATATATATATAAGCAAATGTTGTTTTAAAACTTATGCACTTTTAATAAGAAATTTGAGAAAATGGTTATATATATAAATAAATATGGTTTCAAAACTTATGCACTTTCAATGTGAGATTTGAGAAAATAGTTATATATGTATAAATTATGCAATTGCAGATTTGTAAACATTTGTTCTTTTATGTTTATAAATTTATTATCTTTTTACTCGTTTTCCTTTGCTTTTTTAATTTTTATCGGTCTTGTTTCTATATCTCAAAGATTCTCAAAACTTCCATAGATTCCTTTCTAAAATTGCCTTTTCTTATTCATTTCGTATGCCTCCATTTTATGACAATCAAACTTTTTGTCCAAAATATAATATACTTTTTTAAGTATCAATAATGCATATATATCAATGGTCTCATTTTTTAACACAATGCACACTACTGGATTGATTAATTAAACTGGCAAATGTTAATATTCACAATCAAAATTATTTTTTCCCTACAGGTCGCTGTAGTCCTCAAAAATCGCTCGGGGACACGGGGCACTACAACCTGCAAAGACAGAACGCACGTGACCCGCAGGACGTCTGGGACACCGGGGTGGTGCCGGCCAAAGTCACTCCGACGGTCAAGTTAGCAAGTGCTAATGAATATGTATGCTGGTAAATAATGATGAGTGAAATATGCTTCCTGTATTGTTTGTGATTGAGGTCTCCTCGATCAGAGGAGGTGTGAGGTCGGAGGGTAATCGGAGAAGATGAACAATGGCCGGAGGGTGTGGCTTTTTCTTTGTAATCTCCTGATCTCAGTTTTTCGGCCGTCCCTTTTTATGAGGAATTATCTTCCTCTTTATAGGAGACTGATGCTTCTTCTTTTTGAGGGCTCTCATCATTCTCTCTTCTCTGTCTTCCACCAAGAAAGCATCTGGGTGCTTCTTTTGATTGGGCTGCCATCAAGTGTTATTATGACTTTGTAGGACCTGTTTCAAAGTAGATCACAATCTGGTCTCCCTCGGAGCGACGGAGATGTTATGTCGTACGACATGTAGGTTTCTTGTCAATCTGGACCATGATTGGGTGATGTAGCACGGTCGTACTACATGAAGGTATATGTCGTGCGACAAGGTCTTCAAACTCGTACGTCATCGTACTACACGAGTGCTTCGTGTCGTGCGACACAGTCTTTTAACTCGTTCGTCGTCGTACTACACGAGTACTTCGTGTCGTGCGACATATTCTTCCAACTGGTACGTCTACATGAGGATGCTCCATGTCGTGCGACTTTGGCCTTTACGCTAAGCCTTTGTCGTGCTACATGGGAGTATGGGCTTTGTCCTTGGGCCATGTCTTGGGCCATACATATTTTGGCTACTACAGTTTGCCCCCAAACGCATTGGTTTTTTAGAAAAGCCAAGGGGTTTGTGTCGTACGACATGTAGACATGGATATGTATGTGTGAATTCTAAGGCTGGTTCGACATTGTCGTGCGACTCTATCCTTTTTAAGAGAGTGTTTCAGTGTTGGTGAATGGATGATAATGCATAAGTTTTGTCATTGTCGTACGACAATGTTCGTTAGAGAAGGAACGATTGATCTTCAAATGACTCTTCGATATCTGTGCCGGAGTAAATGTGGTCAAAAATGGCAGTGTGCATGCGTGGCTAATGATTGGTCATGGTTTTGTGTGTCCAATAAAAAATTGACACGTAAGCACGTGTTTTCTTTTAATTGCCGCCTTTCCAGTTTCTTCCTCATTTTCAATTTTTCTGCTTTCTATTTTTTGTTTTCTCTCTCAAAAACCAGTCACCTGTAGAAGCTTTTTCCGGCGTCTTTGCTGCTCTTTTTTGGCCATTTCCGTTTTCATTCCGGCGACGCGTTTGGTTACTCTTGCTCTCTTGGTAAGTTTTTCTGGTTCCTTTGCTATTTTGATTTCTTATTCTCATATTTGGTTTCTGGGTATTCTTTTGTGTTCTTCGAATGGTTTTTGAAAAGAATTTTGAAAAAGGTATTTTAGATCGAAAAATTAGACTTAGGTTTATACAGAACTTGTTTGTAGAGTTTAGGTCGCACGACGGTAGCCAGGACGTATAGGTCGCACGACCTTCTTAACAGTCTTGGGAGCTGATATTAGGTCGTGCGAGGTCTTTGGTTTTAGGTTATAATTACTAACCGTAGCTACTGTCGTTCGACCTGTAGGTTTTGATGTCGAGTCGAGGTGACGAGAGTCCTCCTAGTACCTCTGGGCGCGGGTACGATGATCCCATAGATCTGTCGTACGACTCGTGGGGAGAATCGGAGGCAGCGAGTGCCGCGGTGACAGTGGCGTCGTACGACACTGTGACTGTCTCTTTTGTGAAAACATCACGTGTGGCGGACGACATTTCCATGGGGATTCCATCAGTCGAGCTACCGGGCGACGCAGCTGGCCCATGTCAAATGGGACCTAGTAGGCCGCTAGGTTTGCTATTAAATAACCCAGCAAGCGTGCTAACTGAGGACGACATCATGCGTCTTCGTTTTAGCTACGGCATACCTGATGGCGTCGCACTGAGGGCACCGTACAAGGAGGAGAGGCCAGATTGGGACGTCCCAGGATGGACCTGTTTGTACGAGTTCCCGTTCCAGCGGGTGGGATTCAGACTGCCAGTAGTCGGACTACTGAGGAAAGTGCTCGATTATTTCGAGCTTGCCCCAGGGCAGCTGATGCCCAACAGCTGGAGGATCCTGTTGGCGTTGGATCTGCTGTGTACGAGGGAAGGGATAGTATTCGAGCTTCCTGACCTTTTCTATTCGTACACCGTGCGGGAGCACGACACAGAGAAGGGGCGTTATAACTTAAACCTCCGACCCAACAGGACGCACCTGATAACGGAGTTAACCACAAACGACAGGTTGTGGAAGGACAGGTATTTCTTTGCGAGGGGCCTGCTTGTTGATTGGCCTCTCGGGGATACTGTCGTTCGTGCGACCTGGTCCAAGGCTGGTGGGTCTTTTATTTAGTTGAGTCGTACGACAGTATTTTACTTATTGTTATTTACTAACTACTGTTTGTTTTTGTAGTGAACACAGGAGCGCCGCAATCAGTTGTTGGTTTGACGTGTGTGACACGTACGGAAAGGGTGTTGTCGTACGACGCTAAGGAAAGGAGTTGGAGGAGTATTTTGGCGGAGGAGAATTTGCGGCCGAGCCACCTCTGGAAGTTTAGCGTGATAAACGAGCCAGGTACCCCTTACCCTGCCTTCAAAAATTTAGTGGAGTTTGTCAGGGTTAGGCACTGTGTCGAGCGACTGTACGGCACACGCTTTTTGACTCCCATCTCATACGTCGAGCGACGATTTGCAGTTGACGTTATGGCTGGAGAGATCGCCGCGCCTGCTGCTGACGATGCGATGAGGAGGCTGAGGGAAAAAAGGAAGGGAAAGAAGAAGGCTGAGTCGAGCGACCAGGCGGCTTCCACCCCTCCACCTCCTCCAACTGGTCGAGCAAAGGCCTCCCAAGATGTTTCTTCAGCTGGGAAGAAAAGGAGGAGGGAAGATTCAACATCGGGTGTCGACGCGTCGGTCGACCTGGTATTCCCGCAGGATGCCTCCGCGTATTCTGACGTTGGCTCGATCCTTCCACAGGTAGAGCGGCTGCTGTTACCTGAGGACAAGAGTCGTCTCAGGGAGATGGGTCTTTCCCAAGCTGCCGATTGGGGCCTAGGCCATCTCTTCCAGGTATGGTCGTACGACTGTTGCTGTTTTTATTTTTGCTTATTTTAGAATCTGTTCTAATTTGTTTCATTTATTTTTGTAGGCTCTCCAGTCGCATGTGCATTTGAAAGAAGAACTCGGCTCCGCCCTTAAGAAGATAAAAGAGCTGAAGTCGAGTAACCAGAGTTTGAAGCAGGAAAATGACAATTTGAAAGCTTCAAACTTGGAGGCAAAAAAGACAGCTCTCGAGGCGTCGGGTCGTGCAGTTGAGGCCACACTTGAGCTGAATAAACTAAAGTCGACTGTTGACTTACTACAGGCCAAGCTGAAGGCCAAGGAGGCTGATTACGACGCTCTGTACGACAAGGCGGAGGATAATGTCCTTAATGCTGTCATCAAGACCCGTGCAGACCTGATGAGGGAGTATCGAGACGGTCGTGCGACGGAGTGGAAGGTCGAGGACTGGATTGCTGATCACGAGGAGTTGACGCATTCTGATGGTGAAGCTGATGCAAAAGACGCAGGAGATACAGCTGTCCTTCCTCCTCCAGAAGGCTTGGCAGTCGTGGCTTTGGCTGCTCAGCCTGCTGGAGAGTCTGATGGTTTTGCCCCATAAGGGGTTGTAACTTTTGTACTTTTAATTTTTTTATATATATTTTGGAATTTGCCTCATAACGCTATCGTTTTAATATATATTTTAATTTTGGAATTTGTCTTTGTGTATGACTATATTCTTTTATATGATGGTGGTGTGACTATATTTTGCCTTTGCGTCTACGTCCTTGAGTGTTGGTCGTACGGCTATGGGAGATGGTTACCTTTTTGAGGGTATGTCATGGTTCGTGACCTTGAATGCGGGTCGTGTGACCGTTTTGCAGATGGAGAGTCCATGACTTTGAATGCGGTCATGTGATCGTGTGGAGATGGAGAGTCCATGACCTTGAATGCGGGTCATGTGATCGTGTGGAGATGGAGAGTCCATGACCTTGAATGCGGGTCATGTGATCGTGTGGAGATGCAGAGTCCATGACCTTGAATGCGGGTCATGTGATCGTGTGGAGATGGAGAGTCCATGACCTTGAATGCGGGTCATGTGATCGTGTGGAGATGGAGAGTCCATGACCTTGAATGCGGGTCATGTGATCGTGTGGAGATGGAGAGTCCATGACCTTGAATGCGGGTCATGTGATCGTGTGGAGATGGAGAGTCCATGACCTTGAATGCGGGTCATGGTCGAGTTTTGTCGTAGATTTTGTTGTTTGTGATATTGAATTGCCCCAGTTGGAGTATGTAACTGCTCAGTTGCACACTACAACTTGTGATGTAGTTCATGATAGACTGTGCAATGCTGACCTGCGCAAAAAATATTGTATAGTGATAAAATTCGAAATATATAGATAGATATATATATATATATATATATATATATATATATATATATATATTTTTCTAAAACTGATATTGTTTTAGATGGCACGCGTTCCAGCTGTTGCCGATCTCCATGCCATCTGTACATCGTAGTTTATAGGCTCCATTTCCAAATACATTGGTGATTTGATATGGTCCTTCCCACGTAGGACCGAATTTGCCTGCTCCTTTTTCCTTTGTGTTTTGGAAGACGCAGCGAAGAACCCAATCTCCAATACGGAATGACTTGAGACGAACGCTTCTGTTATAATGGCGGGCGACTCGTTGTTGGTATATGGCCAACCTGATTGCGGCCTTGTCGCGGCGCTCGTCGACTGTGTCGAGTTCACGCAGCAATTCTCTATCGTTTGCTTCTTCTGTGGCGTGTCGTATCCTATAAGAAGGGTAGTCAGCCTCTGTTGCTATGACGGCCTCTGAGCCGTAAGATAAAGAGAATGGTGTTTCGCCCGTTGACGTCCTGACCGTCGTACGGTAAGACCATAGCACACCCGGTAGCTCATCGGCCCACTTCCCTTTGCATTGGTCGAGTCGCTTCTTGAGGGTGGACATGATTGTCTTGTTAGTGGATTCTGCTTGTCCGTTAGCTTGAGGGTATCTTGGGCTTGAATAGCTTAGTTTGATGCTCCACTTGTCGCAAAAGTCTTGGAAATCATATGAAATGAATTGTGAGCCATTGTCGGTGACTATTTCCTTTGGAACCCCGTAACGGCATATGACATTCTTCCAAATGAAGCTTTTGACCTCAGAGTCTTTGATTCTTACGTACGACTCGGCTTCAACCCACTTTGTAAAGTAGTCGGTCACGGCTAACATGTAGACCTTGCCCCCTGTAGCGATGGGCAACTTCCCTACTATGTCCATGCCCCACTTCATGAAGGGCCATGGTGCTGAAATGGGGTGGAGTTTTTCCGGGTGTTGATGTGAAATGTGGGCGAAGCGTTGGCATGGGTCGCACCTTTTGACGAGGTCGTGCGACTCGGACCGCATTGTGGGCCAGTAGTACCCGGCTGTGATTGCTCTATTGGCCAGGCTTCTCCCGGCCGAGTGATTCCCGCATTGCCCCTCGTGTAAGTCCTTGAGTACTTGCTGAGCTTCGACTGGGTCGAGACATTTGAGGTAGGGCCCGGAGTAGGATCGCTTGTACAGTTGACCCTCTATTATAGAAAATCGGGCGGCCTTGATCTTAATTCTTCGTGCTTCTACTTTGTCAGGTGGGAGGGCGTCGTCTCTCAAGTAGTCGTAAATCGGGGTGACCCAAGTTGGCTCGTCCGAAATTGGATTGACTTCGAGCTTTGTTGGTTTCCACACAGCTGGCCATTGGACAAACACCATGGGAATGGTTCGCTCCATTGTGGTATCCAGTGAGGACCCAAGATTGGCGAGTGCGTCGGCATGCGCGTTTTCGGATCTGGGTATTTGCTCGATGTCGAATGACTCGAATGAAGCTTGTAACTCTTTTACCAAGGTCAAGTAGGCCGACATCTTCGAGTCCCGAGCTTGATAGGACCCTTGCAATTGTCTCACAATTAATTGGGAGTCACTGCGTACCTTGATTCGCTCGACGTGTAAGTCCTTTGCCAAGGTGAGCCCAGCTATGAGGGCTTCGTACTCGGCTTCGTTGTTGGTGGTCTTGAATCCACATCTGACGGACCTCTCGATGACGTGCTCCGTAGGGGAGGTAAGTACTATTCCCAGCCCGCTGCCTCTAGCGTTACTTGATCCATCAACTGCTAAACTCCACTCCTCCCTTGGCGTGTCGCACGACATAGTGCAAAGTTCTTCCTCCGCTCGTTGTAGAATCCCTGGTGTGAAGTCTGCTATGAAATCCGCCAGCACTTGCGACTTAATCGCCGTGCGAGGTTGGTAGTTGATGTCGTACTCGCTCAGCTCTACGGCCCATTTCACTAGACGGCCGGATAGTTCAGGTTTATGTAGGACACTCTTCAAGGGGAATTCGGTGAGTACACTAATAGTGTGGCATTGGAAGTATGGCCGTAATTTCCTTGCGGCTGTGACTAGTGCGAGAGCTAATTTCTCAAGTTGGGTGTACCTTGTCTCTGCGTCAAGTAGGGTCTTGCTGATGTAGTATACGGGGAGTTGTTTGCCATCCTCATCCCTTATCAGTACCGCGCTAACGGCCGTCTCGGATACAGCGAGGTAGAGCAGGAGGGTCTCTCCTTCCTTAGGTTTGGACAGGAGAGGTGGGTTCGCTAGATACCTTTTTATATTTTGGAAGGCGTCCTCGCTTGTTTGATTCCAATCGAATGACTTGTTCTTTCTTAGAGCATCGAAGAAAGGTTTACATTTTTCGGACGACTTCGAAATGAATCGGTTGAGGGCCGCGAGTCGTCCGGTTAGCTTTTGTACGTCTTTGATGCTTTTGGGGGACCTTAGATCCATGACGGATCGGAGTTGATCCGGGTTGGCCTCGACACCTCTCTTGGTTACTAAGTAGCCAAGGAACTTCCCTGATGAAACTCCGAAGGAACATTTGGTCGGATTAAGCTTCATCCCATACTTGTCGATGATGTCGAACGATTGCCGGAGGTGGTCGAGGTGTTGGTCTGCTACTAATGACTTTACCAGCATGTCGTCTATATAGACCTCCATAGTCTGTCCAAGCATGGTTGCAAACATTTTGTTGACTAGTCTTTGGTAGGTTGCCCCAGCGTTCTTGAGGCCGAATGGCATTACCTTGTAGCAGAAAACGCCGCGCTCCGTGATGAAAGAAGTCTTCTCTTGGTCGTCCGGATGCATAAGGATTTGGTTGTAACCGGAGAATGCATCCATGAAGCTCAATAGTTCGTGGTCTGCCGTAGCGTCCACCATCATGTCGATGTGTGGGAGAGGGAAGGAATCTTTCGGACAAGCCTTGTTGAGGTCTGTGAAGTCGATGCAAACTCGCCACTTCCCATTCTTTTTCTTCACTACCACTACGTTTGCGAGCCAGTCTGGGTAATTTACTTCTCTCACCGAACCAATGTCAATTAGCTTTTGGATTTCTTCATTTATAACCTTGTTGCGCTCGGGCGCGAACTTCCTTTTTTTTTGCTTCACAGGTGGATGATCCGGGTCGACTTGCAACCTATGTACTAGGACTTCTGGGCTAATTCCGATCATATCTGCGTGCGACCATGCGAAGCTGTCGTGTCGCGCTGTCAAGAAGCTGAGTAGTCTTGCTCGGATATTTTGTGGAAGGCGGGACCCGATACTAACTTTGTGGTCCGGAAAATCTGGATGTATGGATACTTCGTCAAGTTCTTCCATATCGGGTTTGTCTTTGTTGGTGGGGGTGCTTTCACTCTGTAATTGCTATAAGTCGGAAGACCTGCTTTTAAGAGTGTTCTGGTAGCAGTCACGCGAAGTCTTTTGCTGTCCTCGGATCTCGTGAACTCCCCACCTAGTAGGGAAACGGATGACCTGATGATACGTTGAGGGAACTGCCCTCATCTCATGAATCCACGGGCGACCCATGATTATGTTGTAGGACGACGGACAGTCCAGGATGAGGAAATGTGTGTTCAAGTTGACGCCTTCCGCGTAGACTGGAAGGGTGATCTCTCCCAGAGTGTTCTTATGTTCCCCACTAAATCCCACAAGGATTGTGGAGCGACGTGCGATGTTGCACTCATCAATATGCATCTCTTTTAGTGCGTCGAGAAAGAGTACATTTGTTGAGCTTCCATTATCCACTAGAATCCGTCTGATCAAACAATTGGCCACCGTTAGTGAGATGACTAGTGCGTCGTGGTGGGGATTGAATAAGTCCATATGCTCATCGCTGCTGAAACTGATTGGATAGTTATACGTAGGATCTACCGTACGAGTTCGTTGGACGTCCGTACGACCGGCTTGCCGTGAGTGGCGCTTTGCCTCCGAGTAGGTTACTCCATTCACTTCTGATCCGCCAGAGATGACATTCACGGTTCTCTCATGTTTGGGAGGCTCCGGTGGAGGGACTGAAATAATATCGCGCGACCTATCTTTGTTCACCAAAGTCTGCTTACCCCTGTCAGTCAGGAATTCTTTAAGGTGACCCTTCTTGAGTAGTTCGGCCACCTCCAATCGTAGTGCCACACAATACTCAGTTCGATGGCCGTGGTCGCCGTGAAATTCGCACCATTTCGAGTTGTCTCTTTGATCAGGCGGGCTCATCATCTTATCTGGCCACCGAACTGATCTACCCAATCCTTTAAGTATGGCGACTACCTCTGCCGGCCTGATGTTTAAATTATATTCTGGCGTTATATTCTTTGGTCGGATGAACGGCCTTGGTGGTCTGTCGTCGCATCGTCGCTCGTACCTCATATGGCCGTCCTTTCGGGGTATTGTTGGGTATGGCCCGCTACGTCGGTTGGTGATTCGTGGTTCGACCATCCTCTCCGGCTTATCTTCCTTGTAGTTCGCTCTATTAGGTTTGCAGTTTACTTCGTCTTCTTCCCATTTTATCTGTGCCCATGCCTTGGCTAGGACGTCTTCCATGGTTTTACAAGGGTACTTGGTGAGCTCCTTGTATAGGTCGGAATCATAGAGCAGACCCTTGCGGAAGGCTGATACGGCTGTCGCCTGGTTGCAATGAGGGATGGACACTTTTTCATGGTTGAAACGGCCAACAAAGTCACGTAGGCGTTCATTCCTCCTTTGGCTGACTGTGTAAAGGTCGTCGGATTGTTTTTCTAACTTCCGACTACTAGCGAACTGCTCTACGAAGGTGTCAGTGAGTTGAGCAAAAGAGTTGATGGAAACATTGGGAAGGTTGGTGTACCATTGTAGGGCAGGTCCTACGAGGCTTGAACCGAAACCTTTGCACATACATGCTTCCCTAAGGTCACGCGGGACGGCAGCTGTGAACATCCGTTGTCGGTACTGCGCAATGTGGTCGTCGGGATCCGTCGTACCGTCGTACTGCTTCATACCTGGAAAGTTGAACTTCCTTGGCATCTCCACCAATGCTATTGTGTCGACGAAGGGAGAGTCGGCAAAACTATTGGCCGCACTTTTCTTTATAGGAGTGGGCATTCCCGGAATGCGTTGGATGAGTGCTTCCATCTCTGTGAACCTTCGTGCCAAGTCTCGGTTGGCCAAGGTCGGCTCGGCGCTCACTCGGTTTGAGTCTGACGGCGCTGAATGCGAAGGGCCGGATGACGTTCCTTGTAGCGGGATGGTTGGTTGGGTTGAGCCGACGTTGCCATTGGGAGTGGATATAGGTGGCACTCCTTGTATTGCTCTTGCCACGTCGTCTGATCGATGTCCTCCCATCCGATTTGGTATATTCTCTGTCGTATGTCGTGCGACGATATGGGGTCCACTCGTAACTCGAATGTTGGGCTCTGAGCCCACGTGGGTTGGATCGAGGTCTCTAACGGTAGTACCATGTTCGTCCGGGCGGACTGGCGCGTAATAATTAGCGTGAGCGGCTTGCTCAAATGGCACGGGTTGGGACGTCGAAGCGTCTCCAAACGGTCGTACGGCAGTGAGCGAACTGATCCTATTCTGCAATTCTTGGTTCTCTGCCAACACTCGTTGATTCTCTTGTTCGAGTGCTTGGAGCCTTTGGGTATTCTCTTGCATCTGGGATATGAGGAGTTGTACCCTAACCTCCATCGCGTCGTGATGAAAATCGTCAGATGACATAGTCGGGGTTGCCGCGTTCTACCTTTGCTTGCTTAGAGATTGTCGTGCCCCACGGTGGGCGCCAAATTGTAGTCCTCAAAAATCGCTCGGGGACACGGGGCACTACAACCTGCAAAGACAGAACGCACGTGACCCGCAGGACGTTTGGGACACCGGGGTGGTGCCGGCAAAAGTCACTCCGACGGTCAAGTTAGCAAGTGCTAATGAATATGTATGCTGGTAAATAATGATGAGTGAAATATGCTTCCTGTATTGTTTGTGATTGAGGTCTCCTCGATCAGAGGAGGTGTGAGGTCGGAGGGTAATCGGAGAAGATGAACAATGGCCGGAGGGTGTGGCTTTTTCTTTGTAATCTCCTGATCTCAGTTTTTCGGCCGTCCCTTTTTATGAGGAATTATCTTCCTCTTTATAGGAGACTGATGCTTCTTCTTTTTGAGGGCTCTCATCATTCTCTCTTCTCTGTCTTCCACCAAGAAAGCATCTGGGTGCTTCTTTTGATTGGGCTGCCATCAAGTGTTATTATGACTTTGTAGGACCTGTTTCAAAGTAGATCACAATCTGGTCTCCCTCGGAGCGACGGAGATGTTATGTCGTACGACATGTAGGTTTCTTGTCAATCTAGACCATGATTGGGTGATGTAGCACGGTCGTACTACATGAAGGTATATGTCGTGCGACAAGGTCTTCAAACTCGTACGTCGTCGTACTACACGAGTGCTTCGTGTCGTGCGACACAGTCTTTTAACTCGTTCGTCGTCGTACTACACGAGTACTTCGTGTCGTGCGACATATTCTTCCAACTGGTACGTCTACATGAGGATGCTCCATGTCGTGCGACTTTGGCCTTTACGCTAAGCCTTTGTCGTGCTACATGGGAGTATGGGCTTTGTCCTTGGGCCATGTCTTGGGCCATACATATTTTGGCTACTACAGTCGCGCCGTCATATCGCACGATTTCGCGCAACCATCCACATAAGCAATAGGTGGCGCTGTCATCTTGCTCTTTTTCGCGCGACCATCAGCACGAGCACTAGGTCGCGCTATCAGGTCATGTGGTTGCCCAAATCAGCATTATCTAAATCCGCGCGACCTGAAGCCAAACTCACTCAAAATTTTCACGACCCCATGCATCTCTCTAGAAAAACATCATCCAAGGTACTTCTTGCCTCCTTTTTTCTTTCAAGTGAGATATATTGCTTCATTATACAACCTAGCACTTCACGGGAGCCCATCCATTGGCATGTGGCTCTTCACTCGGAGTATGAGGACCACCTAAAACATTTCAAGAGGCGAACTATTCTCATAGAGCGGGGTATCGACCTAGATGAGTTTCAGGACTCGTTTGTTCCCGCTACAGTGCAGGCTATGGGGTGGAATCATTATGTCTGGGACCCTATCAGAGCCAGCCAGTGCATCGTCCAAAAGTTTTATGCGGCTATGATTCCACATCTATTTTTGACTGGTGGACCAGCTACTGTGCACAGGTGACAGGTATACATCAGAGTGGCTTGACTGACTAGCCATGTGACAACCCCAACTTCAATGGGGCTCTCGCAGGGGATTTACAATATAATGGGGACATTGTCTGGAACGAGACCTCCGCTCTACTAGTGCACGTTGTAGACCATGAAAATAGTAGGACGAGGATCGGGACACTACAATATGCAAAACAAGAGTCGAACGGTCGACCGGAGTACTTGGACACCAGGGCGGTGCCGGCCAAATATACTCCGACAATCAAGTTAATCCGATAGACAAGGAATAGAATATAAACGGCGAATGAATAGTAAAAATACCTCCTGATCATAAATGAATGATGGGGGATGTCGAACGAAGATGGTTAGAATCAGTTGTGAAGGGCATTAGCCGGTTGTCGGAGATCGTTTATGGATGGAGGTTCTCGGAGATCGTGTTGCCGGAGCGGCGTAAAGTGATTGAGAGTTCTAAATGCTTGAGAGTAATTGAGAGTGAAGAATTTCATGAACCCTTACTCTGAGTGAGGGTTGGTGTATATAGGGGGTGATCCACCCGTTGGTAGGTGGATCGTTATCTCTGATTTCACGGCGCGGATCAAGAAGGATGTGATTGTCTCCTTGACCGGGTTTATCTTATAGAAGATGTGAAGGTTTGACTTGGTAGTCACGACCAAGGGATGGTCTACGGTGTAGTGTAAAGGTGGTCGAATGATAACCCTCTATGGGTTTGGACCCTTGTGAGACGGTCGAGCAACCCACCATCTACTCTCACGGTCGAACGACAAGGGTATCTCGATGGCTGGGTAGAGGCTCAATGTGAGTCATGTTGAGACCAAGGTACTTGGTCGAGCGACATTGTCGAGCCATATGTATGGTCGAACTACCGTGTTGAACATTAGCTTTAGGATTGGACAATATCTTTGGTATCAGGTAAGGCGATCGAACGACCATGTCCTTGGTCAAACGACACATAACCCTTGGTGGTTGGGTCAAGTTCCAGGGTGAGTTATATTGAGATTAAGGTCCTTGGTCGAGCGACATGGTCGAGCCATATTGTAGTCGAACCATTGTTAAGGTGTTAACTTTTGGGTTTGGACAACACCTTTTGTACTAAAGCACCATGGTCAAGCGACATTGTAATGTCCCTAATTTTAACGATATATAGTGTATAAATGAATAGTGATTTTAACCGATTTAACTCCCATGAGAGATATTATTTTCATGATGCATTTTGATGATTATGGGTCCAATTGAACATTGGTAAATTCAATTTGGTAATTGGATAAGTGTGAAATATTTTTTTGGAATAATTATTGAGATGAAATGTGATTGGTGGATTAGTTTGATAATCAAAAGATTTTTGATTAAATTCATGTGATTGAATTTTTATTGGTGGTTACTTTATGATTTTAAAGAGTCAAGGGGGTATGTTGCAATTATTATAAGAAAAAAATTGGATGGTTGACAAGTAGTGCCATATTAATCAAGTATTGAGTCAAACAAAAATAAAATAAAAGGAAGATAAGATGGTGGCCGGTCAAATCAAAGCCAAAAGAAGAGAAGAAAGAAAAAAAAAACAAGAAGAAAGGAGGAGAGTTCGGCCGAGAGAGAAAGAAAGGGAAGAAGAAGAAGAAGAAGAAGAAGAAGAAGATGAAGAAGAGGAAGAGGAAGAAGAAGAAGAGGAAGAAGAAGAAGAGGAAGAGGAAGAAGAAAAAGAAGAGGAAGAAGAAGAAGAAGAAGAGGAAGAGGAAGAAGAAGAAGAAGAAGAAGAAGAAAAGGAAGACGAAGAAGAAGAAGAAGAAGAAGAAGAGGAAGAAGAGGAGGAGGAAGAGGAAGAGGAAGAGGAAGAGGAAGAGAAAGAGGAAGAGAAAGAGAAAGAGGAAGAAGAAGAAGAAGAATGTTGGGAAATTATCCAGGTTTGGTGTACACTAGTTTTCGTTAATTTTTCCAGAATATTTTGGATTAATCGAATTTTATTGATTTTGAATTGTTTGAACTATTTTGATTAGAATTCACAGTTTGAAGGTGATTGTGACTTGATTTGATTTACGTATTCTCGAAATATGATATAAATGTGAAAAAATTGATTGTGGATAGTATTATGAATTGATTTTAATATATTTTGATTCTATTAGTGATATGTGAAATATAATTAAAAGTAATTTTGAATATATATATATATATATATATATATATTGTTTGTGATAAATTGATTAAACGATTTTGGGGCAATTTGATTCGATAATGATTTGTGAAATAAGTTTGAATATAATTTTGAGTCTCTTTTATATGATTATTGATGATATATTTGAATTTTGTAAATGTGTTTATTAATTTGAATTTAATCGAAAATTGAATTTGACTATAAAGGAATTATTTGTGAATTTGTATCCCGAAAATGAAATTTCTAAATCGAAATTGAATGATTTGAAAGTTGAATTTGACGATTCTGAAAGAAAAAAAATGAATTGACATTGAATTTGAGAAAATATTGTGAAATGGCTCTGATATATATGAATATAGATATGGATATACGAGATTGACATGTCAATTGGGTTATATAGCAGTACTGCACCGAAATATTATGATGTACCACCCTATGGATGTGTAATAGGCCCTGAGTGCCAGTCCTAGAGTAGAGAAATTGATTTGGGACATTTCCGGCGGGTAGCCCCGTTGGTGTCCGATGCCGAATAGGTAAATATGTGGATTTAATTCGGCGGGTAGGCCCGATGTGTTCCAATGCCGAACAACCCGTAATCTAATCCTGAAAAATATGTTATGTGTATCATGAGCCAAAATGGAAATTGAAATGTAATTTGAGACTATTTGTGTAATTGTAAAAATAGTAATTGTAATGTTATTGGATTTTGAATTCAAAAGATGATGTGAATTGAAAGTATTTGATTTGATTTGAGCCCCATATTTGAATATTTATATGATATCTATATTTATGATAAATTGATATAATTATTGTTATAGTAAATTTGTAAATTCAGTTTAGTGTACACCCACTAAGCTATATGCTTAGCGCGTTAATTTACCACGCGTAGGTAAAGAGGAATCCAGAGCAAAGACAGATTGAAGAGGTGATAGTTGCAGAGAAGAATTCAGAGCACATCACTTCTGGGTAGTTTATTTAACTCTTGTTATGTATTTGGTTATTGATGCATGCATATACAAAAGAATGTAAAAGTTTGTAATATATATAAGCTTTGTAAATATTTGTTTAATAGTTTATGTGGTTTAAACGTATGAGATTTTATTATTTTTGAAATATCGTTTACTTATTTGATTTATTGGAAATATTTGAAAAGTCGCACAAAAAAAAAGGGTAGGGTGCGCAAACTGATTGAAAGACTTTTGAAGTGTATATTTGTGAAATTGTGATTTTATTAAACAGGTTTTTGGAAAGTCAGAAAAACAGAGGAAACTCTGGTAAAATTTTTATAAAATTCGATTTGACCATTTTTCAAAATATAATATAGAGTTTCAAAGTTATTATTTTAGCTTAAGTCAGAAAAGTTTTGAAACCGGGTAGCGCTTCTTGATTCGGTCTATACGGGTCGGGTCAGGGGGTGTTACATTTTAGTAGTATCAGAGTGCGGTTTAAGCGTTCCTAGACCTGAGAAAAATATTTTGTATATGCATGTATTATATAAAGAAACCTACAGGAATATGTGACTCTAATCTACAGATACCTCTTTTGTCTTAAATAGGATAAGGGAAGAAAATAAATGAAACGTTCTGGAAGTGGAAACAGAGATAGACCTACTCCCACTGTTTCTAGAGGGAGGAGACCTAGCCAAGTAGGGACTGAGGCGAGTAGTCACAGAGGGGTACCAGAATTAAGGGCGAGATAGGATACTCGTACCCCGGCACGAGCCTATGCTATCAGGGCTCAGGAAGACAGGGATACACCTGATGTAATTGCTGGTATGATTTCTATTTTCGATACTACTGCAATTGCATTAATAGATCCAAGATCCACCCATTCCTATATTTGTGATGCCATGCTGAAACAAAGAAATCTGAAAACATAACCTATTGAGTATGAAGTAGTAGTCAGTAATCCGTTAGGCCATAGTGTGACTGTGAACAAAGTATACAGAGATTGTCCTATCAGGATTCAGGGATATGAATTTTCGGGTGATTTAATGGAATTACCATTCCATAAATTTGATGTGATTCTGAGCATGGATTGGTTATCCAGATACCTGGTTGTGATTGACTGCAGTCTGAAGCGAGTAACGCTTAAAACAGCCAATTGGACAAAAGTGACGATGGTGGGTAAAAGGAGGAATTATCTCTCCAATGTTATTTCAGCCACTATTGTCAGAAAACTAATCAGAAAAGGGTGTGAAGCTTATTTGGCATAGGTGGTTAATTCCTAGAGGGTTATTTCTAATTTGCAGAATATACCCACCGTATGTAATTTTCCGGATGTGTTTTCGGAGGAACTTCCTGGTTTACCACCGGATAGAGAGGTTGAATTTGTGATTGATGTGATACCAGGTACTTCCCCAGTGTCGATTGTTCCTTACAGAATGGCACCTGCAGAACTGAAAGAATTGAAAATACAGCTGCAGGAATTGCTAGACAAGGAGTTCATACGACCTAGTGTTTCCCCGTGAGGAGCACCTGTATTGTTTGTGAAGAAGAAAGACAGGTTGTTAAGATTGTATATCGATTACAGGCAACTGAATAAGCTCACAATTAAGAATAAGTATCCGTTGCCTAGGATTGATGATTTATTTGATCAATTGAGAGAAGCCAGTGTCTTCTCTAAAATAGATCTCAGATTATGGTATTATCAGTTGAGGGTGAAAGACTCTGATATTCCGAAAATGGCTTTCCGGACACGATACGGACATTATGAATTTGTAGTAATGTCATTTGGGCTGACGAATGCACCCGCAACCTTTATGGATCTGATGAACCGTATCTTCCATCCGTATCTAGATCAATTTGTGGTGGTATTCATAGATGATATTATGGTGTATTCTCAGTCAGCAGCAGAACATGACCGGCATCTTCGGATGGTATTACAAATATTAAGAGAAAAGAAGTTGTATGCCAAGTTGAGTAAATGTGAATTCTGGCTGAAAGAAATTGCTTTTCTGGGACATACAGTGTTAGCTGAAGGCATAAAGGCAGATCCCAAGAAGATTGAAGCAATCATGGAATGGAAGCCTCCAAAGAATGTTGCAAAAATCAGAAGTTTTCTAGGCTTAGCCGGTTATTATAGACGGTTTGTGAAGGGATTTTCATCCATAGTAAGTCCGTTGACTAAACTACTCCACAAGAATGTTAAATTCAAGTGGAATGAGAAGTGTCAGGCAGCTTTTGACAGACTTAAGGCGATGTTAGTTAAAGCTCCAATCCTTGTACAGCCAGTTTCAGGTAAAGACTTTGTGATATATAGTGATACCTCACATAATGGCCTGGGTTGTGTACTGATGCAGGAAGGAAAGGTAGTTGCTTATGCTTCCAGATAGTTGAAAACTCATGAACAGAATTATCCGACACATGATATGGAACTTGCAGCCATAGTTTTTGCATTGAAAATATGGAGGCATTACTTATATGGAGAGAAATGTTACATATACACATATCACAGGAGTCTTAAATACTTGCCTACTTAGAAAGAACTCAACTTAAGACAGAGAAGATGGATAGAGCTAATTAAAGATTAAAATTGTGTCATTGACTACCATCCAGGGAAAGCAAATGTAGTAGCTGACGCTCTGAGCAGGAAATCTTGGTTTGCATTGAAAGCTATGAATTCTTACTTGAAATTGACTCAAGAGATTACAATAGTAGCTGAATTGAAACTGAAGCCAAACCTGATTCAACAGATATAAGAAAAGCAGAAACAAGATGAAAAGCTTCTGACCACCTCTAGACAAGTCCAAGAGAGGAAGGAGAGTGATTATGCAATCAGGGATGACGGTACTTTGTGCTTCAGAGACAGGATTTGCATTCCAGATGATGATGAACTAAAAAGGGCAATCCTAACAAAAGCACACAGCAGTTCTTATTCATTGCACCCAGGTAGCACAAAGATGTACAGAGATCTGAAAACCCAATATTAGTGGTCTGGTATGAAGAAAGATGTGGTCGACTTTGTGAATAAATGTATGACATACCAGTAGGTAAAAGCAGAATGCCAGGTTCCATCAGGATTATTACAGTCGATATCTATACCTGAATGGAAATGGGATCGCATTACTATAGATTTTGTCACAGGGTTACCTCTCACCCGGAGTAAACATGATGCAATTTGGGTGATAGTGGACCGATTGACTAAGTCAACACATTTCCTACCTGTCAGAACAGACTATTCTTTAGATAGATTGGCCGAGTTGTACATTAAAGAAATAGTCAGATTGCATGGAGTGCCTGCATCGATAATATCAGACAGAGACCCGAAGATTACATCCAGATTCTGAAAGAAATTTCAGGAAGCTTTGGGTACTCGATTAAGCTTCAGTACAACCTTCCATCCGCAGACAGATGGATAGTCAGAAAGAGTAATTCAGCTGTTAGAAGATATGCTCTGGAGTTGTGTAATTGATTTTGAAGGGAGTTGGGTTGATCATCTCCTATTGATTGAATTTGCTTACAACAACAGTTATCAGACGAGCATAGATATGGCACCGTATGAGGCACTATATGGAAGAAACTGCAGGACACCATTATGCTGGACAAAATTGGGTGAAGACAGGTTAGTAGGACCTGATTTGATCAGACAGACTGAAGAGAATGTGAAGATTATCAATAAGATATTGAAAGCGGCATCTGATTGACAGAAATCCTATGTAGATCTGAAAAGGAGAAACATAGAATATGAAGTCGGAGGAAAAGTCTTCCTTAAGGTATCTCCGTGGAAGAAAGTGCTGAGATTTGGGAAGAAAGAGAAGTTGAGTCCTAAGTTTATTGGCCCATACGAAATCATTAAACGTGTGGGACCAGTAGCCTATAGACTAGCTTTACTGCCTGAATTAGAAAAGATACATAATGTGTTTCATGTATCGATGCTGAGGAGATACGGATCAGATCCCTCTCATCGAGTCTCCACTGAAACTATTGAAGTACAGCCAGACCTGACATATGATGAGAAACTAGTGAAAATCCTAGACAGAGGAGTTAAAGAATTACGAAATAAAAGAGTTCCACTGGTGAAATTTCTCTAGAGAAATCACAATGTGGAAGAAGCTACATGGGAAAGTGAAGAAGTGATGAGACAACAATATTCACAACTATTCAAATGAGGTAAATTTCGAGGACGAAATTTTTTAAGAGGGGAAGAAATGTAACGTCCCTAATTTTAACGATATATAGTGTATAAACGAATAGTAATTTTAACCGATTTAACTCCTATGAAAGATATTATTTTCATTATGCATTTGGATGATAATGGGTCCAATTGAACATTGGTAAAGTCAATTTGGTAATTGGATAGGTGTGGAATATTTTTTTGGAATAATTATTGAGATGGAATGTGATTGGTGGATTAGTTTGATAATCAAAAGATTTTTTTATTAAATTCATGTGATTGAATTTTTATTGGTGGTTACTTTATGATTTTAAAGAGTCAAAAGGGTATGTTGCAATTATTATAAAAAAAATTGGATGGTTGACAAGTGGTGCCATATTAATCAAGTATTGCGTCAAACAAAAAAAAAATAAATAAAAGGAAGATAATATGGTGGCTGATGCGGATTTTATGCAACTCGCAAGTGTACGAGATCAACACAAGTAATAAAGAGTGAATAGAGTATCGTTCCCACGAGGACAATGAATATCAATTACCAAAATTAACTCAACCTAATTCTATTTGGAATAACAATATTTTAGAAATTGTAAATTAACTAAAAACAATTAAAAACTACGATTCGAATTCAAGGGAATTGAGGCGTTAGGATATCCGATTTCACTTGGTTATTATTATCAAACACTTATGAGTTACTATCTAGATTTTATTACCGATGGTTGAATGCGTGCTTAAACTAGATTAACCAATAATCTCTCTCGAGTATTACAAGAATTATTCCATTGCACACCAATACCCTATCTCTCGATGACTACTGAGTGCGCGAGAATACAATAAGAATAAATAAGCACAAAACAAGCAACACAAACCAATTACTATATCTCTATGTAATCTAGTATGTGATAGACATTAATACGAGCACGTGGTGGGTGTCTCCTCTCGGTTCATAACCCAACCACCTATAATGATTCTAAGTGATGATCAGACACAATAGAAAGCAATAAACTCAATAATATCTATTCAACACATCAATAACAAATCTAAATAGAAAAACTCAATTGTATTCAATAATTAATAAACCAAGATCCATCATTAATCCTAACTATGGAAAATTAGTTCATGCTTGAGCAAAAGAACAAAGCAATAATATTCTTAAATCCTAGCATAACTAATTACAATGGAAAAGTAAAGGAGAAGAAATCTTAGAAAATTTCGTTGATTTCCAATCGATTGCCTGCCGAGGTGATGCGAAATTGATGACGAATGCGATGCGGAATGAAGATGTTGCTTCCAAACCCTAGAATTTTTGACTTCCCTTCTTCTAATTGATTGAGTCTCTATTTATAACTTTCCCTAATGAAGACTTTGAGAAGAAAACGATCACATGAATTCGTGCCAAAAAGCGCTACCTAAAAGCGCTAGCTGAGGTAGCGCCTCTTGGTAGCGCCACCTGATGAAAAAAACTAGAAGAAGAAAAGCGCTAGTTGAGAGCGCTAGCTGAGGTAGCGCCTCCTGATAGGCAAAGCTAGGAGAAGAAAAGCGCTAGCTGAGGTAACACCTCTTGGTAGCGCTTCGCCTAGACTAGCTTTTCAACTTGATTTCACGATCTATTGATTCGAAATCATCCAAATCATCATCGATTATCACCTGCACACTAAATAAACACATCAAAACGTCTAATTTTCCTTAAGATTCGAGCAAAAACAATAAATAATAGGGTCACAAAATCATGCAAAATATGACATTATCAATACCCCCAAACCTACATTTTGCTCGTCCTTGAGCAAAATCGGAACGAAATAGAAACAAAAATAAAAATAAGCAAATAAAGTATACTCTCCTAATCCACTTTCATAGGTAAACACGATGGCACTTAGCATGTGCCATGTAACATCCCTAATTTCGAAAAATTAATTTTGAACATGTGGATATAAAATTTGTGATTTGAGGGGTGTAAAACGTAATTAAATGTATGTTTATTTTTATGGTTTCCAGGTGGACCAGATGGAACGGTCCAGAAATGATGCATGAAGAAGAGGGTAAAAATTGGACAGTGAGTACCGCGACCAGTCACCGCGACCTGAGATCGCGATGAGTCACTCGCGATGAAAAATGGTAATTTTTGGCAGTGAGCACCGCGATCACAGATCGCGCTGACTAGCTCGCGGTGAAAAATGTCAAATTTTGGCAGTGAGCAACACAACCACCAGCGCGACCATGGTACCGCGATGAGTGATCGCAATGAAGGCGGTGAAACTTCTCCAGTGAGCACCGCGACCTGGTAACGCGACCACAGGTCGCGATGACTGTCGCGACGACCGAACTTCTATAAAAAAAAAAAATAGGAGACGTGAGAAGTCTCTAGAAAATAGGAAAGGGAGAAAACAGAGAGAAAGAGAGACCGAGAGAGAAAGAAAAGAAAGAAGAAGAAGAAGAAGAAGAAGAAGAAGAAGAAGAAGAAGAAGAAGAAGAAGAGGAAGAGAAGAAGAAGAAGAAGAAAAGAAGAAAGAAAAGGAAAAGAAAAGAGAAGAAGGAAAGAGAAAGGAAAAAGGACATCCAAAAGAAAAACTGTGCGAAAAACGGAAATCAGGTTGGTGTACACTTCTTTTCGAAACCTTTGTGTTTTTTATTTGAATCTAAGTTTATTTGAATATTTTGATGGATATT
This sequence comes from Xanthoceras sorbifolium, assembly GCA_003430845.1. Taxonomy (NCBI): domain Eukaryota; kingdom Viridiplantae; phylum Streptophyta; class Magnoliopsida; order Sapindales; family Sapindaceae; genus Xanthoceras; species Xanthoceras sorbifolium. Next base: position 2,980,712 of record CM010610.1, read on the forward strand.
TGTTTATATGTATTCTTGATTTGAATATTCTGAATATTCTGATTAAATCGATTTTTGATTTACAACGGTTATTTTAAAATAAATTGTTTGAGAGTATAATTGTTGATTTCGAAAGAAACGGAAAGTTTTGATATGAAATGTATGGATTATGTATTTCGAATATTGTTTGAAAATGTTGATTCTTGACTTTTATTTTGATTTGTGAAACTGTTGATTAATTGGAATATATATATATATATATATATATATATATATATATATATATATATATATAACGAGTTGATTGCTATCTCGCGGGGCAAACCTGGCATGGTCCAGTTTAGGCGAATCCCGGAGATAGACATTGCACTGATATTCATGATTGTTGAATCTCGCGGGGCAAACCTGGCATGGTCCAGTTTAGGCGAATCCCGGAGATAGACATTGCACTGATATTCATGATTGTTGAATCTCGCGGGGCAAACCTGGCAAGTCCAGTTTAGGCGAATCCCGGAGATAGACATTGCACTGATATTCATGATTGTTGAATCTCGCGGGGCAAACCTGGCAAGTCCAGTTTAGGCGAATCCCGGAGATAGACATTGCACTGATATTCATGATTGTTGAATCTCGCGGGGCAAACCTGGCAAGTCCAGTTTAGACGAATCCCGGAGATAGCCATTGCACTGTATTCCTGACAGTTACATCTCGCGGGGCAAACCTGGCTTAGTCCACTTTAGGTGAATCCCGGAGGTGAACGTTACACCGATGTTATAGATATAGAAATGTATGATGAGTGTACGGCCAGAATGGAGAATGAAAGTGAATAAAATGTTTATATGAATAAAATGTTACAGAATGAATAAAATACTTATACAAGAATTGAAAACTGAATGTTGTATGCGTTCTTGATTGAATTTAGATGCTTTTATTAAATTGTTTTTATATAAATTATTTCAGAAAGTTGAAGATTGAAATGTTTTTCTACGATAGCATTGTTACATTTTGATTATAAAATGATTATTGATTTTGATAATTGAGTTTAGTGTACATCCACTAAGTTATATGCTTAGCGCATTGATTTTATCACGCGTACGTATCAGAGACACAGGGGGAAACAAAGAATAGAGAAGAAGTAGCAGCAGATTGAAGGTCCAGAGTCACAGTTTCTTTTAAGTAGATACAATTGAATTTTAATTGTATATTGTATTTAGTTAAGCATGCATATACAGAAATCTGTAATTCAACATATATATATATATATATATGTTTTGTAAATAAGTGCTTTATGATTTATATTCTTTTCAAATGTTTGTAAATATTAATTATATATGTTTTATTTGAAACTGTTTGGAAGTCGCACTAAACGGCAGAGTGCGCATTGATTTGAAATTTTGGATATAGAAGTGTTAGAATTATATTGTATGATATTTGTTTTATTGAAAACAGGTTTTGGAAAATCAGAAAAATAAGGGAAACTCTGCCGAAATTTTTGAAAAATAAAGTTTGATGGGCTCACTAGAAACACATTTTTAAAATACAAGTTATATGATTTTCACTGGCTTGTAATTTATAAAGTGAATTAAGAAAAGTTTTGAAAACCCGGTAGCGCTTCCTGGGTCGATTCAGTCGGGTCGGGTCAGGGGGTGTTACATGCCACAAGCCTTTAAACCCCTAGGTGTCCCTAGTATGAGGAGTTGTGTCTCCTGAGAGTTTATTTCAGTGTTGCTCAGAAGAGCTCCTTATGCCCTTAATTGGCTACTCCTTGCCAATTGGCCAAGTTGAACCTCCAGGTTCTGGATTGCAACTTGAGATTGTTGTACCGCTTGGCCAAGTTGCTTCAAAGTACTTTCTTGCACATTCATCCGTGTGTCCATCTTCGACATTAGTGCATCTTGCTTCGACATGAATGCAGAGATCAAGTCTTCAACGAGGACTTTTTTTCTTGTTGGCCTGATAATTGAGTTCCCGTAGCACCTTGATAGCCTGGCTGCCTATTCTGTAATCCTGGTGGTGATGGTCGCACATTACCTTGCTGCTGATTGCTCCATGAAAAATTCAGATGATTCTTCCACCCTGGATTATAAGTGGTGGAATATGGGTTGTTCTGTTGCCTATTGAAGTTCTGTACATAATTTACTTGATCAGAAGTTCCCGAAGCAAAAGGATTCCCCACTTTGCAGTCCGTGCTCGCATGTGGTCCCAGACATAAATCGCAGCTCATTACTGGTAGCACAGAATTTACAGTCAATTTATTGATTTGACTCGCCATGGCTGCCACTTGAGCCTTCAGTGAAGCGACTTCATCAATTTCATAGACTCCGGCCACTCTTTGGGTTGTGGCTCGCTCGTTTGACAATTGATAGTTGTTGGATGTCATAGATTCAATGAGATCATACGCGGTATCGGTATCCTTGCCCATTAACGCTCCTCCTACGGCGGCATCAATAGTACTACGGATTGAGTGAACCAACCTATTGTAGAAAGTTTGCACTATTAACCACTTTGGCAATCCGCTATATGGACACTTCCTTTGTAGCTCCTTAAACCTCTCCCAAGCTTCATAGAGTGACTCACCATCAAACTGTGCGAACTGGGTGATCTCATTCCTTAACTTAGCAGTTTTGCTTAATGGAAAATATTTGGCAAGAAAAGCTTGAACCATCTCATCCCATGTATTGATCGATCTCGGTTGTAGAGATGTTAACCAGCTTCTTGCTTTATCCCGTAAAGAGAATGGAAATAACGCAATCTAACAGCATCATCTGATACCCCATTATGTCTGAAGGTGTCGTAAATTTAGAGGAAATTTTCAAGATGGGTATTAGGATCATCATGTGGCATACCTCCAAATTGGACTGTTGTTGTGATCATCTGGATGATGGCAGGCTTAATCTAGAAATTATTTTTTGCCACTGTTGGTTTCCTTATGCTATAAAGAGTTCCATCAACCGTAGGGACATCATAGTCCTTGAGAAGACGCGGAACATTAGGTGCTCCAAGATTAGCTTCAGGATTTTCCGGGTTGTCCATAGCAGCTGGTGCTTTGACTTCCCTTAAACATCGATGGAGAGTTCTTTCAATTTCAGGATCAAAAGGTTCGAGCTCAAAAGGTCTTACGCTTCTCGTATGTCTCATGCAACGCAAAACTTACCTGAAAAAGTCAAAAGAAAAGCAATTAAATAAATAAAAATAAAAATAAAATATTATAATAAATAAATAATTTCCAAAGTAGTAAAAGGCTAAATCGGTATTGATATTGACACTCAATTGTCTCCGGCAACGACGCCAAAAACTTAATGCGGATTTTATGCAACTCGCAAGTGTACGAGATCAACACAAATAATAAAGAGTGAATAGAGTATCGTTCCCACGAGGACAATGAATATCAATTACCAAAATTAACTCAACCTAATTCTATTTGGAATAACAATATTTTAGAAATTGTAAATTAACTAAAAACAATTAAAAACTACGATTCGAATTCAAGGGAATTGAGGCGTTAGGATATCCGATTTCACTTGGTTATTATTATTAAACACTTATGAGTTACTATCTAGATTTTATTACCGATGGTTGAATGCGTGCTTAAACTAGATTAACCAATAATCTCTCTCGAGTATTACAAGAATTATTCCATTGCACACCAATACCCTATCTCTCGATGACTACTGAGTGCGCGAGAATACAATAAGAATAAATAAGCACAAAACAAGCAACACAAACCAATTACTATATCTCTATATAATCTAGTATGTGATAGACATTAATACGAGCACGTGGTGGGCGTCTCCTCTCGGTTCATAACCCAACCACCTATAATGATTATAAGTGATGATCAGACACAATAGAAAGCAATAAACTCAATAATATCTATTCAACACATCAATAACAAATCTAAATAGAAAAACTCAATTCAATTCAATAATTAATAAACAAAGATCCATCATCAATCCTAACTATAGAAAATTAGTTCATGCTTGAGCAAAAGAACAAAGCAATAATATTATTAAATCCTACCATAACTAATTACAACGGAAAAATAAAGGATAATAAATCTTAGAAAACTTCGTTGATTCCCAATCGATTACCTCCCGAGGTGATGCGAAATTGATGACGAATGCGATGCGGAACGAAGATGTTGCTTCCAAACCTTAGAATTTTCGACTTCCCTTCTTCTAATTGATTAAGTCTCTATTTATAACTTTCCCTAATGAAGACTTTGAGTGTAACACCCCCTGACCAGACCCGTTTGGATCGACTCAGGGAGCGTTACCGGGTTTTCAAAACTTTACTTAATTCTGTTTATAAGCTGAAAATCAAAGAATTTATAATTTAAAAACCCTTTTCGAGTGAGCCCATTAAAATTCAGTTTTAAAAATTTCGGCAGAGTTTTCCCTGTTTTTCTGAATTTCCAAAACCTGTTTTTCAAACAAATCTCAAATCAATATAATCCACAATACTTCAAATATCATTTCATTCAAATGCGCACTCTGCCGTTTAGTGCGACTTTCAAACAGTTTTTTAAAAAACAATTCATAATTACTTATTTACAGTCCTTTGAAATTGAAAACAGAAATCATAAAACAATTAATTACAGCACATAATTTACAAAACATACTTATATAACTAAATTTACAAATTCTCTGTATATGCATGCATATCTAACTACATTATACAGGAATATATATTTAACTACCCAAAATGTGGTGACTCTGGACTCTTCAGTCTGCAGGTACCTCCTCTCTACTCTTTCTCTGCCTCGGTATCCCTGTGACCTACGCGCAATAAACATCAACGCGCTAAGCATATAGCTTAATGGGTGTACACTAAAATAAATTGCAATATAATATAAAACACTAAATCTTAATTTCAAAACATAAATTCAGAACTTCAGAAAGATATATACATAAAACAACAAATCTTAAATTTCAGAAATATCCATATGAAACAATAAATCAGATTTCAATCTCTAAAACTATATAAAATAAAGTATTGCAAAAGTTTCTGGATTTCATTCGTAGTAACATTTCTTTGTTTTTCTGATTTTCAGTTCTCAATTGGGCCCTTGATACACATAACAGGGTTTACAGGACTGGATTACGGGTTTTACAGTCGAGTTTCCCATCTCATATGAAATGGTATCCCTATATAAACAGTCGGTTTCCCATTTCACGAGGAAATGGTATCCGTATCTTTTCACAGTCGGTTTCCCATTTCACGAGGAAATGGTATCCGTGTATAACAGTCGATTTCGCATTTCACGAGGAAATGGTATCCATATAATCAATATCAGAGGCATCATAAATCACGGTGCAGTACTGCCATATATTCACCCAATTGACATGTCAATCGCCTATATCCATATATCCCTATATATCCATATATCCCTATATATATATATATATATATATATATATATATATATATATATATATATATATATATCAGGGCCAAAAATCAAAGTTCAGAATTTACAAATCTTCTATTTACTTTTCGGATAACTTTCAGATAATCAAAAATTCGCTCAAACAATTCAAAAATCAATATTCATTACCAATTGTAAAACCAGAAATTCAGAATATATATCAAATAACAGAATACGGAAAATAAAATCATAAATTTCAATATAAATCACTTTTAACTAATTCAAAATATTCATAAATCAATTTCATTAAACCGTGCGGAAATTATGTGTACACCAACCTGGATACCGTTTTACCGGTTCTACGCCTTTTTCCTTCTGAGTTTTCCTTTTTCCTTTATTTCTTTTCTTCCTCCTCTATCCTTTCTCTTCCTCTTTTCTTCCTTTTCTTTTCTTTTTCTTTCCCTTCTCTTCTTCTTCTTTTCTTCTTCCTCTTCTTCTTCTCTTCTTCCTCTCTTCTTCTTTCTTTTCTTTTCTCTCTTCTTTTCTTTCCCCGTTTTCTACTTCTTTCCGTTTTTTTTTGCTTCCGCGAGAAGCTTTCTTTTTTTTATACAAATTCGGTCATCGCGACCTGTGGTCGCGCCATCTGGTCGCGGTACTCACTGGAAGGCTTCCACCGCTTTCATCGCGATCACACATCGCCGTACCATGGTCGCGCTGGTGGTCGTGTTGCTCACTGCCCGAATTCGATCTTTTTCACCGCGAGCAGCTTATCGCGATCTATGGTCGCGGTGACTGGTCGCGGTGCTCACTGCCAGAAATTCTATTTTTCACCGCGAACAGCTCATCGCGATCTGTGGTCGCTGTGAGGGTCGCGGTACTCACTGTCACTTTTTCTTCACTTCATGCAATCTTTCTGCACCGCTCCATCTGGTCCATCTGAAAATCATAAAAAGAAACATTCATTTAATTACGTTTTATACCCCTCTAATCATAACTTTTTATATCCACATTTTCAAAATTAATTATTCAAAATTAGGGATGTTACATTGAGAAGGAAACGATTACATGAATTCGTGTCCAAAAGCGCTACCTAAAAGCGCTAGCTGAGGTAGCGCCTCTTGGTAGCGCCACCTGATGAAAAAAACTAGGAGAAGAAAAGCGCTAGCTGAGTGCGCTAGCTGAGGTAGCGCCTCTTGGTAGCGTTTCGCCTAGACTCGCTTTTCAACTTGATTTCACGATCTATTGATCTGAAATCATCCAAATCATCATCGATCATCGAATATCACCTGCATACTAAATAAACACATCAAAACGTCTAATTTTCCTTAAGAATCGAGCAAAAACGATAAATATGGGGTCGCAAAATCATGCAAAATAAGACATTATCAGTGGCCGACCAAACCAAAGCCTAAAGAAGAAGAAGAAGAAGAGAGAAGAAGAAAGGAAAAGAAGAAAGAAGAAGAAGAAGAAGAAGGAAGAAGGAAGAAGAAGAAGAAGAAAGAAGAAGGAGAAAGGAGAAGAAGAAGAAGAAGAAGAATAAAAAAAGAAGAAGAAGGAAGAAGAAGAATAAGGAGAAAGGAGAAGAAGAAGAAGAAAGGAGAAGAAGAAGAAGAAGGAGAAGAAGAAGAATAAGGAAGAAGAATGAGGAAGAAGAAGAAGAAGAAGAAGAAGAAGAAGAAGAAAGGAGAAGAAGAAAAAGAATAAGAAGAAGAAAGGAGAAGAAAAAGAAGAATAAGGAAGAAGAAGGAGAAAGAAGAAGAAGAAGAAGAAAGGAGAAGAAAAAGAAGAATGAGAAGAAGAAAGAGAAGAAGAAAGGAGAAGAAGAAGAAGAAGAAGAAGAAGAAAGGAGGAGGAGAAGAAGAAGAAGAAGAAGAAAGGAACAAAAAAAGGAAAAGTTTTCGTATGTTGGAAAATTATCCAGGTTTGGTGTACACTAGTTTTCGTATGTTAATTTTTCCAGAATATTTCGGATTTATCAAAATTTATTGATTTTGAATTGTTTGAACTATTTTGATTAGAATTCACACTTTGAAATTGATTTTGACTTGATTTGATTTACGTATTCTCGAAATATGATATAAATGCGAAAAAATTGATTGTCGATAATATTATGAATTGATTTTAACATGTTTTAATCCTATTAGTGATATGTGAAATATAATTGAAAGTGATTTTGAATATATATATATATATATATATATATATATATATTGTTTGTGATAAATTGATTAAACGATTTTGGGGCAATTTGATTCGATATTGATTTGTAAAATAAGTTTGAATATAATTTTAAGTCTCTTTTATATGATTATTGATGATATATTTGAATTTTGTAAATGTGTTTATTAATTTGAATTTAATCAAAAGTTGAATTTGACTATAAAGGAATGATTTGTGAATTTGTATTCCGAAAATGAAATTTCGAAATCGAAATTGAATGATTTGAAAGTTGAATTTGACGATTCTCAAAGAAAAAAAATGAATTGACATTGAATTTGAAAAATCATATTGTGAAATGGCTCTGATATATATGAACATAGATATGGATATATGAGATTGACATGTCAATTAGGTTATATAGCAGTACTGCACCGAAATATTATGATGTACCACCCTATGGATGTGTAATAAGCCCCGAGTGCCGGTCCTAGGGTAGGGAGATTGATTTGGGACATTTCCGGCGGGTAGCCCCATTGGTGTCCGATGCCGGAAATGTGTGCCTGAGTTACCATTCGGCGGGTAGCCCCGTTGGTGTTCGATACCGAATAGGTAAATATGTGGATTTAGTTCGGCGGGTAGGCCCGATGTGTTCCAATGCCGAACAACCCGTAATCCAGTCCTGTAAAATATGTTATGTGTATCAGGAGCAGAAATGGAAATTGAAATGTGATTTGAGACTATTTGTGTAATTGTGAAAATAGTAATTGTAATGTTATTTGATTTTGAATTCAAAAGGTGATGTGAATTGAAAGTATTTGATTTGATTTGAGCCCCATATTCGAATATTTATCTTATATCTATATTTCTGATAAATTGATATAATTATTGTTATAATAAATTTGTAAATTCAGTTTAGTGTACACCCACTAAGCTATATACTTAGCGCGTTAATTTACCACGCGTAGGTAAAGAGGAATCCAGAGCAAAGACAGATTGAAGAGGTGATAGTTGCAGAGAAGAATTCAGAGTGACATCACTTCTGAGTAGTTTATTTAACTCTTGTTATGTATTTGGTTATTGATGCATGCATACACAAAAGAATGTAAAAGTTTGTAATATATATAAGCTTTGTAAATATTTGTTTAATAGTTTATGTGGTTTAAACGTATGAGAGTTTATATCGTTTACTTATTTGATTTGTTGGAAATATTTGAAAAGTCGCACAAAAAAAAAAAAAAAAAAATTGGTAGGGTGTGCAAACTGATTGAAAGACTTTAAGTATATATTTGTGAAATTGTGATTTTATTAAACAGGTTTTTGAAAAGTCAGAAAAATAGAGGAAACTCTGTCAAAATTTTTATAAAATTCGATTTGACCGTTTTTCAAAATATAATATATAGTTTCAAAGTTATTATTTTAGCTTAAGTCAGAAAAGTTTTGAAACCGGGTAGCACTCCTTGATTCGGTCCATGCGGGTCAGGTTAGGGGTGTTACAGACATGGTCAAGCCATAACACTTTGGTCGTGTAATGGTCGAGCCATGACCCTATGGTCGAGCGACATGGTCGAGCCATGACCCTATGGTCAAGTGACATAGTTAAGCCATAACACATTGGTCGAGTGATGGTAGAGCCATGACTCTTTAGTTGAGTGACATGGTCGAGCTACATGCAATGTCGAGCCATGGTGTTGATTATTGGGAGATGATTCACCTACTTGGCAGTAGGTGAGGTGGTCGAACGACCTTGTTCCATAGTCGAACAACGCTTTCTTTCTTTAGAATTGCCTTGATAGATTTTGTTGGATTCACAGTGTTGGGCCCATGAAGACTTATGGACTAGTGATGGATTAGGCTTCTATGTAGGCTTGAGTCGTTTTGGGCTTGGGCTATTTTTGGTCACTACACACGTTCAACTGTACCTTGATGTTGCAATCTGGAACGTCTTCTTCAGCTTTTCATTGGTTCTACGGTAGCATCGGACAACTGTTACTCCCGATGTCGCTTAGTTCCTCTACAGTGCTCAACACCAGCTCACTCTTGACATTAGCAAGATTATCTTTCAGACCGATCCCGCTCCGGTAGTCTACCATTCTCATACCGGATCACCCACTTCTTCGTGCAGGCAGGGATAGATGTCTATTGCCCGCATAAGACAATTATGACACCAATAACGTTGATAGATCGCCGCACCTATAATAAGTTAGCCAGTAGACAAGGTGAGCCCACATTGGCGATGCTAGTTATGCATATTGCTGTGAGACATCGAGTACCCCCCACCCGCGTATGGAGGAGAAGGATAAGCAGGATGGGGCAGCTATAGAGCAGGTCGATGCAGCCGGATAGAAAGTTCCTCAGGCAGTACTAGTTGAGGATACTCGCCCGGCCTGGGTTACTGATGTCATGACGATGATAGAGCATCGTTTTGATAGCCTCGATATGCGGGTGGATGGCCTCGATATGTGAATGGATGGCCTGACCTAGCATGTAGACGCCATGGAAAGAGCCTTATCTGACCTAGGCTTTGGGCAGACATACAGGCGCCGCTATCCTTTGTCCAGCCGACCAAAAGCGTAGGTGTAACATCCCTAATTTCAAATAAATATGAAAAGTATGGTTGAATGAATTTTGAATATATGAATATGATATTTATGATTTGAAGGGTGAAAAATGTAATTAAATGTATGTATACTTTTAAAGTTTCCAGGTGGACCAGGTGGAGCGGTCCAGAAATAATGCATGAAAGAAAAGGAAAATGTTGGCAGTGAGTACCGTGACCAGTCATCACGACCAGGGATCGCGATGAGCAGCTCGCGGTGAAAATGATGATTTGAGGCAGTGAGCACTGCGACCAGTCACCGCCACCAGGGATCGTGATGAGCAGCTCGCAGTGAAAATGTTGATTTTGAGCAGTGAGCAACGCGACCAACATTGCGACCAGACACCGCGATGGTTGATCGCGATGAAAGCGATGAAAACATTCTAGTGAGCAACGCGATCAGGTAATATGACCACAGGTCGCGAGGAGCGGTCGCGATAACCAAAATTTTATAAAAAAAATAAGATGGCGGTGGAAGCTTCACGAAGAAGCAATACAGAAAAATAGAGAGAGAACGAGAGAAGAGAAAGAAAAAGAAAAAGAAAGAAAAAGAAGAGAAAGAATAAGAGAAAGAAAGGAAGAGAAAGAAAGAAGAAAAAGAAGAATAGAAGAAGAAGAAGAGAAGAGGAAGAAGATGAAGAGGAAAGAAAGAAGAAGAAAGAGAAGGAAAAGAGAAGGGAAAAAGAGAAAAAGATAAAGGGAAAAGGAAATTCAGGAAAGAAAAGTTCGTAAAACTGGTATCCAGGTTGGTGTACACATGTTATGCGTACGTTTTGATTGAATTTATTTGTGATTAATCTTCGAGAATGATTTTGAATTTCAGAAATGTGATTTATGTTAAGTTTAATGATTTTAATTTTTGAACTTTACTGTTATGTACCGTTTTCTGTTACCTTATATGTTTTGAATCTCTTGAATTGTTAAATATTGAATATTTTGAATAATTTGTAATATCTGAAATCCCTGAATAATGGCTCTGATATATGTATAGGGAAATATGGATATAAGAGGTTGACATGTCAATTAGGTGCACTTAGCAGTACTGCACTGATATTCTTGATGATTATGATGATTCTACGGATACCATTTCATTTTGAAATGGGAAACCGACTGTGATTCTACGGATACTATTTCATTTTGAAATGGGAAACCGACTGTGAATATACGGATACCATTTCATTTTGAAATGGGAAACCCGACTGTAAACCTGTAATCCAGTCCACCCTGTTATGTGTATCGGAGACCCAATTAAGAACTGAAAGTTAGAAAATGATGTGAAAATAAAGAAATGTTATTGAGATTAAAACCCAAAAACATTTGAACATAAGTTAATGAGCATAGTTTCAGTATTGGATATATATATATATATATATATTGTTGTTTTATATTATTTTTGAAAAGTAGTTCTATTGTTTTATATTCCATTGTAATTATTTTAGTGTACACCCACTAAGCATTATTGCTTAGCGCGTTGATTTTATCACGCGTAGGTAATACAGATACCAGCGGAGGAAAGGACTGAAGAGCTGATAGCTGCAGACTGAGGTTCAGAGTCACCATACCTTTCGGTAGTTATATAGTTTTGTATATTATATTCAGTTATGCATGCATATACAGAAATTTATAAATGTGACATATATATGCTTCGTAAATATTTGTTTTATGGTTCATATTTTCATTTCAAAGTTTTGTAAGTATAAATTATGTATTGGTTTCATTTGAAATTATTTGGAAAGTCGCACTAAATGGAAGGGTGCGCAAATGGTTGTTGAGAAATTGAAGTGTGTATTTTGGAAAGTTATGATTTTGTAAACAGGTTTTTGGAAAATCAGAAAAATAGAGGAAACTCTGGCAAAATTTTTCAAAACAGTTTTGGATTGGCTCACTAGAAAGGATTTTAAATTATAAATTATTTAGTTTTCAAATTATAAACAGAATTAAGAAAAGTTTTGAAAACCTGGTAGTGCTCTCTGGGTCGATCCAGATGGGTCTAGTCAGGGGGTGTTACAGTAGGATTTTTATTTCCTTCTCTTTGTTTTCTCTTTTTCTTGTTTCTTTATGAACTTCTTGCTTATTTATTTTTATTTTTTCTTTTTGTTTTTTTGAATTGTTTTATTTTACTTTTCTATGGTTTATTTTGCTAGTAAACTCAGTAATTATTATGGTATGTGTTTTATTTAATTGTTTGTGTTGTATATTCAGTGTTTATGGGCAAGGAGTCTAGTTTTTGAACTACAACCCTTAGATCTGATTTTTCTATATCATTGAGGACAATATCATTGAGGTTTGGAGGTACATTCGTTCAAAAAAATTTTGTGTGTAACGATATTGAGCTTAATAGGTCAACTGATGAATGTCTAGCCAAACATGTGTAAGGAAAAAATATCTTTTTAATAAACCGCATCGGAAAGGATTAGCTTTTAAAATCATTTGTTGAAAGCTCTTTTTAGAAGAACTAATTACTTGTATATACGCGAATACAATTTATTCTACAATACCTTTGATGCTTGATTTCTTGATTCACCACCAAGTCTTCCGAGTTATGACCCGCGGTCTGACAATACGCGTGTAGGCACGTCACGGATGAATAGATGGAGATAGTTGACAAGCGAAGAAGACAACTTCTTTGTCTCCTCTAATGGCCAACCAAACCTGCAAGGAAGAAGAAGAAGAAAATTTTTTTTTTTCTTTTGCCTTTATTTGCCGCACCACCTTCTTGCTTGCCTAGGGTTTGCATATTTTCTTTTTCTAATATAATGTGTCTTATATATCAGCCTCTAAGATTTTGATTTGACCAGGTCAAATATGATTCTAAATCCTATTTAATTTTTGGTCACCACTAGATTTTGAACTCTTGACCTCTAAGAACTTTAAATAATCTTATTATTTAATCCCTCTTTTTTATTAGTCAAGGTTCGAACTTGCAACCTCATATTTAATAATTAAAACAATTAATAATTTTAAATTAATAATATTTATTTAATTATTAAATTATTAATTAAATAATCATATTATTTAATTAATTCTCTTTAATTAAACCGTGTCATTTTTTTAACACAATTAATTAGACTATTCGATTAATTTAGCGTAAACCTCGTTAATTATACTTAGAAGAGTAAATAACGTCTATCTCCCCTTAGATTTGCTCAATTACAAATGGAGTCAACTTTTAAGTTTATTGACAAATATCTCCCCTCTTTTAGGTTTGCTCAATTACAGACGGAGTCAACTCTTCACGTTTTTGACAAAAACCTTCCGTGGTCAACTGTTACATTCGACCAAATTTTACTAAAGGCATGGGAGGTGTTTATCAATAAACGATAAAGTTGACTCCGCTTGTAGTTGGAAAACCCTCAGGGGAGGTCCATGCAATTAGCTCTACTTAGAAATATTAATTAAAACTCCATAAGGGCTAGCAAGGGGACCTAATGGAACTATAGTTTTGAGCTCCAATTATACTTAGAAATATTAATTAAAGCTCTTTAATTAATATTCCATAATTATTAACATCGGAGTTACTCCACTAAAAACCCGAGGCTGAACTCTCGAAACGTAAGATGTTTTATACAATCTAAAATCTCAGTGTCCATCGATATAGCTATTACATATGGTGTGACCCTTCACAAGTAGTTCATAATTAGAGATGGGTCATAAAGTCCATTATACCCCTCTAATTATATTTTTTCCTTTAAGTATCGTTGATTCTCTAATGAACAATATTAAATTATAGCTTCCTTACAGAAGAAGGAAAGTGCTCATAATTGTTCAAGCTTTGAATCAACTCTTAGGGGAACTACTCACCTACTTCAATTAAGAAGAAGTGGATTCCAATATTGTGTTTAGACTTTCCTAACCACAAGCCAAACCGTAACTCCAAAATACGGAGGTATTGATCGAGAAAATGACATTCGATCTCACTCATGATAAATCAAAAGCCACGATCTAACTTGAAGGAGTCGATAAGACATTTAGGATTAAGATCACCAATAAATAGCCATCATTTTTTGATATATATGAATCACATCTATTAACAGATCTTGGTGAGAGATTCATATAAATCATGGCTCAGTCCTATATAATCTCATCATATAAGGTGCCTTCATTCTCATGTCAACTACATGAGTGGTCTAGGATAAGACTACCCTTCATTACAGAATGAACCGCAGCAGTAGATCAACCACAAACAAAGTACCCAACTTTATTTGCTTTCTACGGACTCTTTAGATTACAAGTCTCAAAATGAATCCTCTTGTATATGACTTTCATATACTCAGATTGAGATTACATTTTGCAATCTTGGATGTTAAGCGCACATTATATAAATGTATGGACTTGAATAAACACACTTTTATTTGAATGAATAACAATTACTTTATTATTGTTTAATCTCATTTACGAATTACAAGTCTTTAAGACATAAAATCCCAATAATCTCCCACTTGCACTAAAGCAGGTGAGACATGACCCTCTATGTGACCTTCAAACACGTTAGCTGTTAAGGTCTTCGTAAATGGATCAACAGGTTGTCCTACGATGCGAACTTCATCATGGTCAAGTCTCCCCTCTGCACTATCTCTCTGATGAGATGATATTTCCTCTCTATATACTTCCCTCTTTTGTGGCTTCTTCATTCCTTGGAATTAGCCACCACGCCACTATTATCACAATAAAGTGCCATAGGCTTATTTAGATTTAGAACAACTTCCAGATCATTTAAGAACTTACAGAGCCACACAGCCTCCTTAGTAAATTCACCAGCCGCTACATATTCAGCTTTCATTGTGGAATCAACAATACAAAATTGCTTGATACTCCTCCACACTATAGCTCCACCACCAAGGGTGAATACTTACCTAGACGTGAATTTCCTAGAATCCAAATCTGACTGAAAGTCAGAATCTGTATATCCTAACGGGATCAAATCCTGTACGAAATATATCAGCATATAGTTTCTCGTTCTCTGAAGATACTTAAGAATAGTCTTTACAGCAACCCAATGATCTAATCCTGAGTTGGACTGATATCTGCTGGCTACTCCCACTGTGAAGCAGATGTCCGGTCTCTTGTATAACAAAGCATACATAAGACTACCTACTGGTGACGCATAGAGAGTATGTCTCATATCCTTAATTTCTTGAGGCGTCTTAGGACACTGCTCCTTAGACAAATAAACTCCATGCCTGGAAGGTAAATTACCTTTGTTGGAATTCTCCATCGAAAATCGCACAAGTACCTTGTCGATATACGATGCTTTAGACAATGCTAGCAGTTTGTTTTTACAATCCCTTATTAATTTGATCTCATAACATAACTTGTCTTTCCCAAATCTTTCATTTGGAATTGATTAGCAAGCCAACTCTTTACTTCTGATAACGTTCCTATGTCATTCCTAATGAGTAAGATGTCATCAATGTAAAGAACCAGGAATACTACTTTCTTATCAACAATGCGTTTGTATACATAAAGCTCATCAACATTTTGTTCAAAGCCATAGGTTTTGATTGCAGTATCAAACCTAATACTCCAAGATATAGATGTTTGCTTAAGTTCATAAATGGACCTTTGCAATTTTGCAAACCTTTTACTCATGATTTTAGGGTATGAATCCCTCTGGTTGTATCATGTAGATGCTCTTATCAAGATTGTCATTCAAGAATGCAGTCTTGACTTCCATTTGCCAAATTTCGTAATCAAAATAGGCAGCTATGGATCAGATTATCCTGATAGACTTAAATATAGCTATGGGCGAGAAGGTCTCTTTAAAATCGACCCCCTCCTTTTGGGTATAACCTTTTGCCACTAGCCTTGCCTTGAAGGTCTTTACCTTCTCGTCTACTCCTCTCTTTCTCTTGTAAATCCACTTACACCCTATGGGTTTTATCCCATCAGGTAAGTCTATAAGTTTCCAGACCAAGTTGGAGTACATGGACTCCATCTCGAGATTCATGGCTTTTAGTCAATCCTCTTTTTCAGAATCCTTCATTTCATGTCTAAATGACAATAAATCATCCACACTATCATCAGAAATGACACTCTGTGCCTCTCCAATAACTAAATAGCGTTCAGGTTGTCGTACAACCCTCCCACTATGTCTAAGTGGTAATGTATCCTGACTAGGAATCGTCTGACTATCAAAAGTGGATAGAACAATAATCTTGTCAACAACTTTTGTTGACTGAGCACTGGCGAACCAGGTTCTAGATCTCTTAATACGATTTTCGATTGAGGTTTATGATCACTCATATAATCATCTTCAAGAAACATTACGTTTGTCAATATAAATACTTTGTTTTATTGAGGATTATAAAGAATCCACCTCTAGTTTCCCGAGGGTATCCTACAAACAAGCATACATGTGAACGAGGTTCTAGTTTTCCACTTATGTTCTTCAGTACATGTACCGAACATCTCCAAATGTGAAAATGTCATAAACTAGCTTTAGGACCATTCCACAACTCTAAGGAGTCTTACGAACAAACTTGGATAGAACTAAGTTCAAGATGTATGCTGCCGTTTACAGTGTATATCCCCAGAAAGAATATAGAAATGATGAGAAGCTAATCATAGATCTCACCATTTCCATCAGGGTCATGTTTCTCCTCTCCGCAACAACATTCTATTATGGTGTTCCTGGAGATATGAGTTGGGATACTATCCCATGCTCAACCATATAGTCTTCAAACTCTTGGTCGAGATACTCTCCTCTACAATCTAATCGTAGAGCTTTGATTGTTTTGCCTAATTGTTTTTCAACCTCAGCTCGGAATTCTTTGAACATTTCAAATTTTCCTGACTTACGTTGCATTAGGTAAACATATATGTATCTTGAGTAATCGTTAATAAATGTGATATAGAACTCATAACCACTTCTAGCTCTAAAACTCATGAGTCCGCAGACGTCTGAGTATATAAGCTCTAGTGATTGTATAGCTATAATCTCTTTTTCAGTAAAAGGTCTCTCGGTCATTTTACTTTCTAGATAAGATTCGCAAACAAGTAAAGTGTCAATCTTTAAATCACTTAAAAGTTCATCTTTTACTAGTCTGTCTATTCTGTCAAGGTTAATATGGCCAAGTCTTAGATGCCATAGAATATGTTTCATTTTCTTGAGAAACTTTATGTTGTTTTATTTTAGGTTTTTCAACCTTAAACATCTCAGTATTAAGCAGTATTATATGAATTAACGGTATTAAAACATATAAGTTATTTTCATTTATTCCAGAACAAACATTCATTCCATTTCTTGAAATAATAACTGATTTATTATTAAAAGAAACTTTATAAAAATTTTCAAGTAATATGGATACATAAATCAAATTCCTTGTAAATCTAGGAATGAAATAGACATTGTTCAATAAAAGAAAACTATTATTAATTTGTAGTCTAATTGCTCATGTTGTTCGTGCTTAAACGACATCCCATATTTCAACATGCATAGTGAAGGACCCCTCCTTCAGCTCTGTCCAAAAATCAATCTAATGTAAAGAAGAACAAACATGGTTAGTGACCCATGGATCTACTATCTAAGGTGAAGAACTATCTCCCACTAAACAAGATTCAATGACAAGTATATCTAATTTACTTTTCACTTTCTTCTTATTGGAGAGCTCTTCGGGGTACTGTGGATAGTTCCTCTTCCAATGACCAACCTTGTCACAATTAAAATATTTTCCCATTGCATTGTCAATCGTGATGCTCTTTAATCTTGGGCTTAGCCTTTGTTTTGCCAGTAGACCTTTTCCTTTTCTTGAAACTAGAAGAAGATGGCTAAGTAACATTGCTTCGCTGGTGTTACTTTTAACAGCTCGTCTTGCGTTGGTTACAGGCTATGGAGGACATTCCTCTAAAAGCATAAATTTAAGGTCTTTGCAGACCATAATCGCATTCATATATTTCCATTTAATATAGTTATCACCAGTTAATTTCTCATTTATGAGGATTAATATTAATGCATAAGACATTGCTAAAATAAATATAAATAAAATAAAAAACTCAGTCATATCATACATTCATACTATAAGCTAGAATTTGGCATAAAATTAAACATGATGTATGTTTAATGAACTAGAAATATCCCTAAAAGTGTTGCTATGCCACGACAATCCAACATACCACAAGCAAATGCCTACGTAGGGCAAGTTAAATACTTGCATGTCAGATCGAGACTTTCTCAATCGAATGATACACCAGAATAACTCCTTATTCTTATATCATTCAATCCTCATTATGTTTAGCCGGGATTTTAATTAACTTGTTTAATTGAAATCCATGTTAGTGTAAACCATCGTTTCAGATTTCACGAACTTAACTTGAAAGTTGTCTACACATAAAGGAGGTTCCAATCGGAAGTTAGACCATTTAAGTTCTTTACACATCTATCAAGTTATATTTCTTTTCTTTTAGTTATATTACAATGGGTACTCTACACTCCTTATGTTAAATGGGTTCAAGTACTTATTGTGCCAATCAACTACCATAAATCAAGATTCCTTTGCCAGATGCAGGTATAACCATGCGGTTCTAGACGGATTCAAGTATTTATGGTGTTGTTTGTCTACAATGAATCAAGAATCCTTGGTCAGAGGTGCAGGTACAACCATGCGGTTCTAGACAGATTCAAGTATTCATTGTGCCAAGAATTGTCTACAATAAGTCAAGATCCCCACTTCACATAAGAGTAAGAGATGAAAATTCAATTCAATAAGAAAAGTAATATAAACATGTAGATAAATTTACACAAATGAATATAAACTTTAAGACCATGTTAAAAGTTAAATAAATCTTTATTCACATACCAAGAGCTTCTCCCTTCACCTTAGCAAAAAGAGAATTTAGCTACTCATGATAGAAGAAAGAAAACAAGTAAAAGAAATAAAATGAGCAAGAGAGAAATTAGATTATCACAAAAGTTCAACAATACAACAATGTAAGGTGAACTTGGCAAGGAACCCAAGCTGCCTTCAAGCTTATACAAGGCCTCTATTTATAGACACAATGAGAGGCAAACAAGTCAAAAATGGTAGGAATAAATTAATGCAAGTTGATTGAATTTGGTAAGGTAAAGTTGTCAACTTTGTTGTTTTCCACACATGCACCGACTTGTCCACTGAATTAGGCACCGTTTCTTTGACAATTTGATCTCGTGATAAACATCAAAGTTGTAGATAATTCTCTTATCTTTCTATAATGATAAGACTCATAATATTTGGAATTTTCTGGAGAGAGTTATGGCCCAAATAGTGAAGACTGCCCAATTGACGCAGCCATGCAAACTAGCCCAAGATAATCCAATATTTGTCTTCAAAGGAGTCCAAATCTGATAAGAGTTTATAAACCAAACTTATAGGGCTATGAGTTATCTTTCCAACACTATCAAGAACGTAGTGATTGGATATTTGAGTGCAAAGTTATGCCCATTACACTGAACCTGCATCAAAATAGAAAGTTTAACAATTAAGTGTAGTTATAAATAAGTTAGGTAATTTGATGACACTAATAGTATAAAATAATGGTTTTAACCTTTATTATTATACAAATTTAAGTGTTCATCACACCCCCCAACCAGCTTATTGCTAGTCCCTAGCAATTAAAGCGTTATCATTTCATAATGATTTTTCAAATTTATATCTAAGTCTTCATTTACCCATTCTTCGTTTGTTCTATCCAAATAGATGAATTCTCGACAAAAATATTTAATTTGTCTTCTTCATTTTTGTATGCAACATGTACCCTTAGACAAGATATTGACAAACCTTCTTTGTGCTCATTATAAGTTGACATAAGTTCATGGGGCTTCACCAAAAATATCAAAGTTCTATTCTAATGTTTCTTCCAAAATAACTTCCTTAGGCAGAGCAATGTATTTCTTCCTCTCTCTCTCTCTTTTTTTTTTTTTGAAATAAGATATATGGTACATTCCTAACCCATGTAGCAAGCTTTAGGCCAATGACTCCCAGATCAGTTGACCTTAGGGCATTAGGTGTTGAGACACCCCTACGGACTTAATCACTCGGGTTGAAATGTAACCAGATTTATATAGTAATAGTGGATAGTGCAATGTCTAGTTCCCTTAAGCTTTCTTCTTAACCCATTTAGCGAGCTTTAGGTCAATGGCTCCCAGATCAGTTGACCTTAGGGCATTAGGTGTTGAGACACCCCTACGGACTTAATTACTCGAGTTAAGAAGGCTTCGAAACCAAACATATCCATAATTTATTATTACCTTCCTTTTTTTTTTAATGAAATGAGCAAGAGAGGAAGAAGAGGATTCACTACCTTTGGTTGTTGATTTTGTTAACCCACAAGAATAGACTCTTAATAATCTTCAATTTGCAACCCACGATCAAATGTCAAAGTGTGTGTGTGAGAAGAGTAGTTTATGAACACTTGCTTTGGGTATATGAGCATGAAAGTCAATTTATATTTGAGAGTTCATAAATTTAAATAGTCAAACTAAGATGAATAGTGAAGTCTCTTAATAAATTTAAAAAAATCGAGATGAAATGATGACACTTATTATTTATTATCTTTTTTTTTTTTTTTGAGCATAAAATAAATAATCATAAAAGTTATCACAAATATTATCAACTATCCCTCCCCCCAACCAAATAAAGACATTGTCCTCAATGTCTAAGGATAAAGATAGAGTGTAGAAGAAAATTACCTGAACCAAAGATTAATGAAAAGAAAAACCTGCAACATACTAGAACAAGGTAAAAAGAACATATTTATTGAAAACAAAAATGGGAAAGAAAGAAAGGAAAAACAAAATAAAGATTTATTTATCATGAGTAGCTAAATTCTCTTTTTCCTAAGGTGAAGGGAGAAGCTCTTGGTATGTGAATAAAGATTTATTTAACTCTTAACATGGTCTTAAAGTTTATATTCATTTGTGTAAATTTATCTACATGTTTATATTACTTTTCTTATTGAATTGAATTTTCATCTCTTACTCTTATGTGAAGTGGGGATCTTGACTTATTGTAGACAATTCTTGGCACAATGAATACTTGAATCTGTCTAGAACTGCATGGTTGTACCTGCACCTCTGACCAAGGATTCTTGATTCATTGTAGACAAACAACACCATAAATACTTGAATCCGTCTAGAACCGCATGGTTATACCTGCATCTGGCAAAGGAATCTTGATTTATGGTAGTTGATTGGCACAATAAGTACTTGAACCCATTTAACATAAGGAGTGTAGAGTACCCATTGTAATATAACTAAAAGAAAAGAAATATAACTTGATAGATGTGTAAAGAACTTAAATGGTCTAACTTCCGATTGGAACCTCCTTTATGTGTGGATTCCAATTGAGTGATAAAAATGAGTTAAATATAACTTAAACCATATACCAAGAGTGGAACCTCTAACCTTAGCATGTTTTAATTTAATTTGTTTCACCATTATACCTACCATCATTTCATAATATTTTCTTTCCTATTATATTTTTCTTGTAGATTTTTGTTGGTTTTTGCAGGATCTAAATATTCTTCCTCGTGGATCGACCCCGGTCTCACCGGGTAATTTATTACTTCGACACTCCTGCACTTGGGAGTAGAAATCCATCTTCTGGACGTGTCAAGTTTTTGGAAATTCACACAGTGTTTCAAGGCTCCCCATTTGCATTTGAAAATATGGCAGAGTAAGAGATGAATTTGGTAAGGTAAAGTTGTCAACTTTGTTGTTTTCCACACATGCACCGACTTGTCCACTGAATTAGGCACCGTTTCTTTGACAATTTGATCTCGTGATAAACATCAAAGTTGTAGATAATTCTCTTATCTTTCTATAATGATAAGACTCATAATATTTGGAATTTTCTGGAGAGAGTTATGGCCCAAATAGTGAAGACTGCCCAATTGACGCGGCCATGCAAACTAGCCCAAGATAATCCAATATTTGTCTTCAAAGGAGTCCAAATCTGATAAGAGTTTACAAACCAAACTTATAGGGCTATGAGTTATCTTTCCAACACTATCAAGAACGTAGTGATTGGATAATTGAGTGCAAAGTTATGCCCATTACACTGAACCTGCATCAAAATAGAAAGTTTAACAATTAAGTGTAGTTATAAATAAGTTAGGTAATTTGATGACACTAATAGTATAAAATAATGGTTTTAACCTTTATTATTATACAAATTTAAGTGTTCATCACACCCCCCAACCAGCTTATTGCTAGTCCCTAGCAATTAAAGCGTTATCATTTCATAATGATTTTTCAAATTTATATCTAAGTCTTCATTTACCCATTCTTCGTTTGTTCTATCCAAATAGATGAACTCTTGACAAAAATATTTAATTTGTCTTCTTCATTTTTGTATGCAACATGTACCCTTAGACAAGATATTGACAAACCTTCTTTGTGCTCATTATAAGTTGACATAAGTTCATGGGGCTTCACCAAAAATATCAAAGTTCTATTCTAATGTTTCTTCCAAAATAACTTCCTTAGGCAGAGCAATGTATTTCTTCATCTCTCTCTCTTTTTTTTTTTTTTTTGAAATAAGATATATGGTACATTCCTAACCCATGTAGCAAGCTTTAGGCCAATGACTCCCAGATCAGTTGACCTTAGGGCATTAGGTGTTGAGACACCCCTACGGACTTAATCACTCGGGTTGAAATGTAACCAGATTTATATAGTAATAGTGGATAGTGCAATGTCTAGTTCCCTTAAGCTTTCTTCTTAACCCATTTAGCGAGCTTTAGGTCAATGGCTCCCAGATCAGTTGACCTTAGGGCATTAGGTGTTGAGACACCCCTACGGACTTAATTACTCGAGTTAAGAAGGCTTCGAAACCAAACATATCCATAATTTATTATTACCTTCCTTTTTTTTTTTCTTTTTTTTTTTTAATGAAATGAGCAAGAGAGGAAGAAGAGGATTCACTACCTTTGGTTGTTGATTTTGTTAACCCACAAGAATAGACTCTTAACAATCTTCAATTTGCAACCCACGATCAAATGTCAAAGTGTGTGTGTGAGAAGAGTAGTTTATGAACACTTGCTTTGGGTATATGAGCATGAAAGTCAATTTATATTTGAGAGTTCATAGATTTGAATAGTCAAACTAAGATGAATAGTGAAGTCTCTTAATAAATTTAAAAAAAATCGAGATGAAATGATGACACTTATTATTTATTATCTTTTTTTTTTTTTTTTGAGCATAAAATAAATAATCATAAAAGTTATCACAAATATTATCAACTATCCCTCCCCCCAACCAAATAAAGACATTGTCCTCAATGTCTAAGGATAAAGATAGAGTGTAGAAGAAATTACCTGAACCAAGATTAATGAAAAGAAAAACCTGCAACATACTAGAACAAGGTAAAAAGAACATATTTATTGAAAACAAAAATGGGAAAGAAAGAAAGGAAAAACAAAATACATAGGTCAAGCCAATCTACGCTTTTTGCTACCCTCAGCAACTGACCAATCTAACTTAGATGTGGCAATGTCATATTCGGGAACAAAAGCTTCTAATTGTTCAATCAATTGATGAACATTAGAAGCAGTGACAATGATACGTCGAGCTAGAGGTGAGATAAATTGGTTTTCCACAGCATGATCTAGGAAAGACAACAGACTATCATAAAAACCACAGATATTCAACAAGCCTATTGGTTTTTGATGGATTTTGAGTTGGGCCCATGAGGTGACTTCAAAGAGTTCCTCTAAGGTTCCAAATCCCCCTGGTAAGGCTATGAATGCATCAGCATGACTAAACATTTCAGCTTTGCGTTCATGCATGTCTGAAACAATCTGCACTTCCCCAATTGTATTTCCTGTAATACCACCCACACTCAAAGCTTTTGGGATGACACCCAAAACTTGACTGCCGCCATCATAAGCAGCTTTTGAGACACGACCCATCAACCCAAGGTTACCTCCGCCATAAACTAAATGAATCTTTTTCTCTGCTAATACCCTACCAAGCTGGTCAGCAGCTTCCTCAAATTCTCTATTCTTACCAGAACTAGACCCACAAAAGACACAAATATTAGTAAAGCGGCGTGAGATGGTGTTTGCCATTGTTATGCACGCTTTCTTTTTTTTTTTTTTTTTTTTTTTTTTTGTGAAAATTTGTAAGGTTGTAAGAACTGGAGAAGATAGAGAAGTGTCATTTATAGAGCTCAAAAAGAAGATGAAATCATGGAAGCTATATGACTAGGTCTGCATTGGCAGATGGGTGTCAGTCTAGAGTATAAAATGTCAAAAAGAGTGGCTGACCTGTATCTGTACAAGTAGTTGTGATTGTGGCTCACATCTTCCTCTGGTTTTACGTCCAGAAACGGCTTGAACGCCCTCTATGGGTCGAGGATAGGCTTCCCATCCAATTTTCTTATAAATTGGCAAACAGGGTCTTTTAAAGTCAGATTCCCAAGACTGTATCGCTCTTGTTCTTTTTGAAATTGGTTCCATAAAGCGAGAATTGCAATATGCACATATCCACTAGGATGCGTCTCAAGAGTCAACAAAATATTGTCTAATGACTCCTTACTCAGGCCATCCTTAATGAATTGTATTTTATCTTCTCGATTTACAGACACCATTCCAAGAGAACGACAGCGCGTGTTACAAGTCGTGCGAGCACACTTATAACATACACCCAATTTCTTTGCTATTCTTTTCTTTACATAACTGCTTTTACCCAGACCAGGCATGTAAGTAAGAAATGAATCAGAGAACTCACCTGCCAATCTTACCTTGGCTTCAATCAGCCAACGTACCTCAACAGGGATGCCCTTGCACATTAGCATTCTTAATCTTTCGGACCGTGCTTTGTAAATTTTCATCAATGCTTTTTGAGGAAATAAGGGAAAATGATTTTTCAATTTCTCGAGAATTTCTTCCATTTTTGTGAAAAAGAAAAGGGAGAGAAAGGAGAATGTACAAAGCAAGATTTTTTTTTATATATTTTTTATTTATTTTTTTTTTTTTATCAGCTATTGTGGGAGACTGAAAACACCGACTTGAAAAGTCACGGAGTACCGTTATCCGCCATTTAACCGGGAAAATAAAAGAAGGAAAAACAAAAACAAAAATACAAAATTAGACTGCAATCACAAAAAAATTAAAGTTAGAGAGAAATATGCAAACCCAATTCAAATCATATCAATGGTTTTCATAACATGGGTTTGAAAGAGGAAGAGTCCCTTCTTCGAAAACTTGATTTTCTAGAAATGGTTTAAGTCTTTGACCGTTCACTTTAAACACGTTACCATTCCTAGGGTTTTCAATGTCAATGGCCCCATAAGGATAAACATGTTTCACAACAAATGGACCACTCCACCTAGATCTCAATTTGCCAGGGAATATGTGAAGTCGAGAATTATAAAGTAAAACTTTTTGCCCAACATCAAATGTTTTTCTTAAAATTGATCTGTCATGAAAGGCTTTGGTTCTATCTTTATAAATTCTCGAATTCTCATATGCATCATTTCTTAATTCCTCAAGTTCATTCAGTTGTAGCTTACGTAATTTGCAAGCATCATCAATGTTTGAATTAAAAGTTTTGATAGCCCAGTAACCTTATGCTCCAGTTCCACAGGCAAGTGGCAAGGTTTCCCATAAACTAATCGATAGGGTGACATACCCAAAGATGTTTTGAAAGCAGTACGGTAAGCCCAAAGTGCATCGTTTAGTCTAAGTGACCAATCTTTGCGATTTGGATTAACCGTTTTTTCTAAAATTTGTTTTATCTCTCGATTAGCTAATTCAACTTGTCCACTTGTCTGAGGGTGATAAGGGGTAGCAACTTTATGTGTAATCCCATATTTCTTCATTAGAGACTCAAAGACTTTGTTGCAAAAATGTGTTCCCCCATCACTTATAATGACTCGAGGAATTCCAAAACGACTCAAAATATTTTCTTTCAAAAATCTGACAACTGTTTTGTGGTTATTATTTCGACATGGAATTGCCTCGATCCATTTGGAGACATAATCAACTGCGACTAAAATGTAAACAAAACCGAATGATGATGGAAACGGGCCCATGAAATCTATCCCCCAACAATCAAATATTTCAATGACAAGTATAGGGTTTAGAGGCATCATGTGCCGTTTAGAAATAGCCCCCAGTTTTTGACAATTTTCACAAGTTTTGCAGAATGTGTAGGTGTCTTTGAACAGAGTTGGCCAATAAAATCCACATTGTAAGATTTTTGCAGCCGTTATCCTTGAAGAAAAATGACCCCCACATGCTTCTGTATGACAAAATTTAATGACACTACTTACCTCATTGTCGGGTATGCATCTACGAAAAATTTGATCAGGGCAATACTTGAACAGGTATGGGTCATTCCAATAAAAATTTCTAACCTCTGTCAGAAACTTTTTCTTATCTTGTGCTGTCCATTGAGATGGCATCTCTCCTGTTACAAGAAAATTGACAATGTTAGCATACCATGGCATTTTACTAATAGAAAACAAAAACTCATCTGGAAAAGAGTCATTGATAGGTGTTATGTCCAAGGATGAGTTCGTTGTAAGTCTTGACAAATGATCTGCAACAACATTTTCAGCTCCTTTTTTATCTTTGATTGTGATGTTGAATTCTTGGAGCAACAAAATCCACCGTATTAATCTAGGCTTGGCATCCTGTTTAGACATTAAGTACCTCACAGCGGCATGATCAGTGAAAACAATAGTTGAAGAGCCAATTAAATAAGATCGGAATTTGTCTAATGCAAATATTACAGCAAGTAGTTCTTTTTCTGTAGTGGTATAATTCATTTGTGCACTATTCAAAGTTCTACTTGCGTAATAAATGACATAAGGCTTACCTTCCTTCCTTTGCCCTAGCACGGCACCGACAGCAAAATCGCTAGCATCACACATCAACTCAAAAGGCAGAGACCAATCAGGGGATTGCATGATAGGGGCAGTTGTCAAAAGGCTAATCAACTTATCAAAAGATTTTTGACAATCTTGAGTCCATTCAAATGGTGCATATTTTATTAGGAGATTACAAAGAGGTCTAGATATTGCACTAAAGTCTTTAATGAATCTCCTATAAAATCCTGCATGGCCTAGGAAAGATCGAACATCCCTAACCGTTTTTGGTGGAGGAAAATGGGCAAACCACATGTCCTAGTACAATTCCAGAGGTGACCATGTAATGACATTTTTCCCAATTTAACACCAAGCCTTTTTCTTCACATCTTTTTAACACATTTTCTAAATTTTCAAGGCAATTATCAAATGAATTTCCAAACACTGTTAGATCATCCATAAAGACCTCTAAAAAATGTTCAACCATGTCACTAAAAATGCTCAACATACATCTTTGAAATGTTGCAGGAGCATTACAAAGGCCAAAAGGCATCCTTCTGAATGCAAAGGTGCCAAAGGGACATGTGAATGTTGTCTTTTCTTGGTCCTCTAGTGCTATAGGGATTTGATAATAACCTGAGTAACCATCAAGAAAACAGTAGTAGGGATGTCCTGCCACTCTTTCTAGAATTTGGTCAAGAAATGGTAAGGGAAAATGGTCTTTTCTAGTGGCAGCATTTAATTTTCTATAGTCAATACACATTCGCCAACTAGATGAGACTCGTGTTGGTATTAACTCTCCTTTTTCATTTTTTACCACTGTGACTCCAGATTTCTTAGGGACTACTTGTGTTGGACTTACCCACTTACTATCAGAAATAGGGTAGATAATTCCTACATCAAGTAACTTGAGAACTTCACCTCTTACTACCTCTTTCATGTGTGGATTTAATCTTCTTTGGGGCTGTTGACATGTTCCAGCATTATCTTCTAGATGTATTCTATATGTACATATCAAAGGATTAATGCCTTTTATGTCTTTTAAAGTCCACCCAATTGCATTTTTATGCCTTTTAAGTACCTCTATCAATTTACCTTCCTGTTCATTGGTAAGAGTTGAAGAAATTACCACCGGGTAAGTTTGTTCTTCACCAAGGAATGCATATTTTAGTCCTTCAGGTAATGGCTTCAATTCTAGTTTGGGTACTTCTTCTTGTTTACTTTCATTGACAGGTCCCAATTCTTCAAATTTCGGCTTCCAACCTTTGTTCTCCATCACCTGGGTACAATCAAGCAACGAACATATATTAGAAACAGTAGGATCTAGTTGCATGCTTGACTCAAATGAATTAACTAAACAAGTTTCCAAAGGATCAGAAGAACTCCCTGTTTGAAGATGATCTTCAACAATAGCTTCAATCATGTTTGCTTCTTCATTTTCATCACCTTCATCTTGTGGTTGTTTGCACATGTTGAAAACATTAAGCTCTAGTGACATATTTCCAAATGTCATCTTCATTACGCCATTCCTGCAATTAATCAAAGCATTAGAAGTTGCTAAAAATGGGCGGCCTAAAATAACAGGAATTGGTTTACACCCATTAGCAACAGGCTGTGTATCCAAGACAATAAAATCCACAGGATATATGAATTTATCGACTTGTACTAACACATCTTCCACTATCCCTCTTGGCACTTTAATTGATCTATCAGCAAGTAAAAGAGTTATGGAAGTTGGTTTTAACTCACCTAGATCAAGTTCTTGATAAACTGAATATGGAAGTAAATTAACACTAGCACCAAGAGCAAGTAAAGCCTGTTCAATTTTATGCTCTCCAATAATGCATGAAATTGTAGGACAACCAGGGTCCTTATATTTCATAGAATTATTGTTTTGAAGAATGGAACTTACTTGTTCTGCTAAAAAGGCTCTCTTTTTCACATTCAGTTTTCTTTTCACAGTGCACAAGTCTTTCAAAAATTTTGCATAAGAAGGAACCTGTTTAATAGCATCCAACAAAGGAATATTGACCTTCACTTGTTTGAAAATTTCATAAATTTCAGGATTGTGGTTCAATTTCCTTGGATTGTTCAATGCTTGAGGAAATGGGGCTACAGGTGGGAGTTTGGTCTTTTCTTGGCTAGGTACAGGCTTATCAACCCCTTCCTTACTCTTGGAGAAAGACTTATCATCTTTCTCACAAGGATCAGGAATAGGTTTTTCGACAACCTTACCACTGTGAAGAGTTATGACTGATTTAACTTGGTCCATGTGTTGACTTCCTGAACTACCCTCTTCCAGGTTGTATTGACCTTTAGGATTTGGTTGAGGTTGAGAAGGAAATTTTCCTTTTTCATGGATGGTGAGTGTTGATGCAATCTTAGCAAGAGTGTCTTTTAAATCGGACAAGGTTTGTGAAGTTTGATTGTTAATGGTCTCTTGCTTTTCAATGAATGAATGCAATGTTTCCTCAAGGTTTTTCCTAAATTGTGGGACATAGGGTGCATAACCTTGAGTACCTTGAAAGTTTTGGTGACCTTGAGGAGGTGATGGTTGTGAAGATTGTGCATGATTATCATTCCTCCAACTGAAGTTTGGGTGATTTCTCCAACCTGGATTGTAGGTCTGTGAGTATGGGTTAGGATTTGGCCTTTTGAAAGTGTTTAGGACATTGGCTTGTTCATGGAGACATTCTTTGAATGCAGGCAGAGTTGGGCACTCCTTAGTTGAATGGTCATTGGTATCACATATGTGACACACAATTTCTTGAGCGGATTTTAGGTGACCGCTCTTTTTCAATTCTAAGGCCTCGACCTTTCTAGCTAGAGATGCAAATTTGGCTTGAATGTCATGTTCTTCCCTAAGGTTGTAAATACCTCCACTAGATGTAGAGGCTTGAGCTTTGCTCGGTGCCTCTTGGGTACCTGCAGTGTCCCAATTTTGAGCATTCTCTGCTAATAGGTCTAGGTAGTCTAGTGCCTCTTCAGGGTCTTTATCTCCAAACTCTCCATTACACATCATTTCGACCATTTGTCTACCTTGGGGTGTTAAACCCTCGTAAAAGTGTGTGGCTAGTCTCCATGTTTCAAAGCCGTGGTGAGGACAAGAATTAAGCAATTCTTTGTACCTCTCCCAAGATTGGTAAAGGGTCTCTCCTGGTTTCTGGCTGAAAGTGCTAATTTGTCTTTTGAAGGAATTTGTTCTATGATGAGGAAAGAACTTTTTCAAGAACTGTTCCTGCATTTCATCCCAATTACCAATAGATCTAGACCTAAGATTTTGCAGCCATGTTTTAGCTTTATCTTTCAAAGAGAAAGGGAAAAGCTTTAGTCGGATGGTGTTCATGCTACAATTTGTGTCATTGTAAGTGTTGCACACTTTTTCATCTCGATTTTTCACCTCAACACCTAATGCTCATTATAACTTAAATAGTCAAACTAAGATGAATAGTGAAGTCTCTTAATAAATTTAAAAAAATCGAGATGAAATGATGACACTTATTATTTATTATCTTTTTTTTTTTTTTGAGCATAAAATAAATAATCATAAAAGTTATCACAAATATTATCAACTATCCCTCCCCCCAACCAAATAAAGACATTGTCCTCAATGTCTAAGGATAAAGAGAGAGTGTAGAAGAAAATTACCTGAACCAAAGATTAATGAAAAGAAAAACCTGCAACATACTAGAACAAGGTAAAAAGAACATATTTATTGAAAACAAAAATGGGAAAGAAAGAAAGGAAAAACAAAATACATAAGTCAAGCCAATCTACGCTTTTTGCTACCCTCAGCAACTGACCAATCTAACTTAGATGTGGCAATGTCATATTGGGGAACAAAAGCTTCTAATTGTTCAATCAATTGATGAACATTAGAAGCAGTGACAATGATACGTCGAGCTAGAGGTGAGATAAATTGGTTTTCCACAGCATGATCTAGGAAAGACAACAGACTATCATAAAAACCACAGATATTCAACAAGCCTATTGGTTTTTGATGGATTTTGAGTTGGGCCCATGAGGTGACTTCAAAGAGTTCCTCTAAGGTTCTAAATCCCCCTAGTAAGGCTATGAATGCATCAGCATGACTAAACATTTCAGCTTTGCGTTCATGCATGTCTGAAACAATCTGCACTTCCCCAATTGTATTTCCTGTAATACCACCCACACTCAAAGCTTTTGGGATGACACCCAAAACTTGACTGCCGCCATCATAAGCAGCTTTTGAGACACGACCCATCAACCCAAGGTTACCTCCGCCATAAACTAAATGAATCTTTTTCTCTGCTAATACCCTACCAAGCTGGTCAGCAGCTTCCTCAAATTCTCTATTCTTACCAGAACTAGACCCACAAAAGACACAAATATTAGTAAAGCGGCATGAGATGGTGTTTGCCATTGTTATGCACGCTTTTTTTTTTTTTTTTTGTGAAAATTTGTAAGGTTGTGAGAACTGGAGAAGATAGAGAAGTGTCATTTATAGAGCTCAAAAAGAAGATGAAATCATGGAAGCTATATGACTAGGTCTGCATTGGCAGATGGGTGTCAGTCTAGAGTATAAAATGTCAAAAAGAGTGGCTGACCTGTATCTGTACAAGTAGTTGTGATTGTGGCTCACATCTTCCTCTGGTTTTACGTCCAGAAACGGCTTGAACGCCCTCTATGGGTCGAGGATAGGCTTCCCATCCAATTTTCTTATAAATTGGCAAACAGGGTCTTTTAAAGTCAGATTCCCAAGACTGTATCGCTCCTGTGCTCTTTGAAATTGGTTCCATAAAGCGAGAATTGCAATATGCACATATCCACTAGGATGCGTCTCAAGAGTCAACAAAATATTGTCTAATGACTCCTTACTCAGGCCATCCTTAATGAATTGTATTTTATCTTCTCGATTTACAGACACCATTCCAAGAGAACGACAGCGTGTGTTACAAGTTGTGCGAGCACACTTATAACATACACCCAATTTCTTTGCTCTTCTTTTTTTTTGCATAACTGTATCAAAATGAAAACTTATTTATAAAAAAAAAAATCTTGCTTTGTACATTCTCTTTCTCTCCCTTTTCTTTTTCACAAAAATGGAAGAAATTCTTGAGAAATTGAAAAATCATTTTCCCTTATTTCCTCAAAAAGCATTAATGAAAATTTACAAAGCACGGTCCGAAAGATTAAGAATGCTAATGTGCAAGAGCATCCCTGTTGAGGTACGTTGGCTGATTGAAGCCAAGGTAAGATTGGCAGGTGAGTTCTCTGATTCATTTCTTACTTACATGCCTGGTCTGGGTAAAAGCAGTTATGCAAAGAAAAGAAGAGCAAAGAAATTGGGTGTATGTTATAAGTGTGCTCGCACAACTTGTAACACACGCTGTCGTTCTCTTGGAATGGTGTCTGTAAATCGAGAAGATAAAATACAATTCATTAAGGATGGCCTGAGTAAGGAGTCATTAGACAATATTTTGTTGACTCTTGAGACGCATCCTAGTGGATATGTGCATATTGCAATTCTCGCTTTATGGAACCAATTTCAAAGAGAACATGAGCGATATAGTCTTGGGAATCTGACTTTAAAAGACCATGTTTGCCAATTTATAAGAAAATTGGATGGGAAGCCTATCCTCGACCCATATAGGGCGTTCAAGCCGTTTCTGGACGTAAAACCAGAGGAAGATGTGAGCCACAATCACAATTACTTGTACAGATACAGGTCAGCCACTCTTTTTGACATTTTATACTCTAGACTGACACCCATCTGCCAATGCAGACCTAGTCATATAGCTTCTATGATTTCATCTTCTTTTTGAGCTCTATAAATGACACTTCTCTATCTTCTCCAGTTCTCACAACCTTACAAATTTTCACAAAAAAAAAAAAAAAGCGTGCATAACAATGGCAAACACCATCTCACGCCGCTTTACTAATATTTGTGTCTTTTGTGGTTCTAGTTCTGGTAAGAATAGAGAATTTGAGGAAGCTGCTGACCAGCTTGGTAGGGTATTAGCAGAGAAAAAGATTCATTTAGTTTATGGCGGAGGTAACCTTGGGTTGATGGGTCGTGTCTCACAAGCTGCTTATGATGGCGGCAGTCAAGTTTTAGGTGTCATCCCAAAAGCTTTGAGTGTGGGTGGTATTACAGGAAATACAATTGGGGAAGTGCAGATTGTTTCAGACATGCATGAACGCAAAGCTGAAATGTTTAGTCATGCTGATGCATTCATAGCCTTACCAGGGGGATTTGGAACCTTAGAGGAACTCTTTGAAGTCACCTCATGGGCCCAACTCAAAATCCATCAAAAACCAATAGGCTTGTTTAATATTCGTGGTTTTTATGATGGTCTATTGTCTTTCCTAGATCATGCTGTGGAAAACCAATTTATCTCACCTCTAGCTCGACGTATCATTGTCACTGCTTCTAATGTTCATCAATTGATTGAACAATTAGAAGCTTTTGTTCCCGAATATGACATTGCCACATCTAAGTTAGATTGGTCAGTTGCTGAGGGTAGCAAAAAGCGTAGATTGGCTTGACTTATGTATTTTGTTTTTCCTTTCTTTATTTCCCATTTTTGTTTTCAATAAATATGTTCTTTTTACCTTGTTCTAGTATGTTGCAGGTTTTTCTTTTCATTAATCTTTGGTTCAGGTAATTTTCTTCTACACTCTCTCTTTATCCTTAGACATTGAGGACAATGTCTTTATTTGGTTGGGGGGAGGGATAGTTGATAATATTTGTGATAACTTTTATGATTATTTATTTTATGCTCAAAAAAAAAAAAAAAGATAATAAATAATAAGTGTCATCATTTCATCTCGATTTTTTTAAAATTTATTAAGAGACTTCACTATTCATCTTAGTTTGACTATTTAAATCTATGAACTCTCAAATATAAATTGACTTTCATGCTCATATACCCAAAGCAAGTGTTCATAAACTACTCTTCTCACACACACACTTTGACATTTGATCGTGGGTTGCAAATTGAAGATTAGTAAGAGTCTATTCTTGTGGGTTAACAAAATCAACAACCAAAGGTAGTGAATCCTCTTCTTCCTCTCTTGCTCATTTAAAAAAAAAAAAAAGAAGGTAATAATAAATTATGGATATGTTTGGTTTCGAAGCCTTCTTAACTCGAGTAATTAAGTCCGTATGGGTGTCTCAACACCTAATGCCCTAAGGTCAACTGATCTGGGAACCATTGACCTAAAGCTCGCTAAATGGGTTAAGAAGAAAGCTTAAAGGAACTAGACATTGCACTATCCACTATTACTATATAAATCTGGTTATATTTCAACCCAAGTTATTAAGCCCGTAGGGGTGTCTCAACACCTAATGCTCATTATAACTTAAACAGCCATCATCTTGGTGTACGTGACTTCAAAGAGTTCCTCTAAGGTTCCAAATCCCCCTGGTAAGGCTATGAATGCATCAGCATGACTAAACATTTCAGCTTTGCGTTCATGCATGTCTGAAACAATCTGCACTTCCCCAATTGTATTTCCTGTAATACCACCCACACTCAAAGCTTTTGGGATGACACCCAAAACTTGGCTGCCGCCATCATAAGCAGCTTTTGAGACACGACCCATCAACCCAAGGTTACCTCCGCCATAAACTAAATGAATCTTTTTCTCTGCTAATACCCTACCAAGCTGGTCAGCAGCTTCCTCAAATTCTCTATTCTTACCAGAACTAGACCCACAAAAGACACAAATATTAGTAAAGCGGCGTGAGATGGTGTTTGCCATTGTTATGCACGCTTTTTTTTTTTTTTTGTGAAAATTTGTAAGGTTGTGAGAACTGGAGAAGATAGAGAAGTGTCATTTATAGAGCTCAAAAAGAAGATGAAATCATGGAAGCTATATGACTAGGTCTGCATTGGCAGATGGGTGTCAGTCTAAAGTATAAAATGTCAAAAAGAGTGGCTGACCTGTATCTGTACAAGTAGTTGTGATTGTGGCTCACATCTTCCTCTGGTTTTACGTCCAGAAACGGCTTGAACGCCCTCTATGGGTCGAGGATAGGCTTCCCATCCAATTTTCTTATAAATTGGCAAACAGGGTCTTTTAAAGTCAGATTCCCAAGACTGTATCGCTCCTGTGCTCTTTGAAATTGGTTCCATAAAGCGAGAATTGCAATATGCACATATCCACTAGGATGCGTCTCAAGAGTCAACAAAATATTGTCTAATGACTCCTTACTCAGGCCATCCTTAATGAATTGTATTTTATCTTCTCGATTTACAGACACCATTCCAAGAGAACGACAGCGTGTGTTACAAGTTGTGCGAGCACACTTATAACATACACCCAATTTCTTTGCTCTTCTTTTTTTTTGCATAACTGTATCAAAATGAAAACTTATTTATAAAAAAAAAAATCTTGCTTTGTACATTCTCTTTCTCTCCCTTTTCTTTTTCACAAAAATGGAAGAAATTCTTGAGAAATTGAAAAATCATTTTCCCTTATTTCCTCAAAAAGCATTAATGAAAATTTACAAAGCACGGTCCGAAAGATTAAGAATGCTAATGTGCAAGAGCATCCCTGTTGAGGTACGTTGGCTGATTGAAGCCAAGGTAAGATTGGCAGGTGAGTTCTCTGATTCATTTCTTACTTACATGCCTGGTCTGGGTAAAAGCAGTTATGCAAAGAAAAGAAGAGCAAAGAAATTGGGTGTATGTTATAAGTGTGCTCGCACAACTTGTAACACACGCTGTCGTTCTCTTGGAATGGTGTCTGTAAATCGAGAAGATAAAATACAATTCATTAAGGATGGCCTGAGTAAGGAGTCATTAGACAATATTTTGTTGACTCTTGAGACGCATCCTAGTGGATATGTGCATATTGCAATTCTCGCTTTATGGAACCAATTTCAAAGAGAACATGAGCGATACAGTCTTGGGAATCTGACTTTAAAAGACCATGTTTGCCAATTTATAAGAAAATTGGATGGGAAGCCTATCCTCGACCCATAGAGGGCGTTCAAGCCGTTTCTGGACGTAAAACCAGAGGAAGATGTGAGCCACAATCACAATTACTTGTACAGATACAGGTCAGCCACTCTTTTTGACATTTTATACTCTAGACTGACACCCATCTGCCAATGCAGACCTAGTCATATAGCTTCTATGATTTCATCTTCTTTTTGAGCTCTATAAATGACACTTCTCTATCTTCTCCAGTTCTCACAACCTTACAAATTTTCACAAAAAAAAAAAAAAAAAGCGTGCATAACAATGGCAAACACCATCTCACGCCGCTTTACTAATATTTGTGTCTTTTGTGGTTCTAGTTCTGGTAAGAATAGAGAATTTGAGGAAGCTGCTGACCAGCTTGGTAGGGTATTAGCAGAGAAAAAGATTCATTTAGTTTATGGCGGAGGTAACCTTGGGTTGATGGGTCGTGTCTCACAAGCTGCTTATGATGGCGGCAGTCAAGTTTTAGGTGTCATCCCAAAAGCTTTGAGTGTGGGTGGTATTACAGGAAATACAATTGGGGAAGTGCAGATTGTTTCAGACATGCATGAACGCAAAGCTGAAATGTTTAGTCATGCTGATGCATTCATAGCCTTACCAGGGGGATTTGGAACCTTAGAGGAACTCTTTGAAGTCACCTCATGGGCCCAACTCAAAATCCATCAAAAACCAATAGGCTTGTTGAATATTCGTGGTTTTTATGATGGTCTATTGTCTTTCCTAGATCATGCTGTGGAAAACCAATTTATCTCACCTCTAGCTCGACGTATCATTGTCACTGCTTCTAATGTTCATCAATTGATTGAACAATTAGAAGCTTTTGTTCCCGAATATGACATTGTCACATCTAAGTTAGATTGGTCAGTTGCTGAGGGTAGCAAAAAGCGTAGATTGGCTTGACTTATGTATTTTGTTTTTCCTTTCTTTCTTTCCCATTTTTGTTTTCAATAAATATGTTCTTTTTACCTTGTTCTAGTATGTTGCAGGTTTTTCTTTTCATTAATCTTTGGTTCAGGTAATTTTCTTCTACACTCTCTCTTTATCCTTAGACATTGAGGACAATGTCTTTATTTGGTTGGGGGGAGGGATAGTTGATAATATTTGTGATAACTTTTATGATTATTTATTTTATGCTCAAAAAAAAAAAAAAGATAATAAATAATAAGTGTCATCATTTCATCTCGATTTTTTTAAAATTTATTAAGAGACTTCACTATTCATCTTAGTTTGACTATTTAAATCTATGAACTCTCAAATATAAATTGACTTTCATGCTCATATACCCAAAACAAGTGTTCATAAACTACTCTTCTCACACACACACTTTGACATTTGATCGTGGGTTGCAAATTGAAGATTAGTAAGAGTCTATTCTTGTGGGTTAACAAAATCAACAACCAAAGGTAGTGAATCCTCTTCTTCCTCTCTTGCTCATTTAAAAAAAAAAAAAAGAAGGTAATAATAAATTATGGATATGTTTGGTTTCGAAGCCTTCTTAACTCGAGTAATTAAGTCCGTAGGGGTGTCTCAACACCTAATGCCCTAAGGTCAACTGATCTGGGAACCATTGACCTAAAGCTCGCTAAATGGGTTAAGAAGAAAGCTTAAAGGAACTAGACATTGCACTATCCACTATTACTATATAAATCTGGTTACATTTCAACCCAAGTTATTAAGCCCGTAGGGGTGTCTCAACACCTAATGCTAATTATAACTTAAACAGCCATCATCTTGGTGTACATGACTTCAAAGAGTTCCTCTAAGGTTCCAAATCCCCCTGGTAAGGCTATGAATGCATCAGCATGACTAAACATTTCAGCTTTGCGTTCATGCATGTCTGAAACAATCTGCACTTCCCCAATTGTATTTCCTGTAATACCACCCACACTCAAAGCTTTTGGGATGACACCCAAAACTTGACTGCCGCCATCATAAGCAGCTTTTGAGACACAACCCATCAACCCAAGGTTACCTCCGCCATAAACTAAATGAATCTTTTTCTCTGCTAATACCCTACCAAGCTGGTCAGCAGCTTCCTCAAATTCTCTATTCTTACCAAAACTAGACCCACAAAAGACACAAATATTAGTAAAGCGGC
Organism: Xanthoceras sorbifolium; assembly: GCA_003430845.1. Classification (NCBI taxonomy): domain Eukaryota; kingdom Viridiplantae; phylum Streptophyta; class Magnoliopsida; order Sapindales; family Sapindaceae; genus Xanthoceras; species Xanthoceras sorbifolium. Next base: position 3,018,672 of record CM010610.1, read on the forward strand.
GTGAGATGGTGTTTGCCATTGTTATGCACGCTTTTTTTTTTTTTTTTGTGAAAATTTGTAAGGTTGTGAGAACTGGAGAAGATAGAGAAGTGTCATTTATAGAGCTCAAAAAGAAGATGAAATCATGGAAGCTATATGACTAGGTCTGCATTGGCAGATGGGTGTCAGTCTAGAGTATAAAATGTCAAAAAGAGTGGCTGACCTGTATCTGTACAAGTAGTTGTGATTGTGGCTCACATCTTCCTCTGGTTTTACGTCCAGAAACGGCTTGAACGCCCTCTATGGGTCGAGGATAGGCTTCCCATCCAATTTTCTTATAAATTGGCAAACAGGGTCTTTTAAAGTCAGATTCCCAAGACTGTATCGCTCCTGTGCTCTTTGAAATTGGTTCCATAAAGCGAGAATTGCAATATGCACATATCCACTAGGATGCGTCTCAAGAGTCAACAAAATATTGTCTAATGACTCCTTACTCAGGCCATCCTTAATGAATTGTATTTTATCTTCTCGATTTACAGACACCATTCCAAGAGAACGACAGCGTGTGTTACAAGTTGTGCGAGCACACTTATAACATACACCCAATTTCTTTGCTCTTCTTTTTTTTTTGCATAACTGCTTTTACCCAGACCAGGCATGTAAGTAATAAATGAATCAGAGAACTCACCTGCCAATCTTACCTTGGCTTCAATCAGCCAACGTACCTCAACAGGGATGCCCTTGCACATTAGCATTCTTAATCTTTCGGACCGTGCTTTGTAAATTTTCATCAATGCTTTTTGAGGAAATAAGGGAAAATGATTTTTCAATTTCTCGAGAATTTCTTCCATTTTTGTGAAAAAGAAAAGGGAGAGAAAGGAGAATGTACAAAGCAAGATTTTTTTTTATATATTTTTTATTTATTTTTTTTTTTTATCAGCTATTGTGGGAGACTGAAAACACCGACTTGAAAAGTCACGGAGTACCGTTATCCGCCATTTAACCGGGAAAATAAAAGAAGGAAAAAGAAAAACAAAAATACAAAATTAGCCTGCAATCACAAAAAAATTAAAGTTAGAGAGAAATATGCAAACCCAATTCAAATCATATCAATGGTTTTCATAACATGGGTTTGAAAGAGGAAGAGTCCCTTCTTCGAAAACTTGATTTTCTAGAAATGGTTTAAGTCTTTGACCATTCACTTTAAACACGTTACCATTCCTAGGGTTTTCAATGTCAATGGCCCCATAAGGATAAACATGTTTCACAACAAATGGACCACTCCACCTAGATCTCAATTTTCCAGGGAATATGTGAAGTCGAGAATTATAAAGTAAAACTTTTTGCCCAACATCAAATGTTTTTCTTAAAATTGATCTGTCATGAAAGGCTTTGGTTCTATCTTTATAAATTCTCGAATTCTCATATGCATCATTTCTTAATTCCTCAAGTTCATTCAGTTGTAGCTTACGTAATTTGCAAGCATCATCAATGTTTGAATTAAAAGTTTTGATAGCCCAGTAAGCTTTATGCTCCAGTTCCACAGGCAAGTGACAAGGTTTCCCATAAACTAATCGATAGGGTGACATACCCAAAGATGTTTTGAAAGCAGTACGGTAAGCCCAAAGTGCATCGTTTAGTCTAAGTAACCAATCGTTGCGATTTGGATTAACCGTTTTTTCTAAAATTTATTTTATCTCTCGATTAGCTAATTCAACTTGTCCACTTGTCTGAGGGTGATAAGGGGTAGCAACTTTATGTGTAATCCCATATTTCTTCATTAGAGACTCAAAGACTTTGTTGCAAAAATGTGTTCCCCCATCACTTATAATGACTCGAGGAATTCCAAAACGACTCAAAATATTTTCTTTCAAAAATCTGACAACTGTTTTGTGGTCATTATTTCGACATGGAATTGCCTCGATCCATTTGGAGACATAATCAACTGCGACTAAAATGTAAACAAAACCGAATGATGATGGAAACGGGCCCATGAAATCTATCCCCCAACAATCAAATATTTCAATGACAAGTATAGGGTTTAGAGGCATCATGTGCCGTTTAGAAATAGCCCCCAGTTTTTGACAATTTTCACAAGTTTTGCAGAATGTGTAGGTGTCTTTGAACAGAGTTGGCCAATAAAATCCACATTGTAAGATTTTTGCAGCCGTTTTCCTTGAAGAAAAATGACCCCCACATGCTTCTGTGTGACAAAATTTAATGACACTACTTACCTCATTGTCGGGTATGCATCTACGAAAAATTTGATCAGGGCAATACTTGAACAGGTATGGGTCATTCCAATAAAAATTTCTAACCTCTGTCAGAAACTTTTTCTTATCTTGTGCTGTCCATTGAGATGGCATCTCTCCTGTTACAAGAAAATTGACAATGTTAGCATACCATGGCATTTTACTAATAGAAAACAAAAACTCATCTGGAAAAGAGTCATTGATAGGTGTTATGTCCAAGGATGAGTTCGTTGTAAGTCTTGACAAATGATCTGCAACAACATTTTCAGCTCCTTTTTTATCTTTGATTGTGATGTTGAATTCTTGGAGCAACAAAATCTACCGTATTAATCTAGGCTTGGCATCCTGTTTAGACATTAAGTACCTCACAGCGGCATGATCAGTGAAAACAATAGTTGAAGAGCCAATTAAATAAGATCGGAATTTGTCTAATGCAAATATTACAGCAAGTAGTTCTTTTTCTGTAGTGGTATAATTCATTTGTGCACTATTCAAAGTTCTACTTGCGTAATAAATGACATAAGGCTTACCTTCCTTCCTTTGCCCTAGCACGGCACCGACAGCAAAATCGCTAGCATCACACATCAACTCAAAAGGCAGAGACCAATCAGGGGATTGCATGATAGGGGCAGTTGTCAAAAGGCTAATCAACTTATCAAAAGATTTTTGACAATCTTGAGTCCATTCAAATGGTGCATATTTTATTAGGAGATTACAAAGAGGTCTAGATATTGCACTAAAGTCTTTAATGAATCTCCTATAAAATCCTGCATGGCCTAGGAAAGATCGAACATCCCTAACCGTTTTTGGTGGAGGCAAATGCGCAATTAATTCAACTTTTGCTTTATCAACTTCAATTCCCTTAGAAGAAACCACATGTCCTAGGACAATTCCAGAGGTGACCATGTAATGACATTTTTCCCAATTTAACACCAAACCTTTTTCTTCACATCTTTTTAACACATTTTCTAAATTTTCAAGGCAATTATCAAATGAATTTCCAAACACTGTTAGATCATCCATAAAGACCTCTAAAAAATGTTCAACCATGTCACTAAAAATGCTCAACATACATCTTTGAAATGTTGCAGGAGCATTACAAAGGCCAAAAGGCATCCTTCTGAATGCAAAGGTGCCAAAGGGACATGTGAATGTTGTCTTTTCTTGGTCCTCTAGTGCTATAGGGATTTGATAATAACCTGAGTAACCATCAAGAAAACAGTAGTAGGGATGTCCTGCCACTCTTTCTAGAATTTGGTCAAGAAATGGTAAGGGAAAATGGTCTTTTCTAGTGGCAGCATTTAATTTTCTATAGTCAATACACATTCGCCAACTAGATGAGACTCGTGTTGGTATTAACTCTCATTTTTCATTTTTTACCACTGTGACTCCAGATTTCTTAGGGACTACTTGTGTTGGACTTACCCACTTACTATCAGAAATAGGGTAGATAATTCCTACATCAAGTAACTTGAGAACTTCACCTCTTACTACCTCTTTCATGTGTGGATTTAATCTTCTTTGGGGCTGTTGACATGTTCTAGCATTATCTTCTAGATGTATTCTATGTGTACATATCAAAGGATTAATGCCTTTTATGTCTTTTAAAGTCCACCCAATTGCATTTTTATGCATTTTAAGTACCTCTATCAATTTACCTTCCTGTTCGTTGGTAAGAGTTGAAGAAATTACCACCGGGTAAGTTTGTTCTTCACCAAGGAATGCATATTTTAGTCCTTCAGGTAATGGCTTCAATTCTAGTTTGGGTACTTCTTCTTGTTTACTTTCATTGACAGGTCCCAATTCTTCAAATTTCGGCTTCCAACCTTTGTTCTCCATCACCTGGGTACAATCAAGCAACGAACATATATTAGAAACAGTAGGATCTAGTTGCATGCTTGACTCAAATGAATTAACTAAACAAGTTTCCAAAGGATCAGAAGAACTCCCTGTTTGAAGATGATCTTCAACAATAGCTTCAATCATGTTTGCTTCTTCATTTTCATCACCTTCATCTTGTGGTTGTTTGCACATGTTGAAAACATTAAGCTCTAGTGACATATTTCCAAATGTCATCTTCATTACGCCATTCCTGCAATTAATCAAAGCATTAGAAGTTGCTAAAAATGGACGGCCTAAAATAACAGGAATTGGTTTACACCCATTAGAAACAGGCTGTGTATCCAAGACAATAAAATCCACAGGATATATGAATTTATCGACTTGTACTAACACATCTTCCACTATCCCTCTTGGCACTTTAATTGATCTATCAGCAAGTAAAAGAGTTATGGAAGTTGGTTTTAACTCACCTAGATCAAGTTCTTGATAAACTGAATATGGAAGTAAATTAACACTAGCACCAAGATCAAGTAAAGCCTGTTCAATTTTATGCTCTCCAATAATGCATGAAATTGTAGGACAACCAGGGTCCTTATATTTCATAGAATTATTGTTTTGAAGAATGGAACTTACTTGTTCTGCTAAAAAGGCTCTCTTTTTCACATTCAGTTTTCTTTTCACAGTGCACAAGTCTTTCAAAAATTTTGCATAAGAAGGAACCTGTTTAATAGCATCCAACAAAGGAATATTGACCTTCACTTGTTTGAAAATTTCATAAATTTCAGGATTGTGGTTCAATTTCCTTGGATTGTTCAATGCTTGAGGAAATGGGGCTACAGGTGGGAGTTTGGTCTTTTCTTGGCTAGGTACAGGCTTATCAACCCCTTCCTTACTCTTGGAGAAAGACTTATCATCTTTCTCACAAGGATCAAGAATAGGTTTTTCGACAACCTTACCACTGCAAAGAGTTATGACTGATTTAACTTGGTCCATGTGTTGACTTCCTGAACTACCCTCTTCCAGGTTGTATTGACCCTTAGGATTGGGTTGAGGTTGAGAAGGAAATTTTCCTTTTTCATGGATGGTGAGTGTTGATGCAATCTTAGCAAGAGTGTCTTTTAAATCGGACAAGGTTTGTGAAGTTTGATTGTTAATGGTCTCTTGCTTTTCAATGAATGAATGCAATGTTTCCTCAAGGTTTTTCCTAAATTGTGGGACATAGGGTGCATAACCTTGAGTACCTTGAAAGTTTTGGTGACCTTGAGGAGGTGATGGTTGTGAAGATTGTGCATGATTATCATTCCTCCAACTGAAGTTTGGGTGATTTCTCCAACCTGGATTGTAGGTCTGTGAGTATGGGTTAGGATTTGGCCTTTTGAAAGTGTTTAGGACATTGGCTTGTTCATGGAGACATTCTTTGAATGCAGGCAGAGTTGGGCACTCCTTAGTTGAATGGTCATTGGTATCACATATGTAACACACAATTTCTTGAGCGGATTTTAGGTGACCGCTCTTTTTCAATTCTAAGGCCTCGACCTTTCTAGCTAGAGATGCAAATTTGGCTTGAATGTCATGTTCTTCCCTAAGGTTGTAAATACCTCCACTAGATGTAGAGGCTTGAGCTTTGCTCGGTGCCTCTTGGGTACCTGCAGTGTCCCAATTTTGAGCATTCTCTGCTAATAGGTCTAGGTAGTCTAGTGCCTCTTCAGGGTCTTTATCTCCAAACTCTCCATTACACATCATTTCGACCATTTGTCTACCTTGGGGTGTTAAACCCTCGTAAAAGTGTGTGACTAGTCTCCATGTTTCAAAGCCGTGGTGAGGACAAGAATTAAGTAATTCTTTGTACCTCTCCCAAGATTGGTAAAGGGTCTCTCCTGGTTTCTGGCTGAAAGTGCTAATTTGTCTTTTGAAGGAATTTGTTCTATGATGAGGAAAGAACTTTTTCAAGAACTGTTCCTGCATTTCATCCCAATTACCAATAGATCTAGACCTAAGATTTTGCAGCCATGTTTTAACTTTATCTTTCAAAGAGAAAGGGAAAAGCTTTAGTCGGATGGTGTTCATACTACAATTTGTGTCATTGTAAGTGTTGCACACTTCCTCAAACTCTCTCAAATGCAGGTATGGGTTTTCGGCATCTAATCCATGAAATTTGGGTAAAAGTTGAATAATACCCGGCTTAAAGTTAAAATGAGATGCATCTGGAGGATAAACTAGACATGATGGAGCACTAGTTCTTGTGGGGTTCATGTAGTCTCTAAGTGTTCTAGGTTGTGCATGATCATTGTGTTGGGAACGATTGTCCCCAAGATCAGTGACTCTTTCAACTTCGTTTTCTGCCATATTTTCAAATGCAGATGGGGAGCCCCTAACAAGTCTACCAGTTGGTGTACGTGACCAAGCTCTCATGCAAATCTTAGATGCAACAGAATAAAGGAAAACAAAAACACCAAAAAATAATATTATTTACAAGAGAAAGAAAATGAAAAAGATGAAAAGAATTTTGATGGTTTTGGACACCAAATGATACTTCCCCAGCAACGGCGCCAAAAACTTGACACGTCCAGAAGATGGATTTCTACTCCCAAGTGCAGGAGTGTCGAAGTAATAAATTACCCGGTGAGACCGGGGTCGATCCACGAGGAAGAATATTTAGATCCTGCAAAAACCAACAAAAAATCTACAAGGAAAATATAATAGGAAAGAAAATATTATGAAATGATGGTAGGTATAATGGTGAAACAAATTAAATTAAAACATGCTAAGGTTAGAGGTTCCACTCTTGGTATATGGTTTAAGTTATATTTAACTCATTTTTATCACTCAATTGGAATCCACACATAAAGGAGGTTCCAATCGGAAGTTAGATCATTTAAGTTCTTTACACATCTATCAAGTTATATTTCTTTTCTTTTAGTTATATTACAATGGGTACTCTACACTCCTTATGTTAAATGGGTTCAAGTACTTATTGTGCCAATCAACTACCATAAATCAAGATTCCTTTGCCAGATGCAGGTATAACCATGCGGTTCTAGACGGATTCAAGTATTTATGGTGTTGTTTGTCTACAATGAATCAAGAATCCTTGGTCAGAGGTGCAGGTACAACCATGCGGTTCTAGACAGATTCAAGTATTCATTGTGCCAAGAATTGTCTACAATAAGTCAAGATCCCCACTTCACATAAGAGTAAGAGATGAAAATTCAATTCAATAAGAAAAGTAATATAAACATGTAGATAAATTTACACAAATGAATATAAACTTTAAGACCATGTTAAGAGTTAAATAAATCTTTATTCACATACCAAGAGCTTCTCCCTTCACCTTAGCAAAAAGATAATTTAGCTACTCATGATAGAAGAAAGAAAACAAGTAAAAGAAATAAAATGAGCAAGAGAGAAATTAGATTATCACAAAAGTTCAACAATACAACAATGTAAGGTGAACTTGGCAAGGAACCCAAGCTGCCTTCAAGCTTATACAAGGCCTCTATTTATAGACACAATGAGAGGCAAACAAGTCAAAAATGGTAGGAATAAATTAATGCAAGTTGATTGAATTTGGTAAGGTAAAGTTGTCAACTTTGTTGTTTTCCACACATGCACCGACTTTTCCACCGAATTAGGCACCGTTCCTTTGACAATTTGATCTCGTGATAAACACCAAAGTTGTAGATAATTCTCTTATCTTTCTAGAATGATAAGACTCATAATATTTGGAATTTTCTGGAGAGAGTTATGGCCCAAATAGTAAAGACTGCCCAATTGACACGGCCATGCAAACCAGCCCAAGATAATCCAATATTTGTCTTCAAAGGAGTCCAAATCTGATAAGAGTTTACAAACCAAACTTATAGGGCTATGAGTTATCTTTCCAACACTATCAAGAACGTAGTGATTGGATATTTGAGTGCAAAGTTATGCCCATTACACTGAACCTGCATCAAAATAGAAAGTTTAACAATTAAGTGTAGTTATAAATAAGTTAGGTAATTTGATGACACTAATAGTATAAAATAATGGTTTTAACCTTTATTATTATACAAATTTAAGTGTTCATCACAGGTCAATCCCAAAATACATTCAGAAATCCTATCCGTTAGGAAGCCAACCTTGGTATTAACTTTTGTGAACACCTTCTGTTAGGGAGGACGAAAACAAAGCCGTCACAAGACCCTACTCGAGTCTCACGGTATTGAACTATGAAGACTGCGGGATATAATGTTATATATCCCTCTCCCACTCATATTTGTAAACTCTATATCTCTAGTTTTTAACTTAGATTCAACGACTAATGTGAAAATCTAAGTCACTAGATTTTTTATTCTGTCAGTAGAATCTAGTCCTATTAACACTTAATAAATTATCAATCTTTAGCTATTAAAGACTAATTTATTCTTCAATTTCTAATCTATGTAAACTATTTAAAAAGATTAGAAATTAAATGTTAATTTACCAAGTTTTAACCATTTAAAACTAAATCACATTAGTTGGTCCAATTATTATTAGAGCTTTAATCAAATTAATCATAATAAATTATTGTGTCTAACTAATCTAATTAATTAAACCTTTTAATTAAATGATTAGTTCATTAATGAGAATTACCAAGTTTTTACTCCTAAAAAACTAATCTCATTATTTGGTCCAATTATTATTAGGACTTTAATCAAATTAATCATAATAAATTATTGGGCCTAACTAATCTAATTAATTAAACCTTTTAATTAAATAATTAATTTATTAATGAGAATTATCAAGTTTTTACTACTAAAAACTAATCTCATTATTCGATTGTCATTTATGTAAATGTTTACTATTTTAATCAAATTAAAAATAAAGCATATAAATCATGACAATCATGTATAACATGTTATAATGCAAGTGTAGACACACTTAATCTAAATGGCATTTATATGTATGATCATGCTATAATAATTCACATGAAATAAATTTAAAGTATACATGAATGACAGAGTGACAGGGTTATCTAACTTAAATAAAACTAATTAAAAATTTAATCCAAGGCATTCATTGGTCTTCTTGTAATTCTCCGTCTTCAAGTCCACCGCTTTTCATATTGGACTCCATATCAAGTCCAACTTGATTTAATTTAAGTGACCCATCTCATGGATTGGACCCTAAGGCCCATCACTTAAAAACAAGGAAAGTATGGTTGTCCATGAAGTCCATCAGACTACCCCTTTGCAAGCCTCAAGTCCGCATACATGCAAAAGTTACATGCAGTAGTCTTGGATGCTTTAAGGCCATCTACATTACTTCTATGGGCTGTCATCTTTTGTATCAAGGCCCATGTGTTACCTTAACATGTATCCGAGGTCCAAACGTAGCTGCCAGCAGCGACAACTGCACACACAGTTGGTGCGCACAACCTTCGCGCGCTTGGGCAGTTTTTCTCTTCTATTTTCTGTCATTTTTTTGGAACAATATTCACCAATATTTTTCAAAAAAATATGCAGCAAAAATTGCCCGTAAAAAACCACACGAATAGCCCCAAAACCTTTTACTGCAGTAGCTTGCACACAGCGCACTTTCCCGTTTTAGGTCTGCAAGACTGTCCCCTTCCGCCGGTGCATGAGGGCACGTATGATGTTCTTTTCTAGTGTCGTTTGTGTCATTGTCTTTGTCTAGATCTTTTCTTTTCACCGGTTTTTGAATCATCTCAATCAGATACCATTTACTATACTTTCGCATCAAATAAACAAATATGTATAAAAATGCCAATAAACAATTCGACAATACATGAACAAGAAAGAAAAGATCCTAAACCATGACACCAAACAATTAACGATTATACATATTTATTATATAAATTATATATATAGAAATCATACAAACCTTAGATGGTGTCTACACATGTCATACATATCAAGAAACAAAAAAAAAAATCAAGAAACAATATAGATTGTAGTTCTTTCTTTTTCGCGTATATACAAAAACTCAAGAACCAATGGCTCTGATACCAATTTTTAATAAAATGCAGCGGAAATGATTAGGTTTTTAAATTCTTTCCTTTTTTGAAAACTTTTTTCAAAAGAACTAGTTAATTGTATATACGCGAATACAATTTATTCTACAATACCTTTGATGTTTTTCTTGGTTCTTTGATTTCTTAATTCACTACCAAGTCTTCCGAACTATGACCCGCGGTCTGACAATGCGCATGTGGCCACGTCACGGATGAAGAGATGGAAGTTGTTGACAAGCGAAGAAGACAACTTCTTTGTCTCCTCTAATGGCCAGCCGAACCTGCAAGGAAGAAGAAGAAAAAGAAAAACACAAAAGCTAGAGCTCATAGAGAGGCATGTCCCAAGAAAAAAAAATAGAAAGAAAACAAGCATCGAAAAAAAAATTGAATTGAGTCATGAAGAAAGAATTCTCTCAAAAGAAAGAAAGAAAGAGAAAAATAAATAAATAAAAGAAAAAGAAAAGAGAGAATTCAAAAGTTCAACGATGAAGAAAGCTTAGATGCCAAGAATTTAAAAATGGAAACAAGAGCTATCTTTGTGTTACAAATAACAAGTAGTGTCTTGATGTGATCTTAGGTTTTTTATTTTCCACCCCCTTCATTGTATAACCTTCACCAATGGCCACGTTACAACCTTGAAATAAAACCTATCTTATCTTACAGGAATTCTGATGAACGAGCATGTGTAAGTAATGTGATTATTTCGTTCTTAGCTTGTAAATTCATTCATGAGATCCAATTTACTACATATGAACGTCTTTCTATGTTATATACATTGCAATGTTATTTTTAAAATTTATTGTACATAACGTCTCATCGTATATATTTGATAAAAAGTGTGTGCCTAGGATTCGAGTGTTTATGAGAGTAATGCCTTGTGAGAAGTAGGGTCGAGGCTCATTCCATCTTAGGTATTATGGCACAATTGTTTTTGACATATAGTAAGTGTTGGGGTGTAAGTGACTTGTGATGTATGGATGAATTTGGTATGTTATTAACATCTGATAATTGAGATGAACATGTGTGAAGCCAAAAATGAAGTGAATCAGGAAGTTGAGATGGTAACCTGTAAATACAAGACTTTCACCAATTGAAAGGGGCTTCTTCTTCTTTCGCAATCAGCCATCAACCATCTTGATTCTAGTCACGTCTTTCTCATCAAAATTTAGCCGTCTACATCAAGATTACACAATTATAAGTTTATTGCTTTAGTCAGAGAGATTGTTTTGATCTTTTCTACTTTATTTCCTATGTCTATTGTTATTAATCCAATTATGTGTAACTAAATCATTAACTAAGGAATCAATGTGAAGAACATCAATTGCTCATACAAACAACTATCGTTTTTTTTTTTTATTATTCAAGGTTTAGTTTTATTCACTGTACGTATATTATAATTTTTGCATATTGTTGATGAAGAATAGTAATTGTCTTAGGTTTTGAATTATAATTACTCGAAAAACCAAAGGGTTAGTTTATTATTGTTACATGCTAATTCTTGGTTAGATAGCTCTTTGTGAATAATTGGTATTTAATTCATATATTGATTGCAAAATTAGTATTGATAAGTTCTTAGTGTTTAATGGGTTCCTAAGATTATCTGCTCAGTCCATATGACCAAATGGTAACAACAATAGTAATATGAATACTTGGTTAAGTCCTCGACCAGAAAGCAATCACCATAATTAAGATAAGAATGAGTCCTAAATCTGAATAGACATCTTTGTGCTAAATAGTTGGTTGCATTAAATGGTTGTGCTTGGAACATTGATGACCTAGTTTTCCTTTCATATTTTCACAATTTAAGATTCTTTCTGCTAATTTGGTTTTTTAGATTTCTTATTCTTTTTAATAATCGATTCAATCTTTTACTTTTCTGTCTTTACTTAATTAGAATTAGAATAGTAGTTAAATTATCAATCTTAGTGAGATCGATCCTTGTACTTGCCAGAGCTATACTTACATATAGATTCGTGCACTTGCAGGTATAATTTGGTACATCACATGTATGTATGCCCAAAGCCTCTGTCAAATTAGGCTCTCTCCATGGCGTTCACACGCAAGGTTAGGCCATCCAGTCGCATGTCCATGCCATCAAAGTGATGCTCCATCGTGGTTAGGATGTTAGCAACCCATCCTTATCATTATGAAATTTAGAATTCACTTTATTATTAATTATCTTACCATCCTAAGAACTGTGACAGCCTTGGCTTTCTCTGGTTGACTAGGAAACTTTTCAGGCTCGGGACGATTCATATGGTCATCAAGTTAACCTAACTCCACTTCTATATTCTTTTGTTGATGCATCAGTCTGTTGGAATTTTTGGTCAACTTTCTGAATAAAGGTGTTCAACGTATCTTTCGATGTGGTTTCCTAGGCTGATAAGATGGATTCTGAGCCGGAACATAGCTTTGATTGTAACACCCCCTGACCCGACCCGGCTGGATCGACCCAAGGAGCGCTACCGGTTTTCTAAACTTTTCTTAAGTCTGTTTATCATTTGGAAACCAGATAATTTATAATTTAAAAATTTTCTAGTGAGCCCATCAAAATTCAATTTTCAAAAATTTCGGCAGAGTTTCCTCTATTTTTCTGATTTACCCAAAATCTGTTTTCAACAAAAGTTCAAATAATATAAAACAATCAACACTTCAAATATCTTTCTCAATCAAATGCGCACCCTACCGTTTAGTGCGACTTTCCAACAGTTTCAAATAAAACATATATAATTACTATTTACAAACATTTGAAAAGAAATATAAATCATAAAGTCAATTCAATCACTGAAATCCATCATATTAGATCAATTTAATAAAAGCAACTAAATTAAATTAAATCATTAATTCATACAAAATCACATTCTCAATTCTATTCAATTCATTCTCAATTCTGGCCTTATAGTATACTCATCATACTTTTCTGAACTAATATCTGTAACATCAGTATGACATTCACTTCCGGGATTCGCCTAAACTGGACTATGCCAGATTTGCCCCACGAGATGTAACTGTCATGAATATCAGTACAATATCTATCTCCGGGATTCGCCTAAACTAGACTATACCAGGTTTGCCCCGCGAGATGTAACAATCATGGATACAGTGCAATGTCTATCTCCGGGATTCGCCTAAACTGGACTTGTCAGGTTTGCCCCGCGAGATGCAACAATCATGGATACAGTGCAATGTCTATCTCCGGGATTCGCCTAAACTAGACTTGCTAGGTTTGCCCCGCAAGATGCAACAATCATGGATACAGTGCAATGTCTATCTCCTAGATTAGCCTAAACTGGACTTGCCAGGTTTGCCCCGCGAGATGCAGCAATCTCAACTCATTATATTCTTTTTCAAAGTAATCAACAATAATTCACGAATCAAAATTAAATTCAAGCATCACAATTTTCAAACAATATTCGTAATACATAATTCATTCATAAATTTCATATCAAAACCTTCCGTTTCTTTCAAAATCAACAATTATTTTCACAAAGCCAAAACTTTCATTTATACTCATATCAATATATTCTAAAATTATTTTCAAATAGTATTTACGAAACAATAATTATATACGATTTTTCCAAAATCGTTTCCAAACATTACTCGCAAAACAATTTATTTGAAACCATAGAAATTCCATTATACTATCATATTCCCTAATTATTTTTCAAACAGTTTATAACAATATTCGTAAATGAAACATAATTATACAAAATCCATAAATAACTTTTCAAACTCGATTTAACAAAATATGGAAATTCAACTGAAAATATATAACAAAAATTATAACGAATTCAGAAATCAGTGTACACCAACCTGGATACCCTTTTTACTCCTTTTTCCTTCTGGATTTTCCCTTTTTCCTTTCTCTTTCCCTTTTCTCTTTTCTCTCTTTCCTCCTCTTTTCCTTTCTCTTTTCTTTTCTTCTTCTTCCTCTTCTTCCTCTTCTCTTCCTCTTCTTCTTCTTCTTCTTCTTCTTCTTCTTCTTCTTCTTCTTCTTCTTCTTCTTCTTCTTCTTCTTCTTCTTCTTCTCTCTCTTCCTCTTCTTTCTCTCTTCTTCTTCTTTTTCTTTTTGCCTCTCTCGCGGTCTCTCTTTCTCTCTTTCTGTTTTTCTAGAGAATTCTCACGCCTCTTATTTTTGTTATAAAATTTCGGTCGTCGCGACCATCATCGCGACCTGTGGTCGCGCTACTAGGTCGCGTTGCACACTGGAGCAAGTCCACCGCCTTCATCGCGATCACCCATCGCGGTACCATGGTCGTGCTGGTGGTCGCGTTACTCACTGTCAAAAATCACCATTTTTCATCGCGATACTCACTGCCAAGTTTTCACCCCTTTTTTTTTTGTGCGTTGTTTTTCGATCGTTCAAATTGGTCCATTTGGAAACTTAAAAATATACATACATTTAATTATATTTTTCACCCCTCAAATCATAAATATTATATTCACATATATTCAAAATTAATTATGTGAAATTAGGGATGTTACATTGATTCTAATTTTGATAGTTGTTGTTCCAGGTAAAGTTTGGATGGCTCCTCCGACCCGGATTATAAGTGTTCGAAAATAGATCTTTCCTTTGTTGCGGTTGGTAGGAATTCATTGCATGCACTTATTCTTGCATGTATTCTGGACTTTGCATCAAGTAGGATGCATGATGGCGATGTCCCCACAACGGGACGAGCACAGTCCTTCATTGGAAGTAGGGGTGTAAGTTCCATCTCCGATGAAAGCTATGACGTATAATTGTGCTCAAATTCAGATTCAATACCAATTCTTTAGGTTCACGCCTAGCAGTACGCCTTCCTACACGGTCGATGTTATCATTAAATGGCATAAGATCTTAATCCAATGATTGTCTTCCTTGTATTCAACTGTAAACCTACCAAAATAAAATAAAAAGAAACTAAAAATTACAATTAATCTACAATTAAAATAGTAATTAAATTTAACAATCTCCAGCAATGACGCCAAACACTTGATGTACCAAATTATACCTCGCAAGTGGACGAATCTATATGTGAGTATAGTTCTGGAAAGTATAAGAATTGATCCCACGAAGATTGAAAAGTTAATTGTTATTCTAATTCTAATTTAATAAAAATGCAAAAGTAAAGAATTTGATGATTGAAAGGAATTAAAATCTATCAACTAAACTAAACAAATACAGTTCTTTTAGGTGAGAAAATATGGAAAGGGAAATCAGGTAATCAATTATCCGAACACAATCATTTAATGCAATCAAATTATTTAATAAAAAGATGTCTATGAAGATTCGGGACTCATTCTTATCTTAATTATGGTGATTACCTTCTGGATGAGGATTTAACTAAGTATTCCTATTACTAATGTTATTACTGTCTGGACATGAACTAAACAGATAATATTAGGAACCTATTAAACTTTAAGAACATACGAGTTAGTATCAATGTAGAGATCAATATATAAATTAAATGCTAATTATTCACAAAGAGCTATCTAGCCAATAATTATCATGCAACAACAATGAACTAACCTTTTGACTTCTTAAATAATTATAATACCAAACCTAATTACTATTCTTCATTAACATTAAGTGAAAATTATAATATTCTTCTAATCTTAAATCCATGTCAAATACTATTTTTCATTAACACAAAAGCATAATTACAAGATAAGCACAATATTCTTCTAATCTTAAATCCATGTCAATTACTATTTTTCATTAACACAAAAACATAATTACAAGATAAGCACAGTTAATACAACTAAACCGTTAATAGAATTAAAAACACAAGTCACATGAGCAATTGATTTTCTTCACATTGATTCCCTAGCTAATGATTTAGTCACATATCATTGGAATAAAAACAATAAACATAAGGAAGAAAGCAGAAAAATTCATAATAATCTCCCTTTCTAAAATAATAATCTTTTGATGTATAATTTGGATGGTCGCGCGACTTGTTGTTTTATTCTTAATTGCATATTCCCGTGACCTGGTGGTTGCGCGAACCTTGGTCGCACGACTTGCTAGTTTTGTTAACCAAAAAAATTCGAGAATCTTTTCATCTGAAAACTCCCGTCAAGTGATTAAAATGCTTCAACAAGTACTTTTAAATCTGCACAGCTCAAAAATGCATCAAAAAGCTCATACGCATCGAAAACATAACAAAATATCGATAAAACAATGGTTGAATCATATATAAATTTGACGTCGATCGGTTACTGCTCGCCGCCGCTTCGACACGGCCGGCCAACGTCAAGCTGGTCATTAGCGGTCTCTCCTCTCGCTGCCAGCTTTCCTCTCCTCTCCTCTTCTCTTTTCTTCCTTCTCTCTTAACTCTCTCTCAAACTTGAATTAGACCCCTCACTTTCTCTCTCAAATATGAATTAGGCTTGCACTTTCTCTCTCTAGAACACTAGTCAACCAAGTCAAAGCCCCTTATATATGTTGGGATTTCTGCTTTATTCTTGAATGGTTAGTTATGAACGGTTAAACTGTTAGTTGTGGTTATAAATAAATTTTTGTATTGTCATTTAATTGTTTTTAAATTTTCCCCTTATATTATTTTATTCCTTCATTTCGTCAATCCTCCAAAAGTTTGATATTTTTTTTTAAAGATACCTAAGTTTTATTTGCTTTTGGAAAAAAACCCAACTAAAACGATTAAATAAAAACCTCTTGTATATAGTTTTTTTGATGCACTAGTTTTATTAATGTTGTTTTTGACATAGCAAATGAATTTTATTTTTCTCTAAATTCGAAATTAAAATATTATTTTGAAAAAGAAAATAATCAAAACTCAGTTTTTTTTATCGAGTTCTTCCTTAGTGAAAATGTCAAATATTAGACATGATAAGAATTTTTTCTAGGGGTTTTGATACACGGTTAAGAGAAAATATATATATATATATATATATATATATATATATTTAAATACTAAATTTTGAAATTATAGGGTGTTTTTGCATGAAGTAGGAGTATTTTCTCAAACTTCCAAATTAGAGGATATGTTTGAAAAGGGTCAAAACTCAGGGACTTGTTTGGAGTTCTCCATTTACAATAATGTAAAAATGAGACCCTTATTGAAAATTATCCAAACTACACAGCACCAGAGTGAACAAAAACGAGAGCGGCGATGCGTGAAACTTGAAACTACTAACCACCACCAGAAGCGGCGGCGCAGCCGACTCTCTGAAACCATCAGCTCCCGTTTTTGCCATTTCCTCTGGTAACCGTCCTTTTCTTTTACAATTCTTGTATCTTCTTTAAATACCCAATTTGTTTTTCCTGTAATGAGGAGGTTTTGCTCTAATTTATTTGCTGTAAAACATGCAAATACTGTTAGGTCACATATTGAGAATTCAATATTTAATCATGTTCAAAACATTATGGTGTCTAATTCGTTCCAATGTTCAACTTATCATCAATTGCCACTACCAACAACGCCATGTTTGAATTTTGTTAAATTTTCACCGCCCTTTAGTGTACGGTCTTTTTGTTCACAATTTGAGTCAGTAGATGAAAATTTTGATGGTAGATGTAGAGAAAGTGATGTTAGAGTCGGTGATGTTGTCGGGAAGTTATACGAAATGATTATGAATAATTCTAGTGCTTATGATAATATGGAGGGAGCACTTGATAGTGTTGGTGTCAAGTTGACAACTGATTCGGTGTTGGAGATCCTTCAGAGGCTTCATGTCGAGGAGAAAATAGCATTTAGGTTCTTTATGTGGGCTGGTCGTCAGGAGAATTATGATCACGAGCCTCAAGCATATAATCTTATGATTGATATATTGTCTAGTACGAAGTATAAGGTGAAACAGTTTCGAATAGTTTGTGATATGCTGGATTACATGAAGAGGAATAACAAGAATGTTGTTCCTGTTGATGTTCTCATTGTTATCTTGAGGAAATATACTGAAAAGTACATGACACATGTTCAGAAATTTGCAAAGAAGAAGAAAATAAGGGTGAAGACGCAGCCAGAGATCAATGCATTTAACTTGTTGTTGGATGCTTTATGCAAATGTGGTCTGATTGAATACGCTGAGGCTATGTGTAAGCGCTTGAAGAAGAAGATTAAACTTGATGCTAATACCTATAATATATTGTTTTTTGGGTCTTGTAGAGTTAGGAACCCGAAAAGAGGAATGAAGATACTTGAAGAAATGATCCAATTGGGTCATACCCCTGATAATTTTACGTACAACACTGCCATCGATACCTTCTGTAAAGCAGGGATGGTGACAGAAGCAGCTGAACTTTTTGAGTTTATGAGAACGAAAGGTTCGACCATGTCTTCACCGACTGCGAAAACTTATGCAATCATGATTGTGGCCCTTGTCCAGAATGATAGAATGGAGGAATGCTTTGAACTTTTGGGGCATATGATCAACAGTGGTTGTCTTCCTGATGTTACAACATACAAGGAATTGATTGAAGGGATGTGTCTGGCTGGAAAGGTTGAGGAAGCTTACAGGTTCTTGGAAGAGATGGGCAACAAAGGTTACCCCCCTGATATAGTTACTTATAACTGTTTCCTTAAGGTTCTTTGTGACAACAAAAAGAACGATGAAGCACTCAGGCTTTACGGAAAAATGATTGAGATGGGTTGTTTGCCCAGTGTGCAGACTTATAACATGCTGATTTCGATGTATTTTGAGCTGGGTGAACCTGATGGAGCATTTGAGACTTGGCATGAGATGGATAAGATGGGCTGTGCACAGGACACTGATACATACTGCATTATGATTGATGGGCTTTTTGACTGCAATAAAGTAGAAGATGCATGCTTTCTGTTGGAAGAGGTGGTGAATAGGGGATTAAAATTGCCATACCGGAAGTTTGACTCCTTTTTGATGCAACTTTCGGGGATTGGTGACCTACGAGCCATCCACAAGCTTTCAGAGCATATGAGGAAGTTCTACAATCCTGCTATGGCTAGACGCTTTGCAAGGAATCAGAAGAGGGTTAGCACAAGCGTAAGAGTGAAGTAGGAAGAGGTGAATATGATCATGTAAGCTTTCCTTCTGGATAGCTGTGTATGCAGTCTCAATTCAGCTTGTTGATCGCATATTGTTTGCATCTGTTAAACTTCAGAATGAGGAATATAAATGAATCACCAATTCAATGATGATATACCGGGAGCGTGGCTGCATTTTTAACATGGATCTTGTAAAAAGTTTCCTCCAAAGAGGTTTTAACAGTGGACCACGGCATACGTGTCTATCTATGTTGCTTGTAATAGCTCTATTCATTTTCTGCTTTCCTTCATGAACAGGTAATTTGCTAGAAATTCTTCTTGCTAAACCAGTTATTTTGGCTTATAGTTTGAACTTTATACTGACTGTAAGCTTGTTTGTTCTGATTTCATTTTAGAAGGTGAAACATCAGCAAGAAGAAAGACACCCATCATGCATTTAGCTTGTACTTCCTTTCGCGGCATCAAATAAAATGTGGAGTTGGGTTTGGAGAACCCTGCCATGGCCATAAACTTAGTATTCTCAGTCCCTTTTGACGAATTATACACACGTACGAGGCTATAAATTTGGTAATAATTGTTCTTTTGGGCAGCGATACGTGCCTAAAGAGAGAAATTTCTGTCAAATAGTTTTGTGTTATACTAATAGAAAGAGTGTTAAATGACATGTTGTATTGCCCGAAGTTGATGTAAAGGCTTTTTCCAACTGTTGTAACTTCTGGTGTTTCCTAGTTATCATTGAATTCATGGGGGGGTGAAGGGTGTGTTTGTGATTGCTGAAAGAGCAATGCTAGGCGCTGATAGCCAGTCGCTCGTATTGGAGTGACATGTGCTTTATTTTTTCAAGCTTTGTAAATAATTTCATTTTAGACCTTATATTTGGATTTTTTTTATTTATTTTTACGACCACTTAATTAATATCAATTGATCAATGTATTTTAAATGATTAAAATTTTAACAGTCGAATGTAAATAAAAATGAAAATTAATTGTTTTGCACCCTATAATAGAATAATAAGGTTAAAATACGTATTTGTCCTCTTACTACTTGTAATACATGTAATTATATATTATTATCCTATTACTAGGGATAAAATAATTAATTTTTATCTTCATTTATGTTTAATGTTAAAATTTTGGTCATTTAGATTAAAATTAATAAATTTATAATAATTTAATGGTCATAAAAATAAAATATACAAACATGAGGGTTTAAAATGAAATTATTTATAAAATTTGAAAAAAAAAAGGCCACATGTCCATCAAATAAGCTGTTAGCATTACTGAATTATCAACTAATCAGGTTCATTTATTTTATAATTTATAATTTATAATTAAAAAAGTATTTTAATAAATTAATTAAAAATTAATTATTTTTTAAATTATTTTTTTTAATATTATATTTATAAAAGTAATTTAAAAATTAATTAACTTTTAATTACTTTATTAAATATTTTTTAAATTTTAAATTATTAAATAAATAATTATTTTATAAATTACATAAAGCATCCGAATCCAAAATCAGTGAAGGATTTCTTATAATTTTGGTGTTTATTGATTTTAGACTTTTGTTCCATTTAATATTTGATTAGAAAAAAAAAATCATTAATTGACCTGAGATTTGACTGAATTGCATTTCAAGGCTTGGGATTTATAACATTTTTTAAAAAAGAGTTAATTGCACCCAAATTCTTTGAAGTTTGCTTAATTACAGGCTGAGTCAATTTTTATGTTTATTGATAAATATCTCCCCTGCTATTAGTTAACTTCTGTCAAACTTAACAGTTGACCAGGTTTAATCGTTAAAAAAATCAAAATACCCTAACATTAATATTTAAAATTATTAATATTTATAAAATAAAAATAAAATATAAGTTTAGATCTCTATGGTCCATCTCACCTGAGATGGACAATGGAGATTTTTTATTTTTTTAAAAATAAAATTATTATTGATAGATGATGAAGATCCAATCCATCAAGAACAAAAATAAAAAATTTCGAAGAACCCTTCTGGATTCATCAACAAACCCACTTCTAGGTTCATCGAAGAACCCTTATGGGTTCTTCGAAAAACTTAGATCTGGGTCTTTATATATATATATATATATATATATATATATATATATATATATTATTCTTGGTGGAGATTCAATATAGAGATTGCTTTTAATAAGAGTTAATTGTATCGACCTTCTCTGAGGTTTTGCCAACTACAAGCAAAATCAATTTTATCGTTTATTGACAAACACTTCCCTTGTCTTTAGTAAAATTTGTTTAAATGTAACAGTTGACCAGGGGAGATCTTTGTCAAAAAACTCAAAAGTTGATTAACGGGAGGGAAGATCTTTGTCAATAAACCTAAAAGTTGACTCCGCATGTAATTGAGCGAACTTCAGGGGAGGTAGGCATTATTTGCTCTTTTAATAATTGTTATTTTTTTTTAAACAAATTTAAATAAATTCTAACAATCTATCATCTTAAAGATGGAGAGATGGAATTTTTTTAAATTTTTATTTAATAAAATAAAATTTAAAAAGTATAAAAAAACATAAAAACCCTTATGCATGTTAAATTTGATTAAAGTTAACTAACGGCAGGAGATATATTTGTTAATAAGCTCAAAAGTTAACTGTACCTATAACTTAGCAAACCAGAGGGAGGTGGGTGTAATTAACTCCTTAAAAAAATTTAAATTGTTTTTTATTTATTTATTTTTTTTTGAATTTGATCAATCCTGTAGATAGATATTGGATTTCGCTCAAGGATCAGATATTAGATATAAACTCAAATGTGTTAAACTCAAGACCTTTTGTGTTAAACTACAAAAAATAAACTCAAATCTCTTTTCATCTTACCTTACCGTATTGTGTTTACTCGAGACCTTTTGTACACCAAAAAATAAAAAAATATAATTAACATTTATTCATAATATTTTAAATATATATTTAATCTCAGTAAGGTCGGACAGATGTATGAAAATATATATAATTTTACAGTTAATAATTTTTTTTTCTTTATAAATATTTTTAGTAAGAGTATATTATTTAAATATCTAAAACCAGAAAAGAAATGAGTTACTCAGTTTTTACATGGCAAACCAATAGGGCTTTTCCACAAGTACAGCCACCGCAACACGACGTCGTTGAAATGTGTCACCAAATGGACGAAATTAGGGTTTAGTAAAAATATTTTATTGAAACTTTCCCGCCGTTTATTTCCCGCTCGAAAGCACAGAGAGAGAGAGAGAGAGAGAGAGGAGCGGAAAGACAGAGCGAGATCTGCAGAGAGACGAACAAATCGAGAGAGAAAAAAATGAGTGCGCAAACGAGAAAGAAAGTGCAGAGGAAGCTGAAGATCAGGGGTTACGGCCTCAAAGTCGACGCTCTGGAGGAAATCCTCTCTTTCGTCGATCGCTTCCAGGACGCCGAAGACGAGGCCATCGAACTCCTCCTCGACCAGCTCGAACACGAATCCCGTAACGAATTCACTGACTTTATCGATTTGTATTTGATTTTATTTAGATATTGATTAGTTGTTGATTTTTCAATTGGCAGTGAATTCTTCGATTATTGACAAGGAGTCGGTGCATCGAGTTATCAGTCTTTTGTTGGAAGCCGAGGGTGCCACAGATAAGGACGGTGCTTCTAGTTCTAGTCGCTCAGCTGTTCGCGTAATCGATGCCTTTTTGGTTCCTAAATTTCATTATGATCCTATCAAGAAGCACTTTTTCCAGTATGTTAAGTTATATTTTACAATTTTTTTTATATATATTTTTGCATATTTACACCCTATTGGATTTAGGATGTGGAAATTTGACTATTGAGGCGAAAAATGGAGGTTTCTAGAATTGCATATTTATCAAATTTCAAAAAAAGGGAAAGCAAAAAGGAAAGGGTAAAGTGAAGTGTTTTTTTCGTTTGAGTGAATGCTGTTTTCATTCTAGGCACACGGGGAGCTTACCTATTCATGGGGAGGCTTCTGCAAAAGTGGAATTGTATAAGGATAGGTTTCTGTTGCTGTTCCAGAGGGTCTCTCGTGACGACCATTTTTCTACATCTGCTTTTAATGCCCAAACGTCTGAATTTGGAAGCTGTGAGGTTGTTCTTCTATCTGTCTGTGCCTCTATCTTGTCTTTTTTGTTAAAATTCTCGACATGATGAAGAATGTGGTTTGGATTTTTGTTTTTGGATGGTGGACAGATTTGTACAATTCAGTCTCTGATTGGGCAACCCGGGAGAAGATGGGTCATGGGTGTAATATCCCAATTGGAGGATGGCCACTTCTACTTGGAAGACCTTTCTGCTTCAGTGGAAATTGATTTGTCTAAAGCAATATCCTTTCCTTAGTTTATGTTCTATTCATGTTTTTGAGAGCTAGTGTTTCATCATTTTGTTGGCTGAAGATTCTATTCTTATGCATTTGAAATGAATTGCAAATTGCTGGAAGTATTAATAGTTTTGATGCAATCAAAATGGAGATATTTGATCGTCGTTTTCTTTGACAAGGCATTACAAAATTACCACAGGATTTTTTACAGAGAACACCATTGTTTTAGCAGAAGGCGAGATGCTCATAGATGGTATTTTTCAGGTAAGAGATGTATTTCCCTTGAGTAGGAGCTGCCATAGAGCATTTGACTTTATGATTTATCTGCCACTTTGTTTCTCAAAGTTTGTATATGCATTTCAAGGTTGTCATATGAGGACATGATGACATTACAAAATCAATATATTTTATTTCTCAGTTGATTTTGATAAAAAGTGGAAAATTGACATTTGGATACCGTTAAACAAACTGGAAAAATGGATCATGTATCTGAAAGGGTTTTTACTTTTTACCATAACATATATTATATTGTAGGATATGTGTATCATTTATTTACAATGGAAATTTCATGTAAGAAACAACTGATAGGCACAACATAAGTGTCTGAAGCGATTTTATCCCTATTACTAAAAACTTTGGAAAGATACAAGGTTGTTATGTCTTTTTGATAAAGTTCAAAGTGCATTTCTCAGCTTAGCAGTCAGACTTGAACTTAAGCATCAAAACTTTATCTTTCATGGTGTTATTCATGCATCTGCATGCAATTTGCAGAGCTTTCATACATTTCTGTTCCGTTACCCCTTCCTGGCATCTGAATGCAAATTTTTTAGAGTTCCCAAAGTCTCACAGAAGTTGATTTCAGTAGACATACTAATAGTTGTTTTTTCATAAAGGTGATTACTTGTGGATTTCCTCCGCTGGAGGATAGAGATAAGTCACTCAAGCTACTTGCAGGACATGACTTCTTTGGTGGTGGTGCTCTAACAAAAGAGGAGACTGTATCCTTATAATTCCTGTACTAATATTCAGTATTTTTTTTTAAAAAGATATCAATTTTTATTATACGTAGTATCTTGCTGCTGCTGTAAAGTACTAATTTATCGATAATGGTTTTCCTATATATTTCTATAGCTCAGACTAGGAGATTTGGAAAAGAGAGCAGCAAATGACATGTTTGTCATACTTTCTGACATTTGGTTGGATAATGAAGAGGTAATCACAAGCTCTAATAACCCTTCTCCCCTACCCCATCCCCCTCTGTTTTTTTCCAGCTAGCTGGGCTTAGTCTTTTAACTGTCTTATCCTTAGAGAAGGCCATGGGAAAGCTGGAGCTTGTCCTTAACGGTTTTGAGAGCGTGGAGGTGGTTCCATCTTTATTTGTATTTATGGGGAACTTCTGTTCTCACCCATTTAACCTTTCCTTTCATTCCTTTTCAAGTCTCAGGTAAGAGTTCTTTGTTGTTATATTTTACAAGACAAATATGTTCATAGCATTAATATAAACAATACATGCAACCTGTATATCTAGACTACAGTTTGGCAAGCTGGGGCAAATGATTGCGGCCCATCCACGTCTAAACAATCATAGTCGATTTCTCTTTATTCCGGGTCCTGAAGATGCAGGTATGTTAAACTGAGTATTGTATGTTTCTTTATTTCTTTCATGCACAGAGTGATGTGCTAGAGATTGCATTTTTTTCTTTTTTTGACAATTTCAGGTCCATCAACTGTTCTTCCTAGATGTGCTTTACCAAAGTACCTAACTGAAGAACTTCAGAAGTACATCCCGAATGCTATATTTTCAAGCAATCCTTGCAGGTCAGTAGGTCCCCTGGAGGAAGCTAAAGTTTTCATTAATGTTGTAGTGTTTTAACTGGAATTATTTCTGTATTTATATTATGGTATTGCATTTTATGTTCTCCGAACTCTGTGAACTGTAATGTTATAATGAGGATGCTCTTCTTATGATGTCACTATTGTTGTTTGAAATTTTGTCTTGTGAATGGGGTACAAAAATAGACGTGAGTTGTAACATGTTATAAATTATTATGTTTGATACAGGATCAAGTTCTACAATCAAGAGATCGTGTTTTTTCGCCAGGATCTTCTGTACAGAATGCGTCGGTCATGTTTGATCCCTCCATCTACAGAAGAAACTGATGATCCTTTTGAGCATGTATTTCTCTTCCCCCACCCCCCAACCCAAATAATATTCTTTAAACAAATATTGTGCACATTGATTCATGAATATTGGTAATAAGTTTTGAGTTTCTGCTGCAGCTTGTTGCCACCATAATCCATCAAAGTCATCTGTGCCCACTTCCTCTGATGGTACAGCCGATTATCTGGAATTATGATCACTCTCTCCATCTATATCCAACTCCGCATACGGTATTACTCAAATCTAATCTTTGCTATTTTCTCAAATGTAATTTTTTGTATATTGCAACATTTCAATACTGATCTATCTTTGGATATGAATGGTACTGGAAAAATTCATTTTAAAGTTGTGTGTTACCCTTGAGATTTTAGAACCTTCAATTTGTTCAACGAATAATTTTGAATGGATAAACCTCTTGAGAGTCCTCTCAATTGTGTTGTGTATCACCTTTGGGATTTAGAACCTAAAAGATTGAATCCTACCAAATAACTGTGAAGGATGAATTGGTTGAACATGTTATCAACTGTTAGTACTCCAATTCAGAGATTATTGGATTTGATCATTTTAAGATTGATTTTGCAGAAAATTTATTTGGTCAACAAATAGAATGAGTTTCATCCATTGCATGGACTATGTTAGACTCACAATTTATATAAATAAAATCCGATTTCATCAGAATTGCGCAGAAATAAAACTGACATTGTTTCATTACTTAATACAGATAGTTTTAGGCGATAAATGCGAGCAGAAGGCATTCAAATACACTGGAATCACCTGCTTTAATCCTGGTTCCTTCTCAAATGATAGTACTTTTGTAGCATACCGTCCTTGCACTCAGGAAGTTGAATTTTCAGCCTTGTGAGTATCAAAAGAGTCTTGACTTTGATATATTTTTTTTAGTTTCATAGGTGAATATTGTTCAATGCCTTTAGTTGTAAAACCATAATTTTTCCTGCTTTTGGCAAAAAATTTCATGATTAAAATTCATCTGGTGTCACAGCTTTTAGGTTAATTAACCCTGCCAGTCAACAAAATCGCTGTTGTAAATTATCGTACGCAGTTAATAATATTAGTGGAAACATATTACATTTCTTCAAAAGCCTGATATTGTTCATACTTGAATTTTAATTTCATTTCCTAGTCTGTTCTTTATAATTTATGTAGTATTGTTCTCCTTTGCAAAATTCATTTGTTGATTTCATTTATTCATTAGAGATGACTAACACTCAGGATCAACGTGTACATTCTGGATAATAGCAATTTATGCTAAGCCTTTGTTGGCTGGTATTTGTATTTTGGATGGCTTCTTGAGATTTATTTTTTCATCAGTGCCAAAAGAAATGATGAAGGCTATAACCATTTGCACATATATAACCTTAAAATTATATAAGATTGGATTTGCTTGCAGTTTTGTATAACATTTTATGGAATTTTTTTCACCATTTTTTTCTTAGGTGAAAATGCAAATCATTTTGTAGCAACACAGCTTATTGTCTTCTGTGTCCATACAAAAGGAAAATGATGAATAAACTCCTAGTGGCAAACATTTGATTATTTTAAAATCATTTTGATGCCATGTTGGTTGTTCTTCACTATTTGCTGTCCAATACGTTTTCAACAAAGAACTATCTAAAGACCTAGCTCTCGCTATTCCTCAGTTAACCCTTCATGGTTTAGTGTCATCAACTTCTTAATTTTGATGAGTATTTCTTTTTGTTTTTAGTAGTGCGATTTTTTACACCTCACTTTGGTGAAACATATTCTTATCACTTCTAAATCAATCTATGATCAATAATTCAGATTTCATCAATTATAAATGGTCAATAATTTAGATTTTTTCTTACATGTCACTTCAACGAAAGGACATTCTTACACGTTTTAAATAAATTTATGGTCAATATTAAGGTTTCTTCCATCATAAATGATTAATATTTAACTTTTAGGAAAAAATAATTGTTATTTTAAATGAAAAAATTTGACTAATCAATAACTATCGAGCTATGCTAATTTTGTGAATGCGTAGAGTTCACAACCTCTTTATATACTTGTCAACTTAGGGATTTTTGTTATGAAGGGTTTAAAGCTTGAAATTTGAAACATTTCATCTTATATATTTATTTTTGTATTTAAAAATAAATTGTTAGTTATAATATGTATAGCAATGATTAGATTTGATGTCTAATTTAATTATGCTGTAATTTGAGGTTTTGAGGGGTTGTTGAATCAAATTCTTCTTTGTTTGCATTTTGTATATCTACGTATGAAGTATTGATATAATGTGGAAAATGCTATATATACTATTCAAGTTTAAAGATTTTTTCTAATGACTATCAGGGTGTTGTTCATAGATTGGTTAATTACTAATTTCCTGTTGATGTAAGTTGATTTCAAGCTTCTAACTAATCTCAGAGAGATAGTCGTTCCTTTTTTTTCAATTAAGTTGTTCTGTAAGTCTCTTTCTTTGACGTTTATGTTCATATGTTTTCTTGTATTAGCGCGATGCTTGTATAATCTCGTAGTTGACTAATATTTATCATCCACTGGTCTTTTCTTTGTCATTTCAGCATCAGGGTGCCTCTTTATTCTTTCTAATATATGATAAATTGTCGTTTGTGTAGTTTTATGGGTATGCGTAGTCAAACATAGAGAGCGCAAAAACAAATGAACCAAAGCTCAACAGTGTCATTGATTAAACCAGTTTAGGAAAAGGACTTGTCGAAAATTTGTTACAATTAATAAATAAACTATAGTTAGTAATTGCAATCTGTTTTGTTATTTGAACCAACTGCAGGATTACACTTTTCCAATAGGAACTGCAGAATATACAGAGAAGAAGTTCCGTAGTATCATTATGCATTTCTTATTATAAACTCTCGAATTTGTAGTTAACATCATTAAATATTGACCGCAAGACATCCAAATCATAGATTTTGAGAAACAGTAGGGTTTCCGATATTTCTTCATATACACGCAAATATTAAGTAATGATTCTAGCTCTGTGGAATACACTGTGTCTCGGAACTTGACTAGTTAATCTCGAAAAAAATTGTGATAAGAGGTGAACTTGGCATCATATTATTGGTTCACTCTGTGAATGCTGCCGCACTCTTGAGTGATGTTGAAAATTTTTACTACTTTTTATCTGTGGTTCTCAGTGAGTAGGTTATTATATGAATATAAGCTCCCCCTGGGTCAAATTTAAACATGACAAAACATTAGAATGATATTGAACTTGTGAATTCATTGCGTAAATCAACACTTGGGCCGAAAGAAATGGTGTATTAGTGCATTTGTTCTTTATGATATTGATAGAATTTCCTAATATAAAAATAAAGTTTTCTTCAACTACACGTTCGATATGATGGTTGAATCTCTATTTATTATTGCATAATAACTTACTGATTGATGTAGATGTTCATTTTGTGGAAGGTATCGCTATCTAATGCACATTTTTAGATGGTTTATTAAAAAAAATTCATCTAGTTAATCGAAAATGGTAGGATAAGAGCTGCTCTTCCCACTGAAAAGGGAATCATATCTTTGATACTTGAGGCATATGTTTAGATGTATTCTATTAAATGTTGTAAAGGTGTTATATTTCCATCAAGGTTAGTATAAAAATCCATTTAAAGGAATGTATCCATGCCAACAGTTTTGACATTAACATCTCTGTCTTCTACCTAATGTCCACAAACTTTAAAGGTGAGTTTCACTCAAGGGAACTTGTTTTATGCATTCTATTTTCTTATTCTCCCCAACCAAATATGCATTTTTTTTTTAATAAGCTTAATGCTGTTTATAGCCCAAAAAGAGTCATGGTAGTACTAGTGGTGATAGAGATAGCCTTGATATCTACATAATGTAAAATGTGTAGAGAGAGAGAGAGAGAGTTGAGAATGTTAGTAATAAGTAGTTTGTTAGGTAGGTGTACTCTTCTTTTTAGTTTAGTTGGAAAAGCAAAAGAAATCCATCTTAAGTGGTGCATAAGTTGGTTATTGGCAGCTTTAACAGTTGAGAAGTTGTAAAAACTTCTAGAACCAGAAACCCTAATCTCAAATTTGGTCACTTGAGTGTCAAACCGGACCAAAGACGATAAGGGTCTTAAAACCTTGATCCCAAATTTGCCCAAAGGTTATAGCAGAACCAACACTTAGAATTATCTCTGTATATGTTGATCTAATTGATGCTGTTGTGGGTAGTTGGAATATGACACCTGAAACTTCTCCGCCAGTCAGATGTTCATAACAACATTCATCTGCATATTTTCTTGAACATGTTTGCATAAGTTAAAATTGACTAGCAATTGAACAGGTAACAAGAAATCTTCTTTGTGGTGTTTTGGTCATCTACTGGGGAGGATGTTTTGTCCTAGGAAGAAATTAAACACAAAAAAACCTCAAATATTATTCTTTGTTCGAAGTTGAAGTTTCACCATTTTGATCAAGGATAGAGTACCTATTCAGGAGGATAACGTCCTTCGTTTTGCATGCTTGACAAAGATTTTTTAGAGACTGCTGTGCTAATTGTCAACAAGAAACCTTGTAATTATATATTTCCCCTGTTAGAGCATGCAAAGTGTTAAAAGAGTTTGCAAGTTCCTGGTAGAAACTGTTCGGGAAATGGCCAGATAGATGTGAGGTGGGTAAAACAGGTGAACAGTCAAGAAAGAACTGAATTACACATGAAATTGAAACAGTTAGGATTTTCAGTCTATTTTAGTTATTAAACTTTCTGGTCATGCCATGTATTACTTGGAGAAGAAGCTTCTTCCATACCAATCCTTTACGGCAATGGAGTAAATCTCGGTTTTGGTAAAAGTATTAGGGTATTTCGGTCAAAGTATTGATATTTACTTTCTTTCTTTATAGCGATTAACATTATTATTCCATTAAGATAACTGTGCTTAGGTAAGATTGATGAATAAAGGGTGTTAGACTCCTATGTCGCTGGATTACTTCAGGTTATTTTATTTTATTTTCCTAAAAAAAAAAAAAATTTGTCTAAGGTCAGCAGTCAGAGGCATGAGACAGAAATAGTGTTAAAAGAGTTGAAGAAAACGGTTGAGTTAGTAGTGGTGACAGTTACCAATCTGGAAATTTGGTTAAGACATTTGGTGGGTAGAGAGAAAGATGAGAGATGGCTTTCTCTCACACTACTTTTACAACAAGCAAAATACTCTTTCTCCAACTTGGGACAATGGTAGGCCAACGGTCAAACACAGATTTTATATATGTCCCCCATTAATTATAATATTAAATTATTAACTAATAAAAAGGTCTTCTCTTCACTCTTCTCTCTTATCTTTAATTTTGGACCGTTTATTTTTTTATCTGGAAGCTGAATAGGTTTAAATTTTTTTTTAAGAACTTAAAAAAGACTGAAATCTGAAACTTGAATGATATGTATGATATATATTTTTTTTTAACTACTGAATAAAAATATTGATTGTTTATTTTTTAAAGACGGAAACATCTGAATAAAGATAAATTTAGAAATATATGAATATACTAATTATAATTATGGAATAAAATATTATAGTGATTAGGTGTTAAGTGATAAGACAGAATTTTTAACTTTTTTTTAAGTTATTTTTTTTATAGTATTTTTAATTTATTTAATCACTTAAAATAACAAATAAAAACAATTTATTATGTCCAATTCGGACCTATTCAGTGTTAGGTTAAAAAAAGAATAAACTACCCTATGTTTTGGATTAATTTTGTTGCATTAATTAGAATGGTTTTAGTTGTCTCGCACACAAGCAATGCAATGCAACGACTGCTGCCTTCTATGTCTCCTAATTTCCTGTCATTCCTATTTTAGCTCTTTAAAGCTCCTAATCAATGCTTAGGCAAATTCTTCAATTAGACTTGTGGTTAAGCAGTTGCCAGCGTGAAACAAATCGAGCAGTCTAATTAACTTTCGTGTGTTCTACGTTAACATCAATTATCGATACTGATAATTACCATAAAGATAAAATTGTACAAATTCTCAATTTTATATATATTATAAAATTTTTATTTCTACTTTAACGTCTGCTTTTAGAACACATCAATAAAAGCATATATAATGGATAGGAATCGAAATGAATCTAATATCTCAAAATGAAAAATAAAATTTTAATCAACGATAGACTTTTTATTCAACGCGGTATGGTGATAGAATCTATTAGTGATTTAGAAACTGCTAGATTAAGAGACGTGCTAGGTTACTCTTGCCGATTAGAAATTTTTTTTTTATTGTGTCCTCTCGTATTGGTGGGTTTGATAAGTTGTTAACAATCTTGCATGAATTTTTCTTTAGAATTTTGAAGTTTGAAATATTACTTTTCTCCAATTTAAAGGAAACGATACTATCTTCCGTATTTTAAAATATGATTTAATAGACAAGATGAGGTTGATCCAGTAGTTTATCCCTCACACTTACACCCTTGAGATAGTGAGTTTGAGTCGTGTTCTATTTACTGAATTCCAAATTAATTGTAATTATTCAAAAAGAAAATATGATTTAGTATAAATTCTTTGCTTTTAATATTCGCAATGATACCCAATAAATTTGTTGCTATATATTTGAAATATTTCTATAAATTTAATAAAACAAATGTTAATTTTTCCATGATCTCATGGAGCAAATATCAAAGCTTTTAATTAGTGGTTGGCAAAAAAGAAAATAAAAAAATTGTCAACACATTATATTATCCAATAGGAAGTTATTCTACAATATAGCCAGAGCGCATCAAACTATGAAAAATTCTAAGGATAGTTTCAGATGAATTTTAAATAAGATTTTGATAAATTTAGAAGCTGAAAGTGGATATATATCATTTAAATTTATAATTTCTCTACTGCAAATTGAACAATTTCATTTTGTATATTACCGAGTGATGAATTAAATCAATTTCTTCTTAATTAAAATTTCTTTTAACCTATGTTTCATATATATATATATATATATATATATATATATATATGAAATATTGTATCTAATAATTTTTGAGTTCTTTTTTTAAATGGCACTAATGAAATATCAACTTTGAAAAATAACACTGGTTTATTAGTTTAACCAGAAATAGCACTTATTTAGTGTTTTGGACAAAATTGTCTCTGCCAGACAATGAAAAAGCGCGCGAACTAATAGTTTGTGAGAGAGAAAAATAGTTCGTGAGGGAGAGAAAAATATTAATTCATAATAGGCCTAAAAAAAATAGTTCATGAGAGAGTAAAAATAGTTCGTGAGAGAGAGAAAAATATTAGTTCGTGACAGAGCTATTAAATAGTTGGTGGATAGCAAAATAGTTCGTAAGAGAGAAAAAATATTAGTTTGTGACACCTAAAAAATAGTTCGTGAGAGAAAAAATCAGCAAAAGAATATGATTTTTTTGATCAACACTCGTATAGATTTATTCGATTTTTCAAACAAAAAAAATAGAAAAAGAAAAAAACACTAGATACTCATACAACCATACAAAAAGAAAGAGAAACGGAAAAAAAAAAAAAAAAAAAAAAGACAAGAGGAAAGAAGAAAATAGATGAGAAAGAAAAAGCTTTTTAAGGGCATTTTGAAATTTAAAGTGTTATTTCAAATCAAGTTAATAAATTAATGCTATTTTTTAAAATTATTCTCATATTATTACCATTTCAGACCATTTTCTCATATTTTTTTAATATATATTTATGTTATACTGCTCTTCTTGAATAATT
Source organism: Xanthoceras sorbifolium (assembly GCA_003430845.1). Classification (NCBI taxonomy): domain Eukaryota; kingdom Viridiplantae; phylum Streptophyta; class Magnoliopsida; order Sapindales; family Sapindaceae; genus Xanthoceras; species Xanthoceras sorbifolium. Next base: position 3,051,886 of record CM010610.1, read on the forward strand.
TATATATATGGTACTGTTAATAACAGTAATTAACTTATAATAGTTTTGCACACTCCCTCTTAATTCATTGGTAGTACCTCCCTCTCCAAGTTTATGGTAGGGGCGTATAAAATACGCATGTGTAAGAAAGTTTTTTCTCGATTTTATAAGAGTAGATATTCGGATAACGCATATAGTGCTTGATCTCGGTAAATTTCTAAACCGTTTGGTGTCTACTTTATAAAAAAAAAAAAAAAAATCCTAATAACTAGTTGTGATTCAAACAGAAATTATGTAATTTAGTGGTAAACACTTAATTATACTCATATCGATAAAATTGTAGGTTAAAATTATTTTCATCTTCATAGGCTCTCGAATTTGTAATAGTTTTTTTTTATTTTTTTTTATAAGAGTACAATTTTAAGATTAACAACTGTCGAGATCAATCACTAAACGCGCGGTCAGGATATCTACTCTTATAATGAGAGATACTACTCTCACAATAAAAAGAGAAAACTATCAACACATGTTAAAAAATACAGATAGTGTGACTTAAACTCTCACCACTGAAGTGTGGAGATGTACACTAATCATAAGTGGTTGTGTAATAGTTTGATACAGTTAAACAACTTGGTTTGAGTCACTGATATATTTAAGTTATGTTTAAAGGAGAAAAAGGGCATGCACTTTAGTCAAGCCATGATTAATTAGAGATTTTTTTTAATTAAAATAATATCGTAATTAAAGTTTAATAAACCAGTTTTAACAGAAACCACAACAACTAGCAAACTAGAGAAAAAACTACATGTTTGACTATATATATATATAAAATAAAAATAAAAAGCAGTTAAATGATGGCTGGGCCTAGTCTCCACGTGCAGTACTTTTGAGGTTTCTTAATTACCTGAATTGTTAGTGTTAGGTCTGATAACTCATCAAAAACCTAAAATTTAACCTTCCACATACACATAAAATTAGGTTGGTTTAGTGATATACTCCTTACACTTACATCTCAAGGTTATAAGTTTGAATCGTATTTCTCTCTCCCACATCCTAAATTAGCTGTAATAGCTCAAAAAAAAAAAAAAAAAAACCTCCCACGTACGTGTATATATACATCACTACTCATTTTACATATGTATCCCTAAACAACAATTATTAATAATAAAAAAAAATACCATCAGTGTTAATTAATTATATTAAAATTAGTATATAAGTATATTCATGCATGAGATGCATGGCTAAATACATTGCATGATTACAATTCTTAGATAAGCTTCAGATTAAACTATATTAATTAGGGTTATTAGAGTCAAGCTTCTTGTTTACTTACTAATTAAGGGCATATCTGTACAGTTATAAATTTGTATTTATTCAAAATAATTGTATTTATTGGAAAAGGAAATATTTTGCTTTTATAGTTCGGGTTTTTTTTTTGAGCAAATAATACTTAGACCCTCTAAGGTTTGTTCATCTATAAGCAGAATCAACCTTTGAGTTAATTGGTAAAGGCCTCCTTTACCGTTAGTCATACTCTATCCAATTTAACGGTTGTCTATATTTGACTGTAAATATTCTCAAAATAATATTTAAAAAAAGTTAAAATCTCTACCGTCCATCTCATCTTTTAAAATTTTTTATTTAATGAATATGAGTAATTTTATATGTTATCTTGGGAGCATTTTGATCTTTTTTACAGTCAAACACGGTTAATCGTTAAATTTGGAGTTTGACCAACGGCATGTGAGGTATTTGTCAATAAACACAAAGGTTAATTTCGCTTATAGATGAGCAAACCTTAGGAGACCTAGGTGCATTTACTCTTTATTTTTTTCTTAATATAATTGATTACATCCTTCTTGATGTAAGTGGAATTCGAACTCAGGACCTTTAACATATCCTTAAGAGCTATCATCTGCTGAGTTATATATTAATACCCACGATTTTTGTACAAATTTCTAAGATTGTATTTGGAAAAATAGCCTTCATACCATCTTTTTTTTTTTTCAACTATTTCAAATTTAAGAGTTAGTGAGGAGAACACGATTCAAATCTAAAATTTCATTATTATTAATGTGGAGAGTTTACTGTTGGACCAACACCTCAACTTCCATTAATAAAATTAAGAGATTCATTAATTAATAATGAGAACCCATTTCAAAGTAGTTATTGTTACATAGAAACTAACAAACATATATAAATTAAAATAAAAAAAAAAGAAATATATTCATATATATATATATATATATGATAGCTAGGTGGGTTATAAGTAGACGTTGTAGGTTAGAAACTTGTAAAGACGTTGAAAGCAGAACGAAATTCACCCCACCAAGCAACCTCTCTCTCTCTCTCTCTATCTCTCTCTCTGTCTCTCTCATGTGTATGTGTATATGTGTTTGTGTTTGTTTTTGTTTGTTCACATATATATTATTTTGATTACTTATAAAGCGTTTGTTAGCCTATACCTTTTCAATCCATCCATCGCTCGCTCGCTGCCTCTCCAAACCCTCTTGTCTAACGGAAAAATATTCACTTCCTCCTTTGTGTGTATATATATATTTCTCTCTTGTTTGCCCCACCCCCACCTAATCATTTTTACTTTTACTACTCTTCTCTCCTCCTCTAGCTTTGATCAGTTTTCCTCCTCCTCCGATTTCGAATCCGTTTTCGGGGAAAATTTCTGTTATTAGTTTCTTTAGTTGATGATCAGTAGGAGGAAGGAGATTAATTCAAGCAATTATTAGGGTTTCCTGGTGTACTTACTAGCTAGCAAGCTTATCATATAATATCAGTAGGAGGAAGGAGATCAGATCAGATGTGCACCAGAGGACATTGGAGGCCTGCTGAAGATGACAAGCTTCGAGAGCTGGTCGAACGATATGGCCCCCATAACTGGAACGCCATAGCCGAAAAGCTCCAAGGAAGATCAGGTTAATACACATATCATCATCTTATATATAGTTTTTCTGTTTAATATTTATATATATATATATATATATTATTATTATTATTATTAATTTTCTTATGAGTACTACTAGGGTTTTGTAATAAAATTACAAAGGTTACATGAAAATCTTATAAAATCTATCTAGTGTTAACATAATTTAGAAGATTGTCGGTTAGGATAATTTGATTTATTTTTAATTAATGTATTAAAAAATTAAAAAAACCAAAAACAATAAAAAAATAAAATAAAAAAACTATATATGCATATAAAATTTATATAGAAGATCATGCATGTTGTAACATACAAACTAGATCATAAACAAAATCAGATCATTAATTTAACTAACACAATTTTTAATTTTATATATTTGTAAATATTTTTGATCAGGGAAAAGTTGTAGGTTGAGATGGTTTAATCAATTGGATCCAAGAATCAACAGAAGTCCTTTTACAGAGGAGGAAGAAGAGAGGCTTTTGGCATCTCACAGGATCCATGGAAATAGATGGGCTGTGATTGCTAGGCTTTTCCCGGGACGCACTGATAACGCAGTGAAGAACCATTGGCATGTGATCATGGCTCGAAGATGCAGAGAAAGGTCGAGGCTCTACGCGAAAAGGGCTGCTCAAACGTTGATAAATGAGCAGAAATCGTGTTCGAAAACAGACGGGCAGCTGCAGATGATCAGCTGTGAGATGACAAAGATTAATAACAACAACAACAATAATAATCTTGCTTCTTTTGTTGAAGGCTATCGTGGGATTTATGATCAATATGGTTTTGCTCAAAATCATCCACAGTTGTTCAAAGAGTTGTATGCTCAAAATACAAGTCATTCCATGACAGTGAAACAAGGTAACTAAATGTGGAAATAGAACTTTATATTAATTGTTGAATTCCAACTTCTCCAAATGTTGCTATCCATACTATCTTTTGAGCCCTTTATTTACAATATATATATTTTGAGCCTTTTATTATAGTATAGGATGTGTAACTAGTTATATTAGGGCATCCTAGCTAGGTTTGAGTCTCATCATATGATATATATACTATATATAATTTTGAATCCATGTCTGCCTTTGTTTGTTAGAGTTTAATATATATTCTTTTTTCGATGATTTAATTAAGCACTTTCTATTTGTTAATTTGGACATTCTTATGTATATATATATATGTGTGTGTGTGTAATTTTTTGTTTTTTATTTTCCAGATAAAAATCCGCGGATCGAGTTTTATGATTTTCTTCAAGTAAATACTGACTCAACCAAAAGCGAAGTGATAGATAATTCAAGAAGAGACGATGAAGAGGTTGATCAAGAAGCTAGGGAGCAGCAGAATGCTCCGGAAGGTGTTCGATTTATCGATTTCTTATCGGTAGCAAGTTCTTCTTCATAATCATAGCAAAATATATTATATATATATATATCTTTTTTCTTCTAGATGAAGATGACATTCGATCCACTGGAAATTAAAGAATCACGTAGACACACGCATGAAGTATATAACTAACTAATTAATTAAAACAAATTTTACTTAATTAGTTTGTTATTTTGACAAGGAAAAAAACAGTACTATTTAAGAAGATTTTATATCTATATGTGTTTGTGTATTTGCATGTAGCTTTATAAGTAGAAATGTAGAATTGTTATATTATGTACTATCAAAGTTGAGGGTTGTCCAAGATCAATGTTAATTTGGTGTACAAACACCTGAGGAAATGAGAAATGTTAGTTTGTGATTCAAGAAACCCTAATGTTTTTATATATGAAACTATCCATCTGTACGTACATGGTGAAACTATCCATCTGTACGTATATGAAACTATCCATATATAAGTTATGTGCATGGTGATTGTGATTCTTTTTCTTCTATAGAGGAGAAAAACTTATGTGGGAAGGGGGATGGTCTCACCACGTCATTATTGATACCGTTCAATTATATTATACGAGATTTCATTATTTGAATTGGAAAAATAAAATATGGTCAAGTTTCAATGTAAATAATAGGAGATGATATAATATAATGGGACGTAGTGAGACTGTCTCGCATAAAGTTTCCTCCAACATACAGACTTTGCAATTTCTATTTTAGTCGTTTAGAAATTTAAAAAAGATTTGTGCTGGTATCTTTTATTTTGTGTAAAACAAGATATAAAGACACAACTCTCACGCCTTAAATGCATCGGTTACTGAAATTTAAAAATTTACACTTTATAAAATCAAGATAAATTATAGTTAAGACAATTAATAAAGTGTGCCTTTAGAGCATACGATAATATAAAAGAGAATAAAAGAGAACTTAGAATGTTATAAATTTTTTTCCTTCAAAACTGAGTGTATGTAACTTCATTATTTAATACATATTTGTAAAAGTGTGTCCAAAAGTACACGTTAAACATATTCTTATAACTAAAGAACAATCGCTTAAATATATATTAATTTAAATATATGGGTTTTAATGTTAATTTTTCTATGTGATGGTCAATTAAAAAGGCCTAATTATCTTCTAATTCCCATGTGATGATTGTAGTTGTGTTTGTATTTGCATATATTATAAAAGTTGTTGCATATAAAATCCAAATTAATATGTAAAGTTATACATTTGTTTTCAAAATCTATGAATAGAAAAAAAGTAGTTTTTGAAAGACAGACAGGTGTTTGGTTAAAGTTTTGATATTATTATATTTATATGATGATGATCGGAGTCGGCAGCTGAGCTGATTAAAAGGTTTTTAAGTTTTTGTTAGAATATATATTCAAACCCACTTTTAAAAACTAATATTAAATCAAAGAACTAATTACATCGACCTCCCCTAAAGTTTTATCAACTACAAAATACAGTTAACTTTATCGTTTATTAACAAACACCTCCCCTATACTTAGTAAAATTTGATCAAATATAACAGTTAATCAGAGGAGATTTTTATCAAAAAACCCAAAAGTTGACTAACGGGAGGGGAGATCTTTATCAATAAATTTAAAAGTTGACTCCGCCTGTAATTGAGCGAACCTCAGGAGAGATATACGTTTTTTACTCTGAATCAAATCACCAGTATTAATTTTCTGCAATTTTTTTTCATATTTAATTGTTGATAAAATTGATCATATATATATATATATATATATATATATATATATATATATATATATATCTTCATTAGTATCATCAGTTGTTTTGATCTCTCAAGCTATTGGAGTTGCGTCAAGGATTGTGATGAAAATCTAAACGGTTGGATCTGAAATCACTTTTAGCCACCAACAACAATAACAACAACAACTTGGAAAAAAATAATTTTAATAATAATAATAATAATGGAATTGAAGATTAATTTCCCAACGTGACGTAAATTGTGAAAATGAAAGATGATCATGATTATGATCATGATCATGATCTTGACAGGACTTATAACCACCCAATACATATGTGATATTTGTGTTCACACAATTAATCACTTTTATATATATATTTCAATTAATTAATTATGACTTAATTCACCTTATTATTAATTACCACACATGTATCCTTTCAATTTTCATTTAATTAATCATTTCTTTTCACTAAATGTTATTGTGTTGATTATTCTAATTATATTTGTTGTGTTTGTGTCTTTTAGTGGACATTCCAGAAGATTATTACAGATAATAGTTTGATAGAAAATCTTTTTTATTCATTCTAATTTATATGTACAAGACTATGAATTTTATTAGAAAATAATATATATATATATATATATAGACACTTTAGATTCAACTGTAACAATTAAACTCATTGTAATTCTATGAATGGTAACTTTATATTAGAAGAAATTTCGTATTTTGAAATAATGTAAAAAATTGAAAAAAATAACAATTGGATAAAAGTAAAGATGTCCTTAGGCGAAAAAAATAAACTAATTAAATTAAAATTAAAGTTTTTTTCTTTTCTGACCCAATTATCAATTAGAAGATATAATGTATATTTGGAAAAACTTATTTACTGAGTAAAAGAGCTTTTTTAATTTTAAAAGTTCTTTTAAATTCTTTTTATATCGTTTAGTTGTCACCAGTAGAGCTTTTGAAAGTTTAAAAATGTTGTTTTACGTCTACTGAGATAATCTTAAATTTTGAGTTTTTTCAAGTAAATTTTTTTAAATTTTTTTTAAAAAAATATTAAAACGTCTTATGGAAACGTCTCAAATATTGAGTTTTTCCATGCCTATTATATATGAAAATGAAGAGTTACTGATACATTTTTGATCACGTACCATGCCTGGTATATGAAAACGAAGAGATGCCTTGTCTTTTTTTTTTTTTTTTTCCATTATGATACATGATATCACTTTAATGATATACATATAAGTTAGATCTATAAATGAATGAATAAAAATAAAATAAAAAAAATTTGGTCTCTTTCTTTCTCTTATGAAGAAATATGTTGTCTTTTTACCTCTAACCAAATTGAAAATTGGATTGATTTTTTATAGGAAGTTGATAACACTCTTAAGATGATTGTGTCTATCAAATTCAAATGATTAGCATTTTTAATCAATAAATTTCATATTTAAAGAGAAAGAGTAACATGAGAAAAATAATATAATTCATTCATTCATTTAGACATCTAAGAATTAAAATCAAATTACCTAAAAGATATTTGAATTAAATCAGAATCAATTAATATTTTCTCATCCCACAATAAGGGAAAAAACTATCCATACATGCTGGTAAATGTGCATAGTGGGAATTGAGCCATCACCACTGAGATGGGAGGGAGGTGCACTAACCACTTGAACTACGAGTGGTGTTAAGGAGAACTTTTATTATTATTATTAGTATTATTAGAGCTAATTGCATCGACCTCCCCTGAGGTTTTACCAACTATAAGTGGAGTCAACTTTATCGTTTATTGACAAACACCTCCCATGCCCTCAGTAAAATTTGGTCAAATGTAACAGTTGACCATGAAAGATTTTTGTAAAAAAACCCAAAAGTTGACTAACGGAAGGGGAGGTCTTTGTCAATTAACCCAAAAATTGACTCCGTCTGTAATTGAACAGTGTTATTTACTCTTATTATTATTATTATTATTATTACTTGTTTACTTTAATTTTCTCTTCAATTAAATATGGATACTGTCTTTTAGCACACATTAAATTAGATTATTACATGAGTTAAGAGTTTGATAGAAAATCTCTTCTTCTTCTTTTTCCCTCCAAAATCAGTTAAGGTTGTAAACTTTTATATTTCTTATTGGTGAGAGTTTGATTAGAAGTTAAAAGATTTATTTTTTCAAAATATCATATATACATATAATCAGATATTTATATTCAATTGTATGCAATTAAAGTCATTTTAATTTTACAACTCTTATGAATGGAAGTTTGTTAAAGAAAAAGAACACACTAACTAGATTTTATTCCCCTTCAACAAAAAAAAAAAAAAAAAAACTAGATTTTATTCATTCACTTAGACATCAAATAAAATTGAATTTATTAGTTAAAATTAAATTACATAGAAAAATGACGTGGAACATTTCTGGAGGTCCGCGGAACATGCAAAATACAAATGATTTTGCATTTGGACTCATAATATATTGTTGAATTCAGTTTAAGGAGCCCTGCAAAATTCACAAATTTCACCTGGAGATTCGAAGCCCCTTGTTCAAATTCAATAATTGTTTAACCTTTCGTTTGTCAATTTTTTCTTTTTTAGCAGTATTTTTGGACCCTAATAATTTTTAGTAGAATTTTTCATTTTCAATAAGGATTGTTTTGTTAGATTTCAAAAACTCAAATTGCCATTTTTTTTTATTTTTTTATTTTCTTATAAATTTTGAGATTGTATAGGTTATGATAAAATTTTAATAAAGTAGAACAATAAGGATTTGAAACCCAATTATGTAATTGTCTTGATATTATTAGTAGTTTATTGTCCTCATCCTTCTAATCTTGGTCAATTTTCTTTTCCAAAACAACTTATTTTATTTCTTCTTTGAAAAAAAATGAGAATAACTTGAGCAAAACAAATTTGAAAAGTAACTAGAGAAATTATTGAACAAGAATTGTAATTTTCTAGTTAATTAGCTACGTTTTGCATCAAATCACAATCACCACTACAGTGATGAAGACGATTGTCGGCTCGTTTTCATGCTTACAAATGCACACACGTCGCTGCTTGCACCTAAAACACTTCTTATCCAAAGCCGATTCTTCAATAATCCAAAGCTGATGATTATGTGTGAGTCTTGCTCTTTTATATTGGTTGATGTTAACACGTGTCTTAAGAGTATATGATAAATAATTATATAGCAATGTAAAATTATATATACAACAACAAAAAAATAGTAAAATTTTACTACGGAGAAAATATAATGTAATCTTAGATAAAATATGTTGTAAATACTTTTATGCGAAAAAATTTTGTCGCGGGTAATAATTATTGTAAAAAAAAAAAAAAATTTACGAAGTAATCGCAGTAAAATACTTAAAATCTACACAAAATATTCAAATTTTTTTAATAGTTACCACGAATTAGTATCCACGACAAAAGTAATTTTTTTTTTTTGTAGTGATAATTGTAAAAGTATTTTTTTTTTCTTTTCTTTTTCCTTTTTTTTTTTTTGAGTGAAGGAAAAAATTTATAAAAGGGCAAACATTACATAATAAAAGAATAGTCCTCAATACAAGGTGGAAAATCCTCCACTCAAACCAAATACTCATCTCCTACAAAAGAGAACTTAGTAAAAGTATGAGCGACTCTATCGACATTTCTAGGAATGTGAATAAATCGAATATTGGCATTTCTAGGAATGTGAATAAATTGAATAACTAGATTATGAATACGCAACAAATGAAAGATATCCTCCAGAATAACCCCAATCTCAAATAATAGCTTGCACTTTCCATTTAAAAGGCTGATAACTGATGTTACATTAGACTTGTAAAACCTGTTGACCAGGTTTGCTGAAGAACAAAACGCACAAAAGAATCTGGAAAAGACAAAGAAAATATAAAGAGAATTCGAGAGAATTCTGAGAGAAGAAAATGAACAAAATGTGTTTCTTCAGTGAGAAAAATCTTATTACAAGACAAAGTATTTATACAAACCAAGATCAACCATTGATCTAAAGAGTAGAGCTAATCTTAGCTGTATAATAATACAAATCAGCAATCCTAGTAAAGAGCAATAACATAACCTGATTGGCTGATAACAAATAATAACAGATTCAAGTAATTACAATATGATTCAACTGGGCACATACTTATACAATTTAATTCACACTCACACACCAACTGCCAAGTGACAACTCAACACTTGCTCAGCTGGTTGATGGTCTATGGTATAAGTAGCATCACCTAATACCTTCACATGCCTCATCAAACTGAATTGAGGAGAAGTTGCCAAGTTCAGTTTGCTACAGAGGAACTTAAAATGGGTGTGAGGCAAAGCCTTTGTCAACAAATTAGTAGGATGTGACTCTGTAGGAACATATTGCACAACCAGTTGACCATTAGCAATTTTCTCCCTAATGAAGTGCACATCTACTTCAACATGCTTAGTTTTAGAGTGGAAAACTAGATTATGAGCAAGGGCACTAGTACTAGTGTTCTCACACCACAGCACAGGCACACCTATAAGAGTAATATCAAGTTCCTAGAACAAGGAATTGAGCCATAAAACTTCAGTTGAGGCTTGGGATAGTGCTCCATATCCAGCCTCTGTGCTTGAGCGAACAACTACCTTTTGCTTTCTAGAATACCAAGTAATCAAATTGGACTTGAGAAATACACAACAACCACTCGTAGATCGATGATCATCAGTACAAGACGCTCAATCTGCATATGCAAAGGCCTCAACATACAACTGATAAGTAGGTCTAATACAAAACCAAGAGCAGCAGACCCTTTCAAATACCTTAGAATTCTTTTGCAAGTGTGCCAATGAATACTAGATGGGGCTGCTAAGAATTGGCTCAATTTATTCACTGCAAATGCAATGTTTGGCCTAGTGTATGTGAGATATTGAAGAGCCCCAATTGTGCTTCGATAGAGTATATGATTAGAGAAACGTAAACCACATTGAAGAGACAATTTAGTACTCAGGCACAGAGGAGTATTACAAGGTTTTGAAGTCAGCATATTTGTCTTACCAAGGAGATTAATTTTGTCAGAGTCAAATAAATCCCTTGTGAGTTTCTAAAAGCCTTAAAGCCTAGAAAATAACTCACTTTACCAAGTGTTTTTAAAGCAAACTTGGAATTTAGGGCTTTTATAGTACTGTGACTAAGAGCCTTGCTAGAGCTAGTGATGAGTACGTCATCTACATACACAAGAACATACAAGAGAGAAAATTGCTACCTTTTATAAAAAGAGAAACATCTGAAGATGAATTGTGAAAACCCCAAGATAGAAGAGCAGTCTTCATCTTGTGAAACCATGCCCAGAGGACTTGCTTAAGGCCATAAAGGGCCTTATTGAGCTTACAAACATGATAAGGAAGTTGAGAGTTAATAAACCCAGTAGGCTGTTCCATGAAGACCAACTCTTGTAAATCTTCATTGAGAAATGCATTATTTACATCTACCTGTTAAATCTCCCAACCAAAGGTGGCAGTAAGGGTAAAGATGACTCTAATGGTAGAAGGTATAATCATAGGACTATAGGAGTCAGAAAAATCAATTCTAGGGGTTTGATAGAGCCTTTTGCCACCAACCTAACTTTATATTTAGCAACAGATCTATTAGGTTTGTATTTGATCCTAAACATCGATTTGTGGCCAACAATTTTGCAGTTTGAACTAGGAGCAACTAAAGTCCATGTGTTATTCCAAATCAAAGCATCATACTCCTCTTCCATGGCTAGTTTCCAATTGGGATCGGCTAAAGCTATTTTAACAAATGTTGGTTCAAATTCAATGATATTTGCACAATGAGATTGACAAAGAACTGAATAAACTTTGAGTTTGGATATATCAACCTTGGACCCAATGACCATAGGATGAGTGGAAGTAACTTTAGGAGGTGGATTAAGATGAACAATCACATTTGTAGATGAGGAAGGAGAAGAACGCTGCTGATTAGATGCTGATTTATTAACAGATAATAGAAACTGTACAGACTATGCACGTGTGACAGAAACAACAGGTATAGACTGATTGGCAGTAGGCAAGGATGATACACTAATAAGAGGAACAATAGGAAGATCATTAAAAATAGACAATGGAAGACTAGAGGATGAAGTAGAGGTAGATCCAATACATTGTAAAGAAAATAGATGATTATATGGAAAATCAAATTTATGAAAAATAACATCCCTGGAGAGATAAATTATGCTTGAAGGATGCAAGCATTTATAATCTTTGTGTTGCACACTATATCCAATGAAAACACACTTAGATAAATCAAAACCAAAATTTGTATTGAAAAGAGTCTTAAGTAAGGAAAACATGCACATCCAAAAGGTTTAATGTAATGATAATTTGGTTTCTAATGAAATAAAGACTCAGAAGGAGATTTATGATTCAAAATAGGAGTAGGCAAATTATTTTTTAGCAAAATAGCTATTTGAAAGGCTTCAGTCCAAAATTTTAAAGGTAATTTTGCATGGGCAAGTAAGGTAAGTCTTGTTTCTACAATATGTCTATGTTTTCGTTCAGGTACACCGTTTCGATGATGTGTATAAGGATGAGAAAACCTAAGTAAGATACCTTGTTGCCTAAGATAAGAGTAGAAAACCTGAAATTCCTTTTCCATATTTGTTTGTAAAATTTTAATTGATGCTTCAAATTGCTTTTCAACTTGAGTTTTAAATAAGATGAAGGTTGATAAAGCATCAGATTTTAGTTTTAGAGGAAATAGCCAAGAGAATATAGTGTGACAATCTACAAACATTATATAATACTTATATCCTTCAAGAGAAATAATTGAAGAGGGTCCCCAAATACTAGAATATATCAGTTCTAGAGGCTTTGTAGTTGTGATACCAGACCTAGGAAAAGGAAGTTGATTCATCTTACCTAACCTACAAAAATCACAACACTCAATAACAAATTTGGAATGAGGAATTTGTAAAGAAGACATTGCATGTTTCAATGCATATTGTGAATGGTAACCTAGTTTAGAATGCCACAGATTACATACATTCTTAACATAATCACTATCGGTCTTTAAACTAGTATTATTAACTGCAGCATTTGAATACAAAGCAGTTTTAGAAGAAGGCAACACAGAACTAAAACAAGAACTAGTTTGAACAGGTTTATTACAAGAATCAAAATGAAAATTAGTAAGAAAAACAGAATCTTTCCCTGATTGATGACCAAGCAACTTGAGCTGATTTCCTTGGAGTTGTAGCTAATAAAGACCGTCTTTAAGTGTTCCTCGAAGCAACACTTTCCTGGAAATTTTATCCTTAACAACACAGTAATTGTTAAAGAACTCAGTTACAATATTGTTATCCCTAGTAAAATTTGATACATTAAGGAGATTTTTGGTGATTTTAGGCACATGTAGAACATTTTTTATGTGTAAAGATTGAGAAGGATTTATGTGTGACTTGACCAAAGAACTACCAATATTGAAAATGGCTAAAGACTGCTACCAACAATTAACTTATTTGAACATTTGTAATTAGAGAAGGTTAAGAAATTACCAAGGTCAGGAGTTACATGACTTGTTGCTCCACTATCTGCATATCAAGTAGGATGCGAGACCGTCTCAGGAGTGGCAGAAGGCTGATTGTATGTGCCTAATAATTCCCTTGAAAACCTTATTGATTGTTGTGATAAACTGCTGGAAATTGCCCCTATGAGAAGCTTTTCTGCACAACATGTCCCTAATAATTTCCTGACTGAAAATTGCCCCCTGACTGTGGAACTTGTGGACCTCCATGAGCAGCAGGAATATTAGCATTATTAGTCAACTTTTGTTGTTGATAAGACCGATCAAACCTGTTATAACAGTTCATAAATGAATGACCAGGTTGAGCACAAATTTAGCAAGATGGCTTATTGTTACTTCATCTGCCTCGTCTGCCTCTTCTACCTCTTCTACCACGGCTGTTATTATTATCTTTTCCTCCTCTATTAGTACCTTTATCACAACTGTTTGATGCAAAATTCGCTAATGTAGTTGAGACATCAACTTGAGATACTGTACTGAGATGTTGAATACGTTGCTCGTGAATCATTAACATATACTGCACTTCATGTAAATGCATAGTCAACTGTTGTATTGAAAGCAGGACAACAACAAGATCATATTCGTGACCCAAGCCATTGGGCACACTTAAGAGAAGATCCTTATCTGTTACTACTTCTCCAACTGACTTTGAACCATTGCCAAAACTTTTAACTTTCATGATGAACTCACTAATCGAACTTAAACCTTTCTTGACATTTTGAAGTTGTTGCTTCAACTATAACACCTTCGCTAAAAACTCTCTAGAAAACAAAGTCTTTTTAATCCTCCAAAATTCAACTGAGGATTGACAATACCTTTATTGACTGTTGTAGTAGCCAAAATATGTCTGGCCCAAGGTATGGTCCAAAGACAAAACCCATAGCCCAAAGTGGGACTACGCTCGTGTAGTACGACGACGTATCAGCTCGAAGACCAAGTCGCACGACATGAAGCGCTCGTGTAGTACGACGACGTACCAGTTCTAAGATTATGTCGCACGACATGAAGCGCTCATCTAGTACGACGACGTAACCAGTGCGAAGATTATGTCGCACGATATGGAGCATTCGTGTAAGTAAGACGACGTACCAGTTCGAAGACCTTGTCGCACGACATGTACCCTTATGTAGTACGACCGTGCTACATCACCCAATCATGGTCCAGATTGACAAGAAACCTACATGTCGTACGACATAGCATCTCCGTCGCTCCGAGGGAGACCAAATTGTGATTTACTTTGAAACGGGTCCTACAAAGTCATAATGACACTTGATGGCAGCCCGATCAAAAGAAGCACCCAGATGCTTTCTTGGTGGAAGACAGAGAGGAGAGAATGATGAGATCCCTCAAAAGGAAGAAGCATCAGTCTCCTATAAAGATGAAGATAATCCCTCATAAAGAGGGGACGACCAAAAAACTGGGATAAGGAGATTACTAAGAAAAAGCCACACCCTACGGCCATTGTTGAACTTCTCCGATCACCCTCCGACCTTACACCCCCTTTGATCAGAAAAACCCCAACTGTGAAGATAGCAGGAAGTATTCCTTACTCATCTCCATTTACAAACATTACACTTTTACTAGCACTCGCTAACTTGACCGTCGGAGCGACTTTGGCCGGCACCACCCCGGTGTCCCAAACGTCCTGCGAGTCACGTGTGTTCTCTCTTTGCAGGTTGTAGTGCCCCGTGTCCCCGAGCGATTTTTGAGGACTACAACTGTGGACATAAGCCAATATAAGAGGAGCTCATCTGTTTTATGCTAACTACCAAATCTTCGTTAACAACTAACTTTCTATTACAACCATCAACATAGGAGATTTCCACAAACTTATCTGGATACAATTTACCTTCATTGATATACTCCTCAAGTGTCAGAGCTCTTATTGCTTGCAAGATATGAGTTCTCCAGTGAACAAAATTGTCATGTGTGAGCTTCACAGAGAGGTTGAAGTTTAGTGCCTTTGAAATCGAAGCAAACTCAACTCGTTTGACCGAAGAAGGTGTGGTACGACCTGAATCAGAACTTGACGCCATGGATGCTTTGCCAAGATAGACTTTAATACCATGTAAAACCTGTTGATCAGGTTTGTTGAAGAACAAAACACACAAAGAATATGGAAAATATAAAGAAAACACAGAGAGAATTCGAGAGAACTCTAAGAGAAACAAATGAACAAAATGTGTGTTTCTTTAATGAGTAAAATCTGATTATAAGACAAAGTATTTATACAAACTAAGCTCAACCATTGATCTAAAGAGTAGAGCTAATCTCAGCCGTATAATAATACAAATCATCAATCCTAGTGAAAAGCAATAACATCACCTGATTTACTGATAACAAATAATAATAGGGCTAATTACAATAAAGTACCCTGACGTTTGGCTATATTGCAATGAAATTATGAGTTTAGCCTTAATTACATATTAGTACATTTGACTAAGTTGACCAATCAAATATAACATGTTGACTTTGATATTTTTTGTAAAATGATATAATTGCCCCTAGTTTAAAAAAAATAAATTAAATAAAAATTGAAAAAAATTAAAAAATTAAATTTTTTAAAAATGGATCTCCACCATCTATCAATCTTGATGGACGGTGGAGATACATTTTAAAAAAAAAAATTTTAAATCATTCAATTAAAAAAAGTTAAAAAAAATATATTTTATATTAAAATTTTTTTTGGTGTTCTTGGTGGATCTCCACCAAGAACACCAAGATCAAAACAACAAAACAAAAAAAAAAAATTTTGCTGAAGCAAGATCTGCTCCATCAACAGGAGCAGATCTGCTCCCGTTGATGGAGCAGATCTTGTTGAAAATTTTTTTTTTTGTTGTTTTGATCTTGGTATTCTTGGTGAAGATCCAGATTGGATCTCCACTAAAATTTTTTTTAATATAAAATATTTTTTTTAACTTTTTTTAATTGTAAGATTTTTAATTTTTTTTTTAAAATGTATCTCCACCGTCCATCAAGATTGATGGATGGTGGAGATCCATTTTTAAAAATTTTAATTTTTTAATTTTTTTCAATTTTTATTTAATTTATTTTTTTTAAACTTAGGGCAATTATGTCATTTTACAAAAAAAAAGTCAAAGTCAAAGTCAACCCGTTATATTTGACTGGTCAACTTAGTCAAGGGTACTAACATGCAATTAAGGCTAAACTCACGATTTCATTGCAATATATCTAAACGTCATGGTACTTTATTACAATTAGCCCATAATAATAATAACAAATTCAAGTAATTACAATATGATACAACTGAGCACATACTTATATAATTGAATTCACACTCACACACTAGCTGTCAAGTGACAATTCAACACTTGCTCAGCTGGTTGATGGTCTATGGTATAAGTAGCATCACCAGATACGTTCACAAGACTCAACATTAGACAAAGAAACACCTCCTTCGAAAGCCAAGGTTAAACCAAACAAAATTGCTTTAGCCTCTACTATATCAGGTGCTAGCACACCATTAAACGAGTCCACCCCGACAGATTCACAGCTCCAAGATGGTCTCGAATATAATTATAGCCCCCATACGTGTTCTATTTCGAGTAAATTCCAAGCTAGCATCAGTATTTAGTTTGAAAATTGCTTGAATAGGAGGTGTCCATCTAACAAAGCGGCCAACTCTAGTAACAGGAAGGCAACAATTTGCCTCCGAGAAATCTGAAACAAACTGTTTACACCAAGAAACAATCTCATCCACAATAAGGACGGTCATGAAGAAGACAATTTCGGAGATACCAAAACTGCCAAAGAACAGTAACTAGCAGTTGGAAATCAACAAGAGAAAGTTGAGACTTGCAACATATCAAGAAGTCAATCATGGCAGCTGTAGACACCCGAAAATAACTACCTAGAAAACCACGGTCTTCATGAACAAGCCGCAAGGATTGACAGCCCCACAGGGCATGAAAAGAATCCCCCGACCATAAGAATAAAACCTGCACAAGATATCAACAGCCATATTTCGAGCAGCAAGGTTAACAAAGGTGGGCAGGCCATTAACGCAGACTGTCCATAAGAAAATTCTCAATTTCGGAGGATCCATAAGAAAATTCTCAATTTCGGAGGATCTTGGAATCAAGGCAGTGGCGCAGCAACAAAGAAATCCCTAAAATGGCATCAGCATCTAAAGGCAAAAACCTACTTCGAATGAGCTCAGAATTCCATCCACTCGAATCAATTCTCAGGTCGCTCACCACTGCTAAATATCATAGTTCGTGCAATTTTTTTTTTTTTTACCATGTAACATTACATTGTCCCTTAAGGTCTACACTCAGTCACACATTAACGGAATCCTTTTATATTATATTGTTATAAATGTGTAGTCCATATCAAAGACTAAATTAAGTAAAAAAATTTCAACCAATACGAACTGAATTTATTAAAACTAGCAACTAACGTTCAATGTGGTTCATTAACAAATGACCGTAATTCAGTGTGGTATTATTGTAGGTTCGAGTCAATATGAAGCGTTAAAACTAGTAACTAATGCCAGCTGAGTGATAAATGTTGTTCATTCATTCTGGTAGTGTCCAAGCTAGGTTCGAATCTCCTTACCACAAGTGGTATGTTAAAAAAAAAAATTTAAAGAAATATAGTGAATTTATCCTGGTATAAGTTCACTAAATAAGTCATAAAATGGGGGAATTGCAATAACTACTCGTGTATATAGGCATAATTGCATAAACATCTGAAAATATATGATAATAGTAATAACTCCCCTTTGACCAGTTGATTAACGATAGTCAACCATTGACCACAGTTAGTCACTAATGGTCAAAGGGGTAAAATCGTCTTTTTTTCTTATATTTAACAATTAAAAAAAATTTGGAAAAAAATGAGAAGAAGAAGAAGAAGAGCAAAAAAAAATATGTAAAAAAAAGAAAAAAGAAAAGAAGAAGAAGAAGAAGAAGAAAAAGAAGAAAAAAGAAGAAAAAAAAAATCTGGAAAAAAAAAGAAGAAGAAGAAGAAGAACAAAAAAAAAAAAATCTGAAAAGAGAAGAAGAAGATGAAGATGAAGAAAGAAAAGGAAGAATAAAAAAAAAACTGAAAAAAGAAGAAGAAGAACGAAAAAAAATCTGAAAAAAATAAAAAAGAACAAGAACAACAGCAAAAGAAAAATCTGGAGAAGAAGAAGATGAAGATGAAGAAAGAAAAGGAAGAACAAAAAAAAATCTGAAAAAAGAAGAAGAAGAATGAAAAAAAAATCTGAAAAAAATAAAAAAGAACAAGAACAAGAGCAAAAGAAAAATCTGGAAGGAAGAAGAAGAAGAAGAAGAAGCTAGAAAAAAAAAATTGAGTTGATGGTTGTTAGTTAATGAAGAATAAAAAATTAGAAAAAAAAATTGGGTTTAATTTTTTTTTTTTAAGAAGAAGAAGAACAAGAAAAAGAAGAAGATTTGGAAAAAAAAAATTTTATTTGGGTCTATTTTTTTAATTTTTTTTTAAAATTGTCAAATACAAGGGTAAAATAGACATTACACTATTTTCGTCCAATATAAACAGTATATAAGGGTTAGTCAACTGGTCAAAGGGGAGTTATTGTTATTATAATATATTTTTAAATTTTTATATAATTATATCTATATACACGGGAGTTATTACAATTTTTCCTAATAAAATTAATAAATTTATATCATATAAGTTTGCTGAAATTTTATCGTACAGTAAACTAGATAAGTATTGAACTGAGATATTGATTTTAAAAATAATCAGCGCACGTTAAAGAAAAAAATGACTAAGTTAAAAAAAGGGTCTTCTTGTTGACATCATATGCTCCGGATTAATAATGGAGAGTTGTCTACTATTTTTCAAAAACAGAAATGATGCAAAACTACCCTCCCAACTCAATATTGAGGATTCAAAATTTATTATGTCAATTTATTAGTATATGTAAATAGTTTTTTTTTTTCCTTATTATAGAAATAGATGTTTCCTATTAAAAGAGTAGATATCCGAACCGCATATTTAATGATTGATGTCGGTAAGTTTCAACAATTGTTAATTTTATAATTATACACTTAAAAAAAATAATACAAGATAATTAATAATATAGAGTTCATCAATTTTTCTCAAACTTTAAATATTTAATTGTAATATTTAACTGTTATAATATATGTGGCTTTCCACAGTTAACCATGTAACAACACATGTGAATGTTGTGAATTAGTGGATTTACACATGTCAAATTATAAACAAAAAGAAGCCACCATACTTTGTTGGCAAGCATTTTGCTGCCACTTGTCCGTGAGTTATTTAAGATTTAGTTAAAGATAAAACATTATGAATAGTATTAATCTTAGTTGAGCTGCTGGGAAAGGGTGACATTGAGAACCATCCTCTCTTCACTATCATTAGCAGCTGCAAGTTATTGTTGAACAAAGATTGGGACTGTCAAGTGAAGCATGTGTTCAGATAATGCAATAGGTTGGCTAATGACTTGGCTTCCTTAGGCAAAAGAATGAGTCTGGGTATGATGGTTTTCAAGGATCCTCCTGCAGATGTTCTGAAGACTTTCCAGAAAGATTTTTTTGGCTTTGCTGTCCCTAGACAGCTTGTTTTTGCTTAGTTTTTGTTGCTGTTGTTTTCTGGGCTCTCTGCCCTCCTTTGTATCAAAAAAAAAAAAAAAAAACAACTGATGTAATTCTCAATTCTTTCTGATCATTTGAAATCAATAAAGTATATGCAGTATATATCCTTTGCCTTCTTTACATGTATATACTTTATCTTCTTTACATTATTTATAATAAGTTATCAACACAACTAACTTATTATATTATACTATGTGGTTGCCACACAGTTGGATCTTCCACATCAGAAAAATAAGTCTAGTTTTAATTTTATTTATAGTATTACAACCTGAAGATTGCAAAACTAAAAAGAGTCAAAAGCTCTAAATATAAAGAATTTCAGTCCAATAAAGAACCTGAAGTTCTGGATTTAATGAATTTTTTTTTAATATGCATTAACTGTTATGTATTTTTAAGTTGGCTATGCAGACCATATTTATTATTTATTTATATTTATTTATTATTATGCATATTTACTGTTTTTACATTTTATTTATTTTTAATGCTTTTTCCTTTGATTAATTAAATTTTGTGTGTGCGCGCACACACACACACATACATATATATTATATTTTATTATCATACCAGAAGTCTTAATTATATAAATGATTTTCAGACTAGAAGTTCTGATTCATTTTTAATTATACACCGTTATTTCGAATTTGTTTTTATCAGATTAAAAGTTCTGATTTTATATCTGATTTTCAGACTAGGAATTCTGATTCACTTTTGATTATATATTCAGACCAGAAGTTTTGATTCACTTTTAATTATATATATATATATATATATATAATATACTACTATTTTGAATTTTGTTTTATTAGACCAGAAGTTCTAATTTTATATGTGATTTTAGATATAAAAGCTTGACATGGCAAAACTCAAGGATTTGCGGTTTGATGCACTTACAGTAGATGGAGACAATTATTTGTCCTGGATTATTGATGTTGAGTTAAAATTAAAATCTGAATGCTTTTATAATATAATAGAAGAAGGAAACGAGTCATCTGAGAAAGACAAATCTACTACTAGGGTGATTCTACGCCATCATTTACACCAAGATTTAAAGGCTCAATATCTTACTATTACAAAACCAAAGGTTTTTTGGCGGGAGCTAAAAGACCGATATAACCACTAGTCGGCCGTGACCCTTCCAAATGCCAGGTACGAATGACAACATTTGAGGTTTCAGGATTATAAATCTGTTTCAGAATATAATTCTACTATGTTTCGAATTACTACAAGATTGAAATTATGTTGTGAAGATATCTCTGATAAGGACATGCTGGAGAAAACATTTATGACTTTCCATGCCTCAAATATTTTACTACGACAATAATACTGAGAAAACAGATTTATAAAATAATCATAATTAATTGCGTGTCTCCTTGTTACAGAAAAAAAATAATGAATTTCTATTAAAAGTTCATGAATCGCGCCTGACCGGTTGTAATGCATTCCCAAAAGTGAATGCTAGCCATATTGGAAATCATCAACGTGGTTGTAATAGTGTTTTAACCATAGTCGTGGAAGTGGTTTTGACCATAATCGCGGTCGTGGTCGTAATCGCGGTCATGGGCGTGGAAATGAATGTGGTTATTTTGGACGTGGTGATTATCAATTTTCAAGCTACCAAAATTTTAAAAGCACTCTCGAACACTCCCCAAAAGTGGAATGTTTACGAGGCAAAACAAAATAAAGGTAAGACTACTCACCATGGACCTATTAGAAATAATGGAGTTTGTTTTAGGTGTGGCAGTGATGATCACTGGTCACGCACATGTCGAGCACTAAAACACTTAGTTAATCTTTATCGAGCATCATTAAAGGAATAAAAAAAAGTAAAGAAAGTTGAGACAAATCTTATTGATGATTCTGATCATGTTGATATTACCCATCTTGATATTTCAGATTTCTTTGAAGACCCGAAAAGAAATATTGAGTATTTAATTAGTGATGGAAATGTCCATACCAATTAAAAATCACTTTTATTATCCTTTTGTTTTGTAATCTTGTGATATATATATATATATATATATATAACTTTTATAAAAAATATTTTGTGTAATCATATTCTTTGTTTATTTTTCTTAATTATATTTATATAATATGTGTTTTTCTTTATGCAAGAATATGAATATAAATAAATGGCAGTAAATGAATTGCCTGTTGCATGCCAAATGCATGACAGACTACATATCTCAGGAGATACAGTTCCCTGGAAGAGGAAAGTAAATTATCCGGATTTTAATATAAGTAAAGTTCAAGTTACAAATAAATTCATTTTAACTGAATCAACTCCAGTAGAGTAAAAAGTCTCTAAAGCGATAAGTCCCTGAAGTGACAAGTCCCCGAAGAGACAAGTCCCTGAAGTGACAAGTACCTGGAGTGACAACTCCCTCAAGTCCCTGGAGCGATAAGAGCCCCTGAAGCAACAGAAGTCCCTGAAGCGACTCAAGTCCCTGAAGCGACAGAGATCCCTGAAGGATTTAAAATACCAAAAGCATATAATTCGAGATCTCGTAATTTATATTCAATAAGGTTACAAAGATCCCTGTATGGATTAGAATAATATGAACGGATGAGGTATAACCGTATTAATGAATATTTGATAAAAGAGGGATATATTAATAACCCTCTATGTCTATATATTTTTATAAAGAAATCAGAATCCGGATTCACAATTATAACAGTATATGTTGATGATACAAATTTAATTAGAATTCCTGAAGAGCTCTTAAAAAAACTATTGAATATTGTCTCGACTTGGAGATCAAACATAGATCAAACAGGATACTTGGTCTTGAAGTACCATATCTTAATAGATGTGGCTTTCCATAGTTAACCATGTAACAACACATGTGAATGTTGTGAATTAGTGGATTTACACATGTAAAATTGTAAAATAAAGAAAGCCACTACATGCTTTGTTGGCAAGCAATTTACTGCCACTTTTATGAGAGTTATCAAGATTTAGTTAAACATGAAACATTATAAATAGTTGTAAAACTGATGTAATTCTCAATTCTCTCTGATCATTCGAAATCAATAAAGCATATGCAGTGTATATCATTTGCCTTCTTTACATGTATATACTATGTCTTCTTTACATATCTAAAAATTATTATATTTATTGTGTTACTTTAGTCAAATTTGACCTAAATGGCTCTCATATGATTTTTTTGTTAAAGTCAACAAACTTTCGGTTACCACATGCGTCGAATGTTTAAAATTGTAAGAATACGATTCAAACGTTTTAGCTTGTATCACAATTTTTTTGAAATTTTTGTGGATTGTGAATCACACGCTTTACTTTCTTCATATTTTCTCCTTAGGTCACACCTCTCCTTTTGTAGTAAAAAAAAACTATGAGGGTTAGGTAAAATGTCTCTCTCATTAAATGCTCACGTCACCATCACACGTAACAACCATTGTCTGTAGACATACAAATCTTTCATATAATAATTTTTCCAGCAGTCCAGGCCTCCTCACAAGTAAAATACTTGGAATTTTAAAACGAGACAAACAAAAGTTGGTAGAAATCCCTTGAAATATGTCTAATTTAATATTTCAGAAAAATCATATGTGAAATCAAATCAAAGTCTACATAACCTTTTCAAATCACAATTTTTATTTAAAACAAGAAACCTCAATTTTATCATAATCCAAATAAATCTTGAACAGACAGACATATTCTTCATTGAATTCTTCTAATTAATTACTTTATAATTCAAGAGTTGAAGCAGCAGCAAGCAACATATATGGGGTGATAATTTGAGAGTCAAAAGTTTTTGATTCCATTTAAGCTAACCTTATAATAATATCATCCTTTCAATTTCTGTATTTTCTTACCCCAACAATTTGTAAATTTTCCTCCTAAAGTTTTGTAGCCTAAGTACATTACAATCTACAAACTTTGCGAAAGCTTTGATGTTAAAGTTTCGAAAAATTTCCGCAAGGTATGTATACCAAACCCATGTTTATCAAAGAAGCTTAAAATGCCGTAAATTATTTTAGTTTTGCTATGGTATGTTATTATTTAATATTTATGGAGTGAGAAAATTGTATGTTGATGAATGACAAACCTCGATTTCGATTTCCATCAACTTTATATGCTGAACTTTATAAACCAGTAATAAAATAAATCTTTACATGCTAGTTTGTAAAATGAGATTTTGCACGATAATTATAAAATAAAATTTTATACACCAATTATAGATTAAAAAACTTTACCCGCCAGTATTGAGACAAACTTTGCACGCCAGTATTGAAGAAATATTTACATGCCACTATTAAAACTAACTTTAAACGCCAATGTAAATTTTCTTGAAATTTAAAATTTCTAGAAATAGAAAGGAATTAATGTGTTGACTTGAAGCAATAGATCTAAAAGTTTATTTCTCTAACTTCTAACTTCCTCTCTTCCAATTGTTTTAATAATTTTCCTCTTTTAACTTTTAACTTTCTCTTCTAACTCCTCTCTCTCCCTTCCTATTCTCTTTCTAACTTTTACTTTTTATCTCTTCCACTTCTCTCTCTATCTTTCTCTCTCAAATATTATTACATTCTAAGTGCTTAGGGCATTTTTATGTAGAAATAAGTGTAATATCCGAAAAAAATAAATATATAAAAAATTAAATTAAATTAAAGAGTTTTATTAAACTAGGTTTCAATTTTCTAGAAAGATTATTTATTTTGTCATATAAGAGTATCTCCAATGCAAATATGTATTTTTTTAATATCTAAATAGTGCCACATCAATATTTTTAAATAATATGGATCTAACTTGTCAAAAAAATTATAGAAATGCATATTCACTTCTCCAATGTAAGTATCTGGATAGTAATTTCGAACTAATCACCACAAGCCATTTATCACATTATCTCTCCAATTTAATATGACAATTAAATGTATTGAAAAAATATTAAAATTATTTTGGTGGGAAAAGTTAGAAATCCTAGTCAGCATATCAAGGAGAATATCTACAATTAGAAACTCTACTTGATATTCTCTAACTTTTTTTTTGCCACATCATATTAATATTGAAGTTAGATAATTGCATTGGAGAGAGTTTTTTTTAACTTTTTCAATATAAATCCTATGTGGCACTCAATTTTCTTCAAATGCATAATAGCATTAGAGATGCTCTAATATTATTATCTAATTAGAAATAGATCTCCTACTAAGATTAAGAATGCTTTAGAGATATGAGATTATAGGAGTTCTATTACTTTAAGGATTAGTAAATTAGATTTCTAATATATTTAAGATTGCTTTAATTGTCCCCACATATATATATATATATATATATATATATATATATATATATAAGTGCTTTTTAAATAAGAGAAAAACTTATAAGAGAAAGAGAAGATAGAGTTTCAAGAAAGTCCAAGACCAAGAGTAAGTCTTTCTTTCTTTTACTTAACTTTTTGGAGGATAGTAGACAAATCAGAAATTTTAAAATATTTAGACTTCGTTTTTGAATCCGATTTTTTTATATGTTAAACTAGACATCTTAAGGATTAATTCAAAGTTTTTTTCGTAGAAAAATATTAAGTATACAATTTATGATGATTTTCGAAATTGACTTTGAGTAGCTGAAAATTCTCTGTTTCAACGTATTAGGGTAAATGCGAAATTATTTTGATAAGGTTAATGATATCACAAAATTACAAAATTTGTATGGAGATAGAATTATGTGTCTAGGTGAATTCTGGAATGTTTTGTGATATTAAGAGTTATACTTTAATTGTTTTGTATTTTTGAAAGACGTAAGGTCTCTGATAAAGTTTGTCTGAAAGATTTGAACTCCCTTAAAACGAAAAGATTTTAGTATAGGTTTTGATAATATAAGTTTTCAAAACTTTTTTAGGAATGTGATCTACATGTCAACTAGAAATTTGTAAAATTTCATAACGTTTTGATATGAGAATAAATTTCTAAAAATTGGTAAATTAGATCTGCTCTATGTAGATTTTGTAGGAATTATGATTTAGTCCCTAATTAATTAAGATCCGTTGCATTGAGGATTATTGTATTTTGATGTTTAAATATTTATATGGGTTCATTATTTTAATTTTAGGACGAAGAACTTGTTAATTGTTGATAAAGATTGTGTATTGATTGGGATCGCAAAGAGATAAGTAAACTAGACTTTTTTACTTGAATCACAATAAGTATATGTATATGATTGTTTTATGTAATTCGATATTGTGTTATTATCTATATATTAATGCAATTTTTGATACTTTGGATATTTGAATATACGAATGACATGAGTGATATGCGTATTTCAAGCACACTTTATGATTGTGAAAGTTTGTTTTGGAGAACCTAAATTCATTACTCTTAGTAGGCATCTACGTGAATGTGGAGCAATAAGTAATAAGTGATAAGTGTGTGGTATGATGAGAAGGGTCTCAAGGGTGCCTTAGAGACCAAAAGAGTCTTCACATTCGTGTGTTAACGTATTTATACATGTGGGATCGAGGACTCGTTTGTGGTCACAACGATGGAGTGACTCTTATCTTCGGGCATGAGTGTTTTATTTTTGAAATTGTGTATTTCTCACTTGTACTTACCTCATATACAATTGTTGCCGACGGGTAACTTAAGTGGCTCCGATAAGTGTTAAGTAAAAGTCTTACTAATAGTATATGGATGAGGGCAATCCTAAAAGATATTTTGAATGTAATTTATGATAAGTTTGTGATGTGAAAGTTTTTTGATATTGAAGGTTTTGCATGTTGCCATCTCTGTTTATAAATCGTAAGTGTTTTATTTTATGTATTTTCTTTATATGAAAAATTAGCTTACTTACTGAGTTTAAAACTCACTGTAGTTTATTGTGATTCTCAGATAGTTAAGAAGTTGATTAGAGTTAAGAGATTGATCAGAGTGTATGGTGGATTTGGTAATATTCTTAAAGTTTATTGTTATTCTTTGGTGCTATAGGTTATAAGAATTTTTAGGTTATTGAATTTGTAAGTTTCAATTTATTAAACGGTTGATGTTGGAGTTATCATTTTTTAGGATTTGATTGTTAAATTATTTACTAAGGATTTTATTTTGTCCCAGTATTTAATTGATAAGAAAGTTTCACTTTTTCGACCTTTGGGTTGGGAGTGTGACAATAAGTTTCTTGTCAAAAAGAAAGAAACGAAAATTTATTAGAGTTTACTAAATTTACAATTTGCAATACTAAAAGGGCTATTTTATAAATTTTGAGCATAATATTAAACAGAAGCAAATGATATTATATATTGCTGTCCATGAACGTTTGGGCCTTGAATAATCACAATTTGAGCTCAAACCCATATCCACGAGCAAAGAACAAAACTTTTACTGTAAAGTTGCCTCAACAATCTCATAATTGACTTTAACCTAAGAGGGGTGTATTCAATCTATAATTTATTGGAGTTTGATGGATTTTTTTTAAGTCATAAATTTTGGTGAAATTCACGGATTCTATAGATTCCATATAGATTTTGTAAGAATTTTGTATAGAGTTTGTTGCACTTGTCCACATATTTATATGAAATTGGATGGATTTTTAATGATTTTGTCTTGAAGAAAAAAATAGTATTTAATTAATAATAGCTTAAAATCTATCAAATTTCATAGAAGTAAAACAAAATTTGTCATATAACTTTTCATTTATATTTTTTATTTTAAAATCCACCTAAATCCATTTAATTCCATCACTTACACAAAATTTGCAAAGTTCAATACACTTAGATTTTGATAGACTTTTTAAAAGTTTGTAAAAATATAGATTGAATACATCCAGATTTCGATGGACTTTTTAAAAGTTTGTAACAGTCTAAAATAAATATACCCTGATTTCGATGGATTCCTTACAAGTTTGGATTGAATACACCAAGATTTTGACGCACTTTTAAATTTCCCCCCGCCCCTCTAAAATTCATTTATGCACATCTTTCTTTTTGTACCCAACCCTTGAGGAAAAACAAACCCTCCAATTTATCCAAACGTTATCAACTTTTAAAAACACTATATGTCAAAACTCAAAAGGGCTAAATCTAATGTTTGTCTTGTGTTGAGCTTCCAAGTTATACTGAAAGTTATTTGTATATTTATTGCTTTTGGTTTTTTTCTTTTTCTTGAAAGAATGAAACGAGTAAGGGTGGTTTGAGCATGGAGAGAGAAAATATATTAAATTATTAAATTAAAAAGATATGAGAGAGAGAGAGAGAGAGAAAAGGTAAACAATTAATTGAAGAGAGAAGATAATAAATAGTTATGGCTGTAGTTCCGAAATCGGCGGTTCCGGTTCTAAAACCGCTAGTTCCAGTTCCAGTTCCTCCTAGAGGGGAACCGGAACCGCGACCGTAGGGTCCAGATTCCGAAACCAAGGGAGGAACTGCGATTTCGATTCTTCCTCCTGTTCTGGGAACCGGAACCGCGGCATCCATTTTTTCCATTTTTTTTTCAAAAAATTAAGATTTAAAAATAAAATAAAAAACCGAGGAACCGAATCAGAACCGGCAAAACCGGCGGTTCCGTGAACCGTCGGTTTTGGTTTCTTTTTTGGGCTAATCGGGACCGTTAGTCCCGATTCCGGTTAACCGGATCCTAACTGGTTTTGAACCAGGATCGCCAGTCTCGGTTCAAAACTAGCGGTTCGGTTCGAATCAAACCGGGGCCATGACTAATAATAAACCATTATAATCATTAAATCCTAACCAGCCAAATCCTTAAAATCCAATGATCATGAATTTATATCAAATCTTGTATCATGGGGCCATATATATATATATATATGTGTGTGTGTGTGTGTGTGTGTGTGTGTGTGTGTGTACGAGTAATGATATATTGTCCAAAAATTTTATCCAAATACATGCCCAAATAATGTGGCATATGAATTATCAACACCATAAATGATGTGGTGTCGATAATTCACATACTACATCATTTGGGCATGAATTTAGGCAATATTACTCATACGCATATACAATGATTCTCTTCTAAGAGATCTTTATTTTAGTATTAGTAAGAACCTTAATGAAATCCAAATTATTTTAAGAAGTAATTAACACATCACTCATCACATTATTGTCTAAAATATTTATCCAAATTCATGTCCAAATAATGTAGTATATGAGTTGTAATTAACACGTTACTCATTACATTATCTCATGGTTTATATGGTGTTGACAACTCATATGCCATATCATTTGGGTAATTTAATATTACTTTTATTTTAATGAATTTTGATGTGAACTTTTTGTGGATGATAAGTTTAGTGAACAAAAATTTAAAAATTATTTGAGGAACTGCGATTTCGATTCTTCCTCCTGTTCTGGGAACCGGAACCGCGGCATCCATTTTTTCCATTTTTTTTTCAAAAAATTAAGATTTAAAAATAAAATAAAAAACCGAGGAACCGAATCAAAACCGGCAAAACCGGCGGTTCCGTGAACCGTCGGTTTTGGTTTCTTTTTTGGGCTAATCGGGACCGTTAGTCCCGATTCCGGTTAACCGGATCCTAACTGGTTTTGAACCAGGATCGCCAGTCTCGGTTCAAAACTAGCGGTTCGGTTCGAATCAAACCGGGGCCATGACTAATAATAAACCATTATAATCATTAAATCCTAACCAGCCAAATCCTTAAAATCCAATGATCATGAATTTATATCAAATCTTGTATCATGGGGCCATATATATATGTGTGTGTGTGTGTGTGTGTGTGTGTGTGTGTGTACGAGTAATGATATATTGTCCAAAAAGTTTATCCAAATACATGCCCAAATAATGTGGCATATGAATTATCAACACCATAAATGATGTGGTGTCGATAATTCACATACTACATCATTTGGGCATGAATTTAGGCAATATTACTCATACGCATGTACAATGATTCTCTTCTAAGAGATCTTTATTTTAGTATTAGTAAGAACCTTAATGAAATCCAAATTATTTTAAGAAGTAATTAACACATCACTCATCACATTATTATCTAAAATATTTATCCAAATTCATGTCCAAATAATGTAGTATATGAGTTGTAATTAACACGTCACTCATTACATTATCTCATGGTTTATATGGTGTTGACAACTCATATGCCATATCATTTGGGTAATTTAATATTACTTTTATTTTAATGAATTTTGATGTGAACTTTTTGTGGATGATAAGTTTAGTGAACAAAAATTTAAAAATTATTTGAGCACTATAACTATTTTTTTTTCTCGATTTTGTTGAATATGAATAATTAAAAAAGAAGAAGCAAAACATAAGAACAATGAAAAAAATAATTCTAGTATTCGAAAAGTTTTCAAACCATTTTCAAGTAAATTTCATTGAGCTTATTATCTATAAAAAATAATCACATAAAAATTCATTAAATAGATCGGATTTCATTAAAATCCCTACAAATGTTAAAATAGTTTCGTATCGTTACAAAACTAATTATCCGAATTAGATAATTGGTTTAATGATACAAACCAAAATCTAGGATATAATTATATGCAAGCCTAAAAATCTTTACACACACTATAAAGAAACTCATATATAATCTTATGCAAGATTTTGCACCTAGAAATTATTATGCACTGACACGTCACATATGGATAATAAAGTCCAACAGAACTAGATGTAACTTAAGGAGTCGCACATGGATATTAAAGTTCAACAAAGTCAAGTGTGACCTAACGAGTCGCACCTGGATGTTAAAGTTCAACAAAGGATGTGCATGAGTACATACAATTGAATCACCTAGATCCTAGTGGGCATTTCCAAATTTACAAGAGACAATGATGTAGTAGCTGAATTCAATTCTAATTATTGTGTGATAATTGATCTGAATTCGAATAGGGTTCTGCTGGAAGGACTCTTGACAAATGGTCTTCACCAGCTGGCTTTTTAGGGATGATCCCAAGTTGAAGCATGCTTAATTTGCTGCTCATAAATCTAATGCTTTTATGTCACATATTCCTTTGATCTCATGTAATGCCTCTTGTGTAACTAGCTATAAAGCATCTTCTTGTGTAAATAATGTTGATATACCTGTGTTGGCTACTGTGATTAGCAATAAAACTGGCATTGCATCCAGCTGTACTCTTGATTTATGGTATGTTAGACTAGGACATCATTCTTCATCAGTGATCAAGGCTGCTCTCAAATATCATCCAAACATTAAATTGTCCCAAAATGATATGCATTTTTGTGAGTCCTGCAAATGTGGCAAAAGGAATTAGTTGTCTTTCCCTTCCTCCCAAACCAAGACCTTATTCCTTTTAGAATTGGTGTAATTTTCTGATGTGTGGGCACCCTCTCTAGTTCCATCCTCCTCTTGTTACAAATATTATATGAATTTGTTGACTCTTGTACAAGATTCACATAGATTTTTCCTTTAAAACTCAAGTCTAAAATTTCACATGTATTTAAAGTATTCAAAGCTTCAGTTGAACTAATGTTTAAAAGAAACCTAAAGTGTTTACAAACTGATTGGAGTGGTGAATACAGACCTCTACTTCCTTTTCTTGAACAATGAGGGGTGATGGATGCTCCTGTTTTCCATTTTTAAGAGCCCACAACTCTCATAGGTTTCAATTTCATTCCTCAGAATATCTTTTTGTTAGGTATAACAAAGTTTACAAAGGATATAAATGTCTACATCCCTCTAGAATATTTCCAGACATGTTTCGTATAATGAAAAGCAATTTCCCTATCTCTCTTTATTCTTATCCCCATACACTCATACTATGTTCAGTGTTTATTTTCCTAATATGCCTGCCACCATTTCCCAATAACTTCTCTATCAGTATTTTTAGCCTGCACTGTCTGATAATGTGAGTCCTTCTCATCATGATAATGTGAGTCCTCCTCATTCTCTTTCATATACCACTCTAAACACTCATCATATAGTTATTCAAGCCAAACATGGTATATTCAAACTAAAGCCCTACAGTGCAACATGTTCTAACTCTCATGCACAAGCCACTATCAGTAGAAATGTTCCAGCAGCTCTTTTCGATTCTGCTAAAGTTATTGTCGAGCATAAAAATATTCAAGAAGCTTTATCCAGTCCTCAATGGACACAGACTATGCCACTTGAGTATGCAGTTGTAACATCCTCTGACCCAAATCCACTCAGACTGAATCAGGGAGCGCTACTATATACTAAAATCTAACTTTTACTATTGATAACTATATGAAAAATATTTGAAAGTGGTTCAAATAAATTTCCGAAAATCTTGCCAGAGTTTCCTCTGTTTTTCTGACTTTCCGAAACCTGTTTACAGTTAAAATTCATTTCAAATTCTCAAATCAATTTTGCGCACCCTTCCAAATATAGTGCGACTTACCAACCAATTTATCACAAGATATAATATATATATATATATATATATATATATATATATATATTCAGATAACATAAATAGATAATAAAATATTTACATAGTGGAAGCTCCTTAAATATATACAAATAGTTTCTGTATATGCATGCGGTATCAAAATAGATAAACTTGTTACAAACGAACTACCAAAATATATGCAGGAAAGATGTGATTCCGGACTCTGGTTCTGCAGTCTCTACTCTTCTTTATCTTTATCGCCTTTGGAACTCTTGTTACCTGCGTGCGAGAAAACTCAACACGCTAAGCATATTGCTTAGTAGATGTACACAAAATTATATATACAAAGATATTATATCAAATATGTTTATCTATTTTCGATCAAAATATCAATCACATATAATTAAATCATATATGGGGCTCATATCAAATCAAATCATAAATTCAATCAGTATAACATCCAAAATCAGTCAACAGGCAAATTCCTCATAATTTCTCAAACGTTTTCATATAACAAATCAGTTTTCAGATTGGGCTCATGACATACAAAACATAAGTTATCGGACTGAATTACGGGTTGTTCGGCATCGGACACATAAACGGGGCCACCCGCCGAACATCAGATCAGAATGGAACACCAACGGAATCACTCGCTGTAAATATCCCATGACAGAATTCAGAACCCTAGGACCGGCATTTTGGGCCTGTACTATCCAAAGGGTGGTATAATCAGCACAGTACTGTTCAGACAGAAACCCAATTGACATGTCAACCTCCTATATCCATATCTATGTTCATACACATCAGAGCCAAAATGTTTTCTCAAATCCAATGTCAACATATTTCATTTCTTTCAGAATCATCGAATTCAACTTAATCAATTTCAATTCATATCGATATATATATATATGTATATTTTCGAAATTCAAATTTCACGGAAATATACGAATATATTTATAAATCAATAATCACATCAAATCGATCCAAAAATTTATTCAAACATATTTCATAATTTCATATCGAATCAAAATGCCCAAAATCATTTTCCGGTACATTTCACAATTAGTATAAAACTAAAATCACTTTCAACAATATATTTCCATAACAATACTAACATCAAAACATATTAAAATCAATTCCGAATAGTATTTATAATCAAAATTTCAGATATAATCTATATTTCGATAATTCACGATTCAAATTATTCTAGAATCAATTTCAAACTATCAACTGTAAGCAATATAATCCAAATAACTCAAAATAAATCAAATGAAATTAATCTGAAATATTCTGGAAAACGAAAAAATTCGAAAACACGTGTACACCGAACCTGAACTATAATCTATAATCCATATAATTCAACTAATTCAAAAACTCTAAAATTCGACAATTCTGAAAATTTTTGGAAAACTGAAAATTCGAAAAATATGTGTACACCGAACCTGAACTCTTCCTCCTTCTCTTTTCCTTCTTCTCCTCCTCTTTCCTTCTTCTTTCCTTTCTCTTCTTCTTCTTCTTTCTCTCTCCTCTTCTCTCTTCTTTCTCTCTCGTTTCTCTGTTCTGTTCTTGTTTGAGAGCTTTTGCTCTCTTTTAATTCTGTTTTATGAAGCTCCACCGCTTCAAAATCGACTCGGTGCTATTTTTTAAAAAAAATTTTTGAGCCATCGCGACTGCGTACCGCGAGCGGTGGTCGCGTTGCTCACTGGTGAAAATTTACCACTTTCACCGCAAGCAGTTACCGTGAGCACATGTAGCGATCCTGGTCGCGGTGCTCACTGGTCCAATTTCTCCATTTTCACCGCGAGCAGTTACCGCGAGTACTGGTCGCGATGCTTACTGTCCAAGTTTTCACCATTTTCTTTGTGCATTGTTTTAATTATATTTTCCACTCCTCAAATCATAAATATAATATTCATATACTCAAAATTGATTCAACCATATTTTTCATATTTATTCGAAATTAGGGATGTTACAGCAGTACTTAAATCCAATAACACATGGAGCCTGATCCCTTTTGATTCCTCAATAAACATTGTTGGGAAAAGATGGATTTTTAGAAGAAAATTTCACTAAGATGGGAGCCTTTACAAGTAAAAAGTTAGGTTGGTAGCCAAGGGATTTAATCAAACTCTAGGGGTTGATTATTTTAAGACTTCAGCTTAGTGGTTAGACGAAAAATATGGATTTATATATGACAAATCTAGAGATATAGGATAGGTTTAATAACAAATATTGCGGAATAAAAAATTAAACCTACTTTAAATGTCAACACAAAGATTTTTACGTGGAAAACCTCCAACAGATACAAATCACGGGACTAACTTATAGGCTACTTAACACACTACACACAGATTTTACTAGTTGGTATATTATTTACAACTCACGCTGATTAACCACTCAATCACATGACTCTTACTATAACTCAATCATACCTACCTACAGGTCTTTTACTAGTGAACCTTATTGATATTGCTCACAGACTTCCCGTGCTGTAAGACTTCTTGATTCTTTCATTGAGTTGAAGAAACAAAACCCCTCAAGTTATTGAGTTCAGATCTAAGTGATCAATAATGTATGAATAAATAAATAATATACGCGATCAAAATATATTATGTATAGTCTAAAAACAACGAAGCACAATATCAAAGAATAATCTAGCTTAGAACTTTCTCAAACCTCTCACAAAGAATAAAAGTAATAAACCAATAAACTAATTAAAACAAATGAGAGAAAATAAAAAAAATACTTGAGAATTTTTTAATAATGAATTTTTAGTTCACTGTTTATAGACTCTTATGAAAACTCTAGTACTAATGGGAATAGAAAATATTCTATCAGAATAATTTTCAAAAACACTTTAGGGAAAAAGAGTTAGATTCTCAAAAGAAATAAAACACTAAAAAGAAAATTTCTAAAAGAATAAAACTTAAAGTCCAAGAAGTTTTTTTACTTTCAAATTCATACAAAAATTTCCAAAACAATTAAGGGTTGTATAAAAACATATTTGGAAGTCACAAGGGGTACAAAATATCAGACGTAGCGAAGGGCTTAAAGGCTCGAATCTGGCAAGTCCTGCATGCCAAAGGCATGCACCCACGCTTTTGGCGTGGGGCTGCTGCCAGGGCTCATGTCAAAGGCGTGTACCCATGCTTTTGGCATGCGTTTGCTGTTCCGTTTCGTCGTTTCAGTTGTTCCAATTTAACTTGACTTAATTTTGAGCCACTCATAACCTAATGAAACGACCTCGAACATTTTTGTTCTTTATATCGATAGAAAGATACGGATGTCAAGTTTCATATCCAAAAACCAAATACCATTTGGATCTGTAGACAAAACGTTATGTTAGTTCAAGTATCAAAAGGTCAGATTTTCAAAAACACAAAATGTTGGAAAATAAATTCTAAAACTGGACCAAACAAAATAATTAAAAC
Organism: Xanthoceras sorbifolium; assembly: GCA_003430845.1. Lineage (NCBI taxonomy): Eukaryota > Viridiplantae > Streptophyta > Magnoliopsida > Sapindales > Sapindaceae > Xanthoceras > Xanthoceras sorbifolium. The sequence goes on from CM010610.1 coordinate 3,087,815, forward strand.
TCCACACTTCTAAAACATTAAAACCAACATGTTAACACTTAAATGCAAATGCATAAAAATGATATGTGTGTGTGAATCTTATCTGATCTCAAGAGTTAAGAGAGTTTTCAATTCCACAAAACTTACCTTTAAGTATTCTCTTGAGTGTTCTCAGAAGTTCATTGTCTTTGTATGGTTTCTTCAAATCTTTGACACGCTCCACTCATACTTTGACTAAGTTATTTAAGACTTACAAACAAACAAATTTTGCTCACGGAATCAAAGCCAATAAAATAATAACCTTACATTAAAGCTTTTACAATTAGAGTAATCCTTACTTTGGCAGTGAGTTTTGGATTGGATATCCAATAAATAGATATGAACAATATTTTTCTCAATGGGGATCTTCAAGATGTACTATATATGACTCAGTTTGAAGGTTTTGTTGA